>JARKIA010000104.1:0-571865 GCA_029289565.1 Mycena galericulata
AGGAAGAGGCAGTGGGTGTGGGGCACACGCTCTACGGGGCGTGGTGATGGATATTTGAGCTCCGGTGGGTGGGCTGGTGGCGGTGACGACGAGGACGAGGACGAGCAGAGGCGCAAGTCGTCGTTTTCTTTTCTACACCCTCGTCGTCGTCTTCGTCCGATTCGGAGGAGGACGAGGAACATGGGAAATGATGCGAATTCGGAGGACGACCACATCCCGCTGGGGCAAGCGGTCGTTGCGTAGCACACGATAAGGCGGAAGCTGCGCGAGGAGCGGCGCAGGGAGAGGGTGCGCACAGCCGGCAGACGACCCTGTGGCCCGCAGGCACGGGCAACGGCGCACAGTCGCCCCTCCCATCGCGTTGAGCTCGCACAAAGCCGCGCGCCAGGCGGCGTCCCTCCAGCGCGCGCGCACGCACACACAGACCCTCCCCGGAACGGCCCCGGTGCGCCATCTGCCAGCTCGCAGGCGGAGTGCCAGCGCGCGCTAACGATCAACAACACCACGGCAACGGCACCTGCTTGCGCACAGTCACCCCTCGCCGTTGCGTCGAGCTCGCGCGCGGGCCAGGCAGAGCCATCCCTCCAGCGCACGCGCACGCACATGCAGACCCTCCCCGGGAACGGCCTCGGCGCGCCGTCCGCCAGCTCGCAGGTGGAGTGCCAGCGCGCTGAGGATCACACCAGGCAGCGGCACCTGCTTCAGTTGGCCGCGAGTACATCGTCTCTCTACGAGACATCAGAGAGAGTGCGAATGATAGAGAAAAAGGACTGACAACGAGATAGAAGAGCCGCCGTGTCGCTTGGGGATCTTCCGGGCTTGCCAAGTTGGACTACTGTCGAGGAGAACTCAACAAGTTCTTGCTCCGGGGTTGTAGGTAGCTCGAAGCGGAGAAGGAGGGAGCTGTGGAGGCGGAGAACGGGAAGGTGTGACGTGCAGATGTGGCGGGCGTTGGAGTCAGCGTTGCTTGCATTGGCGTCGGCAGTCATAGCGACAATGCGGAAACAGGTCAGCGGGAACGATGCGGATGTAGCGGGCGTTGGTTGGCGTTGGCGGCCATAAAGATGGTCCGGAAATGCAGGAAATGCAGAGGAAATTGGGGCGCATAGCAGCCGTGTCCGCAATTCAGCGTAGCACTGGCAGGGAGGGGGCCTGTGGTGCCTTGATGGGTTCGTCGTTAGCATCGTGATTGGTGTCGTTGACGGGAAATACAGGACATAATGACAAGGCGGCACATCCCTAGGCCATCCCTAGGCCAATCCTGTTGCCGTGTTTATGTATAGTCTAGTGAAATACATGGTTTATAGTTAGGAAGGGTCCGGGGAGTCAATGTTCTGCACATACCTCGTTTTGGCCCTCTTCGCACTTTTGGCTCCATAGAACACCTTCCAAAAGTGGTTAATGGAAGTTCAGGGGCTTATTTTCGAGCCAGAGAGAGTAGTGAGAGAGTTGGTGGCCACATAAAAATCGACGGTGTCAGCTCTACTGAGCACAGCCACTTGTAGAGCTGACACCGTCGATTTTTGTGTGGCTGTGCCTCCCCTACCATTTTCACCTTCCTCACGCCAAGGCTCTGAGAGCGTTGAATAGCTGATCGTTGACCCTCGCAGGCACAAGAACAGAAGGATTTTTAGCAAGTAGTACAGCAAAAGTCAATTAAAGTTGTACGTTACGAAAATCATCGCGTTCGGGAAAGACAAGGGGAAGCATGACTCGGAAAAGCACCCAAGCATTGTCCAAGGTCATGGCCACTGGCTGGAGCGACTCCAGGACCTTCTTTGCTCTCATCACAAACTCTGCGTCGTCGTTGAACTCCAGCAATTGATCACCTCCCAAGTCAGCCTTCATCTTCTGGATAGCTTCCCTCGGAATCGGAAGCAAGCAGTCCTTACCACCCCAGTCTTCGTATAAGCTGAACGCAACGTTCCGGCTAGGTGCGTTCTTTCCGGATGGTCCGGGCTTATCGGTTTGTAAGCGCATGGGTGCCATGTTGCGGAATGCGATGGCGGCGTCGAGTTCTGCTTGAAGAATGCGTGACCAGAGAAACTGGCAAAGGGCGCTGCATTCCGGGTCAGATATAAACCCTTGCTCATGATCAAAATTCTTACAACTGGTCAACGTCATGCGGCTTGTACCACCCCTCGATTATGCCCTCCTGGAATTTGAGCACGGCATTGTCATCGAAATCCAGACGAAGGCGATACCAAGAACGTTCAATTGAGATATTGTGGATACTGCGAAGGTAGACATGTGCAGGAACCTCATCTGCATCGTACTCGGGGTGGTAGAGCGCCCTGAGGCTACTTCAGTGGCTTTCACGGCAGAGGTAACGTAACATACCGCAGAGCAGTCACGACGGCGAATAAATCCGTTGTCTCAGCGCCACAGTCCGTGGTAATTTGGATTGGCATGCCTATAAGAAGTATGAGTTTGTGGCTAAACCGGCACATACTAACTCACCTCCATACTTCTCCACGAGACAGAGGAACATGTATACAATCAATTGAGACAGACGATTGCTCGGACACACCCATCCACCTAAGGTCTTCGCCGTTGCATCATCCACCATAGCCCACACCGGGAAGCCAATTTTATACAGTTTGTCGTGGCCATCGCCTGCCCATCGCTGGTGTATACCGAGTGGGTGCTTGGGGACACGGAATATTTTCTTGGCGGTCGGTTCCCGCCCGTCGAAGGCAGCGGCATCGTGTGCATGCATAATATCAGACACCAAAGCACTATTCTTGGTGGTCAACAAAAGCTATGAACACGGAGGGAGATGAACACGACTTGCCGTGGAAGGATGACTCCCGCATTTTTGGTAACTTTGGCACGGACTGTACGTACCCCAAGCCTCTTCGCGACATCCTTGTCCATTTCTGTAACGACAAGTTGCTCTGCTTCGGCCAGTGAAAGGGTTTTCATGGTCTTCTTTGCTGCATAGAGGCCTAGAACATCGAGACGGCGCTGAACTGTTTTGCCGCTGCAAAATATCGTTTTTTTTTGTTCTCAAATAAAAGATGAAGAACATACCTCATGATAATTCCATGCTCCTTGGCAAGCAGCTTGGCTATTAACGGATAGCTACTTAACCCATCTGAATGATAGGAGTGAAGCGCAGCACAGAGTCTTTTTTCTTTTTCCTCATCTAGTTGCGATGGGAGTGGTTAAAAACTTGAATGTCTAGGAGATATACTGGGCTTACCGTGCGGGTACTGGTTTTTTCCGTTGGGATTTCGGTTGAATGACATCCGCTAGGGATGCGGGAATCCGAAAGTCGAAAGTCACGAGCGTACGACTATGCAGTTACGGAGAGACTCCTAGCTCGTCAATAACAACTCACAACACCGAGGCCAAAAAATTGTGCTGTCTCAATTTTGTGGAATAAGACAACCTAGGCATGCAGAGATACTTGTAGGTTCTACGATAGCCACACAAAATTATGTTCTATTTTTCCACCGACTCTAATCCCTTCCCTAACCCGCACTGAAGGCAGACTTGGGTCCACAATTTTTCAATCCTACGATTATGAACTGATTTCAAGGAGCTATAGCTGAAGCCATTGCCGAGTCCTGTCGTGGCTTCGGGAGTTTCGGGAGTTTCGGGAGCGGGTGGTACTGCTGTAGTCGTACACTGGCAGACAATGGCAACATCTGCGTACAATTTAGAACCAAACTAGTGCCAGTTTATGACACGTACCAGCTTCTCTGCCTTCTCTGCCATCATCCGAGTCAGTGACCTCAGTCAGCTCGGGTATAGCACTATCCAATTTGTCGTTGCTCGCACTATAGTATAATGAGCAGGGATTTCCCTAGTGGAGAGGGAATTCACCTCATGGCGTGTCGTCAGATAAATTGCTGCACGAGTTTGTTTGCGCGTATGTCTTGTTTGTATTTGTAACTTTTAGTGCACTGGAAGTGTGTATAAACTGTGCATAGAAGATGGGGGCTCCCATGAGTGATCGTTAAAATATTTGATAGAATCGGCGAGATTTAGAACTCAGTTATACCAGCGCTTCATATCAAATGCAGTAGATTCAAATATTTGCCCCCTCCCGGAACACATTGCTGAAAAAATGATCAGCTTTGATGGTACATTGTCTCACACACGGGGGCCGGCTCTAGTCATAAATCTGGGACCTGAAATACTTGTGGGAGGGTCATATGGTTCCCCAAACTTCCTGTATAGAGTCACGAAGGCCATGGTGCAACAAAAGACAGACAACTACAAACTTACACGGTTTGCCTAAAGTCTCATAGGAAACTAATAGTATAGGTATTTGTGCACACCATATTCACTCACAACTATATTCTCGGTGTTGATAAATGCTTCAAGTCCATTTTAGGGAGCCAATGGGCTGTTACGAAGGGAAGACTTCCAGACTTTCAGGCATGTGCATTTATAGATGAATGAGTCACTTTAAAAAGTATGGGAGTGCTTTCAGGTCAAACTACTTGTAGATTACACGTCCTTAGCTCATAAAAACGCGTCCGATGAGACTAATTAGAATATGGCGCGCCGAAGGAAATTTCTCGTGTCCGATCACGTGGGAACCCGATCAAATATCGATGGGTCACTGGTGGGCGCCAGTCCTAATTCGGTCGTGAATCAAACTCTACCAGTTCTATTTATGCAAGTTGTCTGCATACAATGTAGACATCTATAACTTAATTGCACTTGATTATATTCTAAAACCCAGTTGAGCACGGCTTCAGGCGATGTCCGTGAAGTCAGAATTGATCGGACGCTTAGACCGATTGCACGCTCTCAATCCAGACATGGTCAGCACATATGAGTAGGCTCAATAGGCTTGTCACGGAGTGCCAGGACCCCAGGCCACCGCACAGATGGCATCATTGAATTGCCTAAAACAGACCATGTCCTTCATGGGCAACGGTAGTCTACACCCCCAATTCTCGCGGCCGTTCGTATGACATCGGCTGTTCGAGATCCGATGATCTGGCCCCTGATCTCCCATAATGATCGCGGGAGGTAGTCCATACATCCGAATCTGTGTCGCTGAAGAGTCGTCCGACACCCCCTCCCTGATATATCCTGCCCCAAGTGTCTTCCAAAGGTCCGAGGCTGATATTGTGACCACAGTATCCCGACCATCAACGATGTGTGTAAGGGCTCCGTGAATAATCTTGCTGAGTTGATCAGAGGGCATCCCAGATATTATTGCGCCAGCAGAAACAATTCATATTATCATTTGTAGGTACACAGATAATAGCTATCTAAAAGAATATACACCGAATATAGGATACGATTAATGCAGCAATTAAAAGGATGTGTTATTAGTCAGCCAGGAACACGCCTCGGGCTCAGACGGCGTCGGCGATGGTGGCAGATTTGGTGGAATTCAACTCATCGAGCTCAGCGGAAGAGAGGGTGTGGCCCGGGAACATGACGAGATCAGCTTCGTAGATTGACCCGAAGACGCTGTGTGCTTGTAAGCATCATTTTTTAATACAGAAGACAGAAAACGTACTCAGAGATACGCTTGGGGTCACCTTGTTTGCTTTCCCGGACCTTCTTGATGTACTTGTCGAGCTCTGACCAGTAAGTGGGCCCGGGAGCTTCTGGGAGATTTGCGCGCTGGAACAGGACTGTGAGTATAGAATCAAAAAGCAGCGACGAGGAGCTTACCAAGCATGCGACACGAACACACAAGTCGAGCGAGACCTTGACCTCGGGGGCAACACGCGCGCCCAATCCCACAATCTGGCGAGTGAGGGTATATATATCTGTGTGACCTGTGCGGGGGCGTGGGGGTAGGTTGCGCTCTTCATCAGGGGTGCGCTCTTCATCATCCTCGTCGACGTCGACGGTCCCGAGCGATTTCTCGAGCTAATATAGTCATCGGATCAACAGATTGACAGCGTAAACGGAAAGGATTGCGCACCAGTGACTTCATATCGTTCCGACTGTGTGTGAGCTTGGCTCTTATACGCGTAATAAGAACCCGAGTCTTGGATTTATCGGCCTGGACTTCGGACGTCCACCCCCACGATGGGTGACCCTCGAGATGAGCCTGAAAGGTACTAAGATAGACAGTATTATCAAAGAAGAGAACGGTACCTTCACACGCTCGACCAAGATATCTTTCTCAAGGTATGCCGGAACAGCGGCGTCGATGATTGCGAGGAAGGCGGACTTGTCCAGCTGGCCCTGGAAAAAATATAAAGGAAATCAATGAGAACACAAAGGGCATACCTTCAGCATCTCAGGGATATGATAGACAGTTTCACCGGGTTGAAGAGCATCAAGCCTTTCACCGAGGTGGAGTAGATGTGCCGCCAGCCAAGAACCTTGTTGTGGAGGCGTAGCCTGAGGAGTTTAGCATCGCAAAAATGAGCATGGTTCAGAAGCACGTACAGCGACAAATTTCATCAGCTCCGCCTTGGCGGCTGGCTTGAGGCGGACGTTGCGGGCCACAGTCTCTGCGTACTGGGTCATGTCTTCGGCTGTCCTTTTGCGAGTGACCAGCGTGAGATCGAGGGCAGGAAGAGTGGTGCCCAACGGGGTCTGCAAAAGGCCATTGGCAGTGTCCTGGCCACTTGGGCCGCCAGTGGGGGCACCGGGAGTCAGGGAATTCGAGCAACGGCGAACAGGACTGGTTAGGAAGCTGTCGAGAGTAGAGGGTGTGGCCATTGGGTTGGTTATAAGAAAATGAGTGTGGAATTCTGGGGAGAAAAGAAAAGAGAGAGAAGTGAAGGGAGTGGAGGGAAGACGACTCCCTTCAAAAAAAAAAGAAAGTTGGATCACGTGCCTGGAGCATTCGGATTTCGGGACGATCCGCGGTCCGTGTTACTGGTGGTCGGCAACACTGCCGGAAATCAGTGATTGTAAAACCGGCATTGCCGCATTTGGGAATTGCCCCCTATTTCGAACTCACTTTTGCTCAAAACATGCCTCCAGGGTCTCAGAGAATCCTGAATTGACCTCTAATGAGTATATATACCTGTTATACATTATCGGAGTCGCAATTTGGGCCGTAACGGTGAATTATTATGAGAATTAATAGAGTGGTCCTCTTCCACGCCGCCCAGAGATTCCGGCCTCCATGCACAGTGATTGGCTGAAACTCGAGTGTAGATATATGTGGGACATACCAGAGATTTAAATGACTGAAGTCAAATTTTAATATTTACCACCCAGTAATTCCGCTAAGGCCCCGCTCGGGTGCTCTGCCTAGCGAGGCAGATGCCTGCCTACCTCCATCGTCACATCAGTCACCTCTTTCGGAACAGTTTCCCCAGATCACCGGTTGTTGATGGCTCGTCGGTTGACAACGCGGATGACCCTCTGCTGAGTGGCTGTGCGGGAGTTTCATTCCGAGCCGTTCCGCTCCGAATCCGCCTTGTTTTTTTTTTTTTTTTTTTTTTGGAGTGTTTGGAATAACGAAACAAAGTCTGCAGAAGCATTCTAGGTTTGTCCGCTTGTGTTGCTGGTTTTGGGCCAGTCATGCCGGTGGGTTTTGTCCAGGAGGAAATGCCGTTACGCACAATGTTTTAACCAGTGTGGGACTCTGGCCTGAAAATTTTATCCAATACCATTCATTGGCCACATACCCACTAAAACCCCCTCTGTGAGTGTCCAATCGTCCGGCAATGAGTCCTCATCCATAAGTAACCCACTCCAAGTGTTAAGCACTAATTGTTTCTTCAACGCGAGTGGGCCAAATTTAACTTTATCCGTGAGAATACGGTCGCGTCGTAGGGCTAAGTTCACCGATTTTAACCATTGATTGTGGATGTTAGCCTCGGTGAGTTTCGTGTCTGGATTTTTTATGACTCGGTTCACGCGAAGGTTCCAGATAAGATGCCATGCCACTGATACTAGTATTGCAAACAGTCTCCCTTTTTCGGGTCTAATGGCACCATTCACTCCTTTAAATCTGACAAGGTTACAACCTAAGATCAAACCCCAGTTCAGTGTTGGCCAGGAAGAATATTTCTTCGACCACAGTTGTCTCGTGAGAGACCATATAATTTTTTGCTCGGGAGAATAACATTCCAAAGCGATGTGCTCTAAACTTTCGGTCACATTACAGATATTACATGTGCCATTTCCCTCCAAAGTGTCCATATGGCACCAATAATCACCCACTCTAAAGGTGTTGTGAATGCATTTCCACAAAAACTCCCGGGAGCGTCGTTGTATAGTCGATGATCTAATTGATGTCCAAATCATTGCATCGGATGGTGTGTACCCACAAATTTCCTCGACAGAGCAACGAATACGATCCAGATTCACAAAAGTCGATTTTCGGTGTGGTGTTGGACGTAGTGAGCGTATAATTTTAGTGAAAATTCTTTGTGACCCCCGCGATAGCAGCATTCCGGGACACTCAAACATGAGGTCGATTTCTGTGTCAATTTCAACCTTCTGGATCGGGGCATTGTTAGGGAACGTAGCAAGGTTCACTTTCACTTTCTTGAATCGTGTTCGGGCTACTCTCTCGTTCAACATGGCTACCGTGGCCTTCAAGAGCCGGAAATTAGGATGTAGTAAGTCATTTTCATATTTGGTTCTTTCCTTCACCAATGTTCGTAGTAGGAAGTCAGAGGATGCACAAATCAGGAGTGGAGTATGTCGTTCAGTATTCTGAAGTATCAATAGAAGTCCTCCCAAAAGTGCAGATGAAAATGTCAATGGGATGTCTCGTCTATCAAAAGTCATGGATAAACTCATACTTTCCTGTGCAGTGTCAGTCACTCGCGTGAACACAAGATTAATCTCAGGCTCAAACTCGCCGGCATGTAAAATTTGTGGATGTAAGAAGTAAGTGATCATACTCGGCACTTCTTCATGTATGCCATATCTCCTCGCAGCGGTCTTGTTCAGCGATTCGTCCGAGGCAAAGATGCGGAATCCGGTTGCAAGGTTTGACAGCGTAAAATCTGGGTCGAAGACCACGGCGTGATCTGTCTCTATTGGCATTTCATTCAGTTCCGCCTTGTCGCCGAAACAAAGAAAGACAAGTCACCGCATCCCACGGCATTGCTCTGCATTGCCCAACAGATGAGCGAAGCTCCTTGTGCGACCTCAAAACCGCCTCACATACCCATGTCCTTCCTTGTCGCCTTGTCCACTCCCTGGCAGTCGCTGGTGGAAGCGGACGGCCTTGTTCAAAGCGGAAGTGTCGCGGCGCTGGTGGACAGATTGAGCCGACCGTGGACTGGCAGGGACCCCATGAGTGCGTCATATGTCATTGGGTCGGCCATAACGGTTTCTGAGACCCTCCGCTAGCAGCCATCGACCGAGAAAAGACATTCCAGGATGTCTTCTTGATGACGTTCCGCACTTTTACCACGGCGGAGGAGCTCTCGCAGATGCTCATCGCGCGATATCGTACGCCATGTCCGCAGAACTTACCGTCCCAGGATGCGGAGGAATGGAAAAAGATCCAGGTCCAAACGCAACGCCGCATTCTAACCGTGTTTTCGGCGCTGTGGCAGGGGAAGATGTTGCTTCCGACAGAAAAGCATTCTATCACGAAGCCGCTAGAGGATTTTCTCGGGCAAGTTCTGGAACCTCCTCTTATTAGGACGGCACAGTTCATCACGACGAATGTGAAGAGCGAGGAGATATTTGGGCTCCGGATGGAGGAGGCTTGCGATATAGATGGCGAAGCGCCTATTAACGCCAAGAATTATTTGTCAAAGCCGAACATTTCCCATATCGCCGGACAACTCACTCTTCTCGAGTTCGATCTATTCTGCAAGATAACCCCGCAGGAGTGTATTCCATCAGCCACCCAGGCGGAAAATCTACACAACTTTTGTGGCTCATACGACAAATTCGTGGCATGGATCAAAACGAGCATCCTATCAGAGAAGCGGGTGGGACAGCGCGCTGCTATGCTCAGTTTCTGGATCGAAGTCGCCGAGGTGCGTCCAGTATGGGCTTATGTCGGAGCCAAATTGACGGCAGTACTGCTAATAGAAGTGCAAGGAACTTGCAAATTTCTTCTCGATGAGCGCTGTGCTCACTACGCTATCCAGCTCGAGGGACTGAAATGCACTTGGTCGTGTGTGCCCTCAAAATCTCAATCCCTCCTCAACGACATGAACCCGCTCAACGATCCTGGTGGTGGGTTTTCGAAGTACCGCAGTCTTGTTGAGAAAGCCGAGGGCCCCTGCGTTCCCTTCATAGCGATGTACTTGACCGACCTTGCGCGCATCTCGCACCAATTCGATGATCAAGATGGGAACATCTCTTTCTTAAAGAGACAGCAGTGGTACAGGGTTGTGAAAACAATGCTCCATTCGCAGACGCAGTCGTACGATCGCATTTCTGAGGATCGTTCGACCCTTAGATTCATCTCTGATTGCCTGGCCAAGGCGCCAGTGGCGGGGAACAGGGTGATCCGGGATTGGTACAATTGCGCGCTGCAATCGGAGCTGGAATATTGTAAAAACGTTGTGCTCCTGGGCGGTGATCCACCTTTGAATGACGCCGATATCGCTCGGACGGAATCCTTTATGCGATGTGATTTGTGAAATGATTATGGACTACTTGCTTCGCTGGCGCAAGGGTTGCAGAGATGGAAGGGCAGTCAAACCACTCGCACAGAGAACAAAACAATGTTGCGCCGGATAAGGCCGGTCTACAATGGCTCGTTGATCGCTGATCCGCCCTATTTTGCTCAGAATCGTTCTGGCTATCGCCTCGTGCGCACCGGCGCGCGAATCGGGTTTGAATCGAGTCAGAGTGGCTGGGATCTTGTTTGCCTCCTGGCTGTCGCTGTCTCATCTGCAAAGATCCCTCCCCGGGGGGTCTTGGCAGCTCAGAAAAGAGAGATAGCATCCGTCTGGCACCCAGGATGCAAATTATTGCTCTGCCCAAAGTCAAACGACGTTCGATTCTTATACAGATAAGCTGGTCTCGCGCTTCACAAATTATTTGATTTGATTTGATTTGATTTCATGGGTCGTCGTACCTGGCTACATGTAGCTAAAGCGACAGTACACTACGTAAAGTAGTTTGGGGTATTGATAAGTAAGGTACTGGGTATGAGGAGGAAGCTTTTGCAGAAGGGATATGAGATGATAAAAGTGGGAAAACAACGGGGAAACTTTGATCTAGGTGCGGTTGAGAAAGAGTGTGGTTCGGGACAACCGATCTGGTGCGGGCTAATGATTTGGTGCGAGTATGTGGGGCGGGCAGTGAAGAGAATAGTAAGATAATCAAAGGAAAGAGGAAAAACATAATAGTATAAAAACCATATCACAAACGAGTTTGAAAGCGGCCAGTATCTTCAATAAACTTTATCACAGACTTGAGAAGCTTTGGATTGGAGAGCAGTGAAGGGACATCGATGGCGCCAAGTAGACCAGCTGAGTAAGATGCGGCCTGAAGCAATGGGCGGAATCGTTCCCATGCGGGACAATGGAGGAGGTAGTGGGCTCGAGTTTTTGATGTGGCGCCGCATCCTTCACATCTAGGTGAGTCAGTTTGACGGAGACGGAACCGGGTGGCGTTGAGAGAGGAGAAGTCGGTTCGCAATTGGGCCAGTATGGAAATCATTGCGCGTGGTGATGAAGCTGTATACGGGTAGCGGAGGATAAGTGATGGTGGGGAGCGATCAACTTGACGGAGGGCGCGACCAGTGCGACACGAACTCCACAAGGCAACCCACCATGCGATGATGATCTCGTTGATACGACGCTTGCAAGTTGTGAGTGATACTGGGAGAGTTGGGGAAGGAGGAAGCCGGGTAGCCGCCTTGGCTGCAGCATCCACAAGCTCATTACCCACTGTGCCAATATGTGCCGGGGTCCAGAGGTTGGTAATTTGGAGGGAGGGGAGCCGCTCCAACGCACCACGTACCATCTGATCGTACTTGATGGCTCTGTACTGTCCGGAGCGCGGCGCGGTAGAAACAATACCCCGCAGCCCGGCCTGTGAGTCAGAGACCATCAGCGCGCGATCATGATCATCGTCCAGGACCCGCTCCGTCGCCCCGATAACCCCTTCAGCTTCACCCTCCGCAACCTGGCCATCACCCAAGCCGACAAGCACGACCTCGCGCTGACATCCAGCCTCCACACGCACCGCTGCCCCCCCCCGCACGCCCATCAAGGAGTGACCCATCTGTGAACCATGTCGACTGTTGCCAAGATTCCTCCAGTAGCATCTGATCCAGTAGAGCGAGGGCGTCAGTCTTGGGTAAGATGATAGTGGACACCGGAAGGGGTTCGGCCCAGGGTGGCGCATAAACTGGAAGAATGCGCTCCATCCCCAAGGAATGATCAAGCTCCCGGGGATCAGCCAACTCGGGAGCAGGTATCCGCGGAACGTTACGCTCTCGGATTCTCTGGCCCTGTGCAGGTATACCTCCAGGCCAGTGGACGAGGGGGATGCGCTCGATGTAATGTAAGGCAGACGCAAGTCGGGGGTTGCGAGGATGGAAGGCGAGAGCATCGCGGAGGAGTGGAACCAACCCATGAGAAGGGGGAAGCGAGAGATAACGAGCGATCCGGTGTAGAAGCGAGGATTCCAAGCGAAGAGCAGCGGGGAGGATGGCAGCTTCCTTCTCCAGAGCAGCCAGAGAGGCCGTTCGATACCCACCCGTGATGCATCGTGCAACCGACTTGTTGACTTGATCAAGGGGCTTGAGCTCCGCTGGGCTGAGAGGGAGGAAGGAGGCGACCCCGTAATCGGCTCGTGGCAACACAGTGGCTCTAACCAAATCACGAACCATAAGAGGTTTCAGACCCCAAACGGCATGCGTGAGGGCGAGCGATGCGTTCAACGCCCGAGCTGCCGACGCGGCCCTGGATTTGATGTGCAAATCACCTTTTAGCTTCGCGTCGATCCATACACCGACCTATTTGACCGTTTTGGAGGGACGAATGAGCTCTCCATCGAAGTTGACAACAAATTCAGAGAGATCGCGTTTTCCAAGGGAGTGGTGCATCAGCTCGGTCTTCGTTTTCTCGAAGGTCGCTTGGTCTTGTGCGGCCCACCGGACTGCGATAGATGCAGCCTTGTGGAGAGTAACAATGTTCTGGGACACGGACTTGCTTGACGTGGTGAAGTTCGTGTCATCAATGAAGCCGTAGTTCCAGCACATATGAACGTCGATGGCGCCGAGAATCCGGTGCAGGCGGTTGATAGAGAGCAGGAATAGAATGATGGAAAGGGCAGAGCCTTGCGGCGCACCTTCAACCATGCAACGGAATGTTACAGTGCGAATGCCATCAATGACAACCGTTACACAGTGGTGGTGGAGGAAGGTTGCAACCCAATGAATGATCATCCTCGGGAAACCGAGCGCTGCAAGTTCCCTGATGAGAACATGCGAGATTCGATTAAATGCCCCCTTGAGATCATAGAAAAGCGTAGAAACCACGTTGCCTTTATCGAGCTCAGCCTTGACACGGTGGATGTATCCGTCAACAGCTTGTGCGGTGCTGTGTCCGGCGCGTCCACCGTACTGGGAGGGACTGAGGAGACCCAAAGTTTCTGCTTCAAACGATATACGATCAGCAACGAGTCGCTCGAGAGGTTTCGCAATGATATGTTCATAGTTCTCCACTGGACGCCACGCTTTCGGGGATGTCTTGTCCTTCTTGCCCTGCTTATGAATTGGGGTCGCAGTGTTGGCCTTAAGCAGGTTGGGTTTGACTCCGAGCCGGATTGACGCCTTGAATATGTTTCTGACGCAATCGGCTACGACCGGCCAGGCACGGTGAATATGTCCCATTTGAACCCCGTAGCGATCCGGCGCCTTCCACGCTGGGGCCAAGAAAATGACGCTATCGATTTCGCTGTCGGTTACCTCCGAAAATGGGCGTTCATCGGGAATGGATACCGAGTTGGCAAGAGCGAGGGGATCTACAAGAGTGGGGCTGTCCGCCGACGGCGGAAGTTCGCCCAGAGGATCAACCTCCGTGCGAACCCCCCCTCGCATTCTCCGGGTGCCGTTACCAGTTTGGTCGACGCGCAGATCCGGGGTCACATCTGGGGACAAGGAGTCTTCCATGGCGAAGTCACCGAACCAAGCATGCCCCAGAATTCGGCCGCGATCTTTGTGTGAGTGTGCTGCACGCCCGGTTTCGGGATCACAAATCGTGGGGAAGACAGAAGAGCTGCGAGCCTTCAGACGGTCCAGAGCTTTGAAGATGTCAATCCTTTCGAGCTCCTTCACGTAGGCGTGCCAAGCCATCTGCTTTGCCTGAGTGATTGCAATGTATAAGTCCCGCCGAGCTTCCAGCCAAGCTCGCCGGGCTGACGGAATGAGGTATTTTTGAAGTCTCCTCCAGGCACGCTGAACAGCTAAAAGAAGACAGGTGATCAAGGGGGTCCACCAGCGTTTAGCGATGGAGCAAGGCCTATGACGAGGAGTCGATCCTTCAAGAGCTGCGGACAAAGCTAGACACAGAAGTGAAGTAGCATCGTCGAGATCAGCCTCGGTAGTGATCATTGAATTAGGTTGAAATCCGAGATGGTACTGCAAGATGGCGAGGTATTTCTCCAGGTCCATCTTGGAGGTGTTGAATTTAGTGGACTCCCAGCGGACGGTGTCAAAGTCGAGGTTGTAGCAGATCGGGTAGTGGTCACTACCTTCGAAAACCCCCTCTCTGAATGATCAAAATAACGATTACATAAGTAGAGAATGGTCCGTGCCCGAGCACGGCTTGGAAAACCGCTTCCCGGAGACATATATAAGCAGCGCACATCCCCCCTCTGAGGGCGAAGGAAGCCCCCTGAAGCTGATT
Source organism: Mycena galericulata (assembly GCA_029289565.1). Classification (NCBI taxonomy): domain Eukaryota; kingdom Fungi; phylum Basidiomycota; class Agaricomycetes; order Agaricales; family Mycenaceae; genus Mycena; species Mycena galericulata. The sequence continues at coordinate 14,733 of JARKIA010000104.1, forward strand.
CATTGGAAATCTCAATACTGTCCTCAGTTACCTTGCTCCCTTCATGTTGACCAATTAACCCAAACACACTAAACTCCTGGCAGTGAGTCCTGATGAAATGTCAACAATTCTTATTCTTACTGGTCACCAGTGTCGACGATGAACCCATGGCACTGGTTCTTAGTCCCAGGAATGCGCCCTATTCCCCGTGGCATTTTCGCCAGTCTTCCCCAGTGCAACTGCTGTGCTTACATGTTTCTGCAGATCCCACAATTCAAACTGGATTCCTTGAACGCTGTGTCCATCCTGTCAGATGATTCGACATGGCGGGGAGATTCCCGGTGTCACTCCTGTTAGAGGCCCAGTGTGTGCCTCGACGGATCGACATGCTGACAGCCTGACCCGTGTCCCTCCTGTTAGAGGCCCAGTGTGCACCTTGACGAGTAGACATGGTGGAGGAGATTCCCGGTGTCAATCCCGTTAGAGGTCCAGTGTGCGCCTCGATGGGTAGACGACATGCCTGGGGCAAAATTCCAGCTCCACTGAGCGAGGCCCGCGTCCGTCCCGTTAGAGGCCCAGTGTGCGCCTCCATGGCTCAGCATGGCAGGGATAATTCCCAGTGTCCATCCATCCTGTTAGACAGGCCCAGTGTGCGCCTCGACGGATGATATCGCGGGAACACCCTCAGATAAATCTCGGAGGCCGCGCCCCAATGAATGCCCATCAATTTCGGGGAGGGATCCAAGATGCTTTTGCCACTGGCAGAGGCGTGCGTCGCGTTGAGGTTGCATCAAGTACAAGGAACACGTGAACATTAAGCAGAAATGACTAACTAACGGTGGAGAGGGCCTGGGGCCTCTCGGGGGAGATGAGCCAGCAGGGCTCGCAGCGGGAGGGTGAAAGCAAGAAGGAAAACCCAAGATGATGACTAATCCTACGACATGTGAACCTAACAACTACAATCTCCTCAACTCATCTCGCAGACTCCTCCAGGCGCACCACAACAGATAGTAGCCCGATCATAAAGCAGGAATGACTAATGACCAAAATTGAACTTGGAGAATTTCTGGGCCTTCTGCGAATGAAACGGGCAGGCACATCAGGATTCAAGCCGGTAAGAAGTCGAAAAACATACCCTTGCATTTTGATTTATTTATTTATTTTTTGGAGCGTTTGGGATAATGACATTTAGTCTGCAGAAGCATTCCAAAAGTCATCCACTGGGTCTACCAGAAAATTCCAGCTAATGCCGGGGAAGTTGTCCAGGGAGGAAATGCCATTACGCAGAATTACCATAGTGTGGGACTCCAGCCTCTGTAAAATTATCCTATCCCATTTTTTGAATCTTTCAATGTCAATGGCTGTATACCCACTAAAACCCCCACTGTGTATGTCCAGTCATCCGGCAGTGAGTCTTCATTCATCAGTAGACCACTCCATGTTCTTAGGACAAGATCCTTATTCAGCGCAAGATTATCGAACTTCAGTTTATTGGTGAGGATTCGATCTCGTCCTAGTGCGGAATTAACAGATTTTAGCCATTTATTGTGCACCTCAACATCTGTCATCTTTCGGTCTGGATTCTTTAAAACTTTGTCATTGCGAATATTCCAGATTGTGTGCCATGCAGTGGATACCAGAATGGCAAATAATCTTCCCATCTCAGGGATAATTTTGCCTTTTGAGCCTTTGAACTTAACAAGATTACAACCCAATATAAGCCCCCAGCTGAGGGGAGGCCACATAGGATATTTCATATGCCAGAGCTTCTGGGTCAATTTCCAAATCAATTTTGCGCCAGAGGCCTCACATTCCATTGCTATGTGTTCCAGGTTTTCAGGGACACCACAGGTTTCACAGATTGCCATCATTTCAAGATTACCAATATGTGTCCAGAAGTCACCAACTCTGAAAATATTGTGAATTGACTTCCAGAATAATTCACGGTGAAGTCGTCTTAAACTGATTGAACGTATAGATTTCCAAATCATTTCATCTGTTGGGGTATAGTCAGAAATTTCATAAACAGAGCACCTGATGCAGTCTAGATTGATGAATGTTGACTTTCTCAGTGGTTCTGGGTGGCTACCCTTGATGATTTTTGTAAAGATTCGCTGGGAGCCTTGTGAGATTAGAATTCCAGGGCTATTGAACATTATATCGATTTGGGTATCAACCTCCAGTGAAGGGTATTCATTGACCCCTAAGGTAACAGGTAAAATATCTTTTGTTTGCTTGAACTGTTTAGATTTCCTTCTAGTGTCCCAGGTCCTGCCCTGTTTGGAGCCGTTTCAAACCAGATTTCCACGGGACCTTGTTTGTTGGAAAGCCAGCACAACTTCGGTTAGAACTGTCTCTTTAGATTTCCTTCTAGTGTCCCAGGTGTTTTGCGGGAAAGATTTCTGCTCTGCATTCCAGGGCAAACAAATGCAATTCAATGGTGGCTTGATGTGCCGAGTTTCGCATCAAATCAGTAAATTGCCCTGTTTGGAGCCGTTTCAAACCGGATTTCCACGGCACCTTGTTTGTTGGAAAGCCAGCTCAACTTCGGTTAGAACTGTCTCTTTAGATTTCCTTCTAGTGTCCCAGGTGTTTTGCAGGAAAGATTTCTGCTCTGCATTCCAGGGCAAACAAATGCAATTTAATGGTGGCTTGGTGTGCCTAGTTTCGGGCTGTGCACCCAAAAATGCAATTTAATGGCAGCTTGGTGTGCCGAGTTTCGCATCAAATCAGTAAATTGCCCTGTTTGGAGCCATTGCAAACCGGATTTTCACGGGACCTTGTTTGTTGGAAAGCCAGCTCAATTTCGGTTAGAACTGTCTCTTTAGATTTCCTTCTAGTGTCGAGGATAGAGTCCCAAGTGCGATCATAGCCTGCCGAGCTATTTCGTAAGTTGCCATATGGAAATCGCGTCGCCGAACACCATCTTCGATTTGATCACCGGACTGCGAGTTTTGCTTCTGTTGTCTGGAGTGCTGGAACCTCACCTTTTGTGTTCAAACTTGAGCCCGACAGAGATTCAACTTCAACAATGGACATCGTATCTCCTGGGCCACCACCCTTGGCCACAGTCATCACCATTGCTTCTACCATCCCTCCTTTGCCTCCCTCCCCTCCCAACGTCACCTTTGAACAAGCTCAGCATGAGAACAAGATGAAAACGCCTCCGCGGTTATCGAGCCCTTCCATGCCAAGGAAGGAGAAAAAAAGGTGAGCACTTACCTCCTTGAAACACTTCTCACTGACATCATACTTCTCTGTTCGCAGTAGGAAGAAGGCACCAAAGACCATTCCAGATCGTCCAACTCGTGTTTCACACCGGAATAAGAGGACTACAGCTCCACCAGATGCATCATCTACTGCGACCAAGTTAGCAAAGACGCACAAGAAACGAAGGAGGTATGTATTGTGTACATCACCGAATCTTCTCTGAATTTGGTTAGGTATACTTACGTGGATGAAGCCGGAAACGAATTTGATTCGGACGGCAACCCTACGTCAGATTAGATTTGTAGTTGATAGTTAGATCACTGCTTCGACGCGAATTGGTACTTGTATTCTCGGGCTGCTCTGAATATTTATTGCTCAACATTTCCACGCACTGTCTACAGTGAGCTCTGGATGAAGAGAACAGGGAACCAATTGTGCCCACTCATGGGGGAAATAATGGCTTGCGGCAGCATTAAGCGGGGATCCAAACCGGGAGCAACCGACAAAGGAACATCGAGATTATACCGAATTATAGTTTCGGAATCTGCCCATCTGATATGGCACGTGAGGAACGAACGCCGAATCCAGGGCAAAGACCCCGCCTCCGTGAGGGAAATACAACTGAGATGGACCCGGATGATGAATATGAGGCTGGACCTGGACTGCCAAATGACCAAGGGGTACCCATGATGAGAATGTCACACACAGGGTACCGTGAGAGCGAAAATTTTCCCCAAAAGGAAACCCAGAAACTAACTATTTTTCTGCACAAATTGGGCCTTTCTGCATGGCTTTCGAAAAAAATGTTTCGACCCTCAGACCCTCCCTACGTAACTAATGATCGCATCAATGCCTATATAAGGTGCCTGTCAAACCATATATAGTATATCTGAGATGGCATCAAATGTGCACTCTCACGGTACCCTGTGTTGACAATTCTCATCATGGGTGCCTCTTGCAAATGACCAACAAATGGCGTTACGAGAAAAAAGTGCTTGTGCTCAAAACCTGGAACAAATTAATCCGAAACGAAGACACGCTCCCCGCAGATTGGACAGGGGAGCCCCAGGTTTTAGTGGGTGTCGGCTAGGAAGTGATGACAGGCTGGCCCTTGCAGCCCTGAGCTTCCTAACCGCAGCCCCACACGACGCGCCTCGCGAGCTAGTCAATACCTTTCGGCAGACGAGACGTATGTGTGTAAGTGCATTTCCTGGGGGTGGTAGTGTCGGCGGGGTTTTCTTGGCTTTATCCCTGCTCCCTAACGAGGCATAAAGGGACGATCTGATCGGTCCCCGATGATCCGCCTGCGGGTGAGGGGAGAGCACAAATGTATTAAATACGAGTGCTACCTACTAATGCCATCTTCGTTCCACATAAGAAAGATTGATGAAAAACATTTCAACCGTGAGATTTGGGCAAATTCTGAACGCGCAGATCGCCAGCATTTTATCTTTTACCCGTATTACAATTTTCGTTATATGAAAAACGGGCCAGTATTCGTCGAACGGCGCTATTCTTTCTGTTGTGGTCTGTTGTCCGAGTTCTCGGCTTAATCGCGGCACTGTTTGCTCAATTCTCAATACATTCCCCCACAACATGGTATACCATATCTTCAGCATCTAATCCAGCTGTGTGTGCCATATTTAGCCCTAGAAACAATGGGAAAGATCAGCTCAGCTCACTTTCCACAAGGAAGCCCTGATCTATCTGTAATTCGGCGACGTCTTCCACTGGGTGCAAGTGTCGACATACAAGTGAGCTGAAACACCCATTAAAGTACATTTTGGATCAGAAACCATGATTTATGGTCTCCCTGTATCCCTATACATGTTCATTCCTCTGCCCTGAGCCTAGCCTGCCAGCCAAATAGGAGATAATGGCTGAGCTTGTTTGATGAGTCAGAACGGCACAGTGTGCTGCCATAAAATTTGGTGTGGATGTTCATTCAAATATTTTGAGCTGTTTTCAAAGCAGTTTCCATGTGCTGGACACCCTTGACACTGTCTCTAGGCCTCACCCGTTTTGGTTGAAATGTCTGATTTTTTAGATTGTGCAGCGAGGAGGACCTCAACTGCCATGAAATTTTGTAGCAATGTGTAATGGATCATTGTACACCGGGTGTGTATCAGCCACTCTAGACGGCTTATACAGGTTACAAGTCAGGTTTGATTCAATCTGGTGCAAGGCTGCTCTCGACACGTCACAAAAGACAAAATCTCGAATACGTCGTTTTCCTCGGTGTAACACAGTTCTCCTAGATGTATGAGACACCGACAGTGTCCCTACACGTAGTTAGAAGCTTTGAGCAGCGAGCAATAAGACGATTGGAGGATTTTGAAAATTTGATGATGGTGGTCGGAGTGGAAGAGGAGCATCCCTATGGGCGCCGATCACGGCCACTACCAAGAGGTGTCAGATCGCGTTATCGGCCACACTGATCAACTAACGTAAAGGGACCCCTCCCTCCCCCCAAATGCGGATAGCACAGCTTTTTACTGCTGGCGTTGCGCCGGCGCGCTCTCCTCGATTCTTCCGCTGTGGCAGGGCCAACTTCTGGTCCTACTACAGTGTCTGGTGCTCGACACCTTCTGGAACCACCCAATGTCGCCACGAACACCGCGGCGACAGCATACGACAGCATAGAGAATGACAATGGAAACAGTTCCCCACTTAATTATCAAGCTACCTGCTGGAATTTATGTTTCTACCAGTAATAGTAGCTAGGATGTAGCCTCAATGAACCACTTCGTGAAGACACTCTGTCTTTTCATGATACCTCTTGGTCAAATGTCAATTTCTGCTGACGAAAATTCCAAACAGAGCCCAAACACGTGATCTATTACGGATGTTGATCAGTGTGCGCGATTCAACGATCTGACACCTCTTGGCCGCTACCATTAGAGGGACTATGATAGGCGCCATCAAGAGGTGACGTGTCAAGGTGACGTGTCAATGTCACGTCATCATGCCACGGTTATGTGACCGATCACTCGGTGACTCGCGTCTTGAGCACACAAGCAATCCCAATCTTCTCCTCATATCCCACACACCCAAGCATCCGCAGTCTGATGTCAGATCGCAAACGGCTCCTGAGCAAATGGATTCATCGCAAAAGATCTGTTCCTGTCGATCCTACCCCACCACAGTCGACCCCTCCACTGTCCACGGCCAATCCGCCGGCCATCGTTCCCGAGAAATTTACCAGCACAGCGGAGTCCGTCACTGACAACCTCAGCCTTGCCCTGGGTCTAGCGGAGCAGGTTGTAAATATTGCGCAGGTTGCACCGTTTATCGCACCCGCGGCCGCGCTTCTTTCCCAGATCCTGCAAGCGTATAAAGTATGTTTCGATTGTTACCGGTCGGTTCGGGTCCTAACGTTTTCTTGTACTAGGAAGCGAAGGATGCGAGTGAAAAGCGGGACATCCTCGACGCCCAGGTTTCCAATCTTACAGGTGATCTCTGCGCGACCGTGTTGCGTATAGAAGCAACAAACTGCCCTGACCTTATTGGGCGTCTCAAGGTGGACCTCGAGAGATATGCTGCGTTGAGTCTTTTGTTTTCTTTCATTTTGGGTGGGATCTCATCACTAGTTTATGCAGATTGATCGCGAAGGCTTCTGATTTCGTCGACAAGTATGATACTCAAGGGAAGATTGTTCGTTGGGCGGCCCGCAACCAGCTGGGGGAGGAAATGGACACGCTCAATCAAGAATTTAATTCATTTGGAGCTAGATTCAGAGTAAGAACGAGTCACATTGAAGTTGTTACAGCCCTCATGCCGGTTTTAGACCAATCGTTTGGTCGATCTTGCTATAAATCAGAGTGCAAACACGGAAACACTCAGCAAGATTTATGACATGGCGTGAGTTCCCTCCTTAGTTCGCTCGAATCACGGAGCCCGCTGAGCCGAAAACAGCGTCAAGGAAAGGCTTGAAAAATGGCTACAATCTCCCCCTGACATGTCACAAAAACAACACGACACAGAGAAGCTTCGTAAGGACGGAACGGGACATTGGTTCCTTGAGGGCGCCAGGTTCATCGAATGGCAAGACCACGCCGGCTTTCTATGGATCGAGGGTCCCTGTACGTCATTATTCCGAGAGTTATCTTCGATTCTAATTCCCACCAGCTGGGGCCGGGAAGAGCGTGCTCAGGTAATTACCCCGATCTTCGCTCCTTGTTTGCATCTAATAAAACTCGACCACTAGCTCTACGGTGATCAAACAGCTTTTTGCAGATGCAAGATTATTCGATGACGAGGGGATCTCGTGATCACTTACCACCACCATCTCGGTGAGGGAAAGTGGGAACGGGCTCCCCCCGTCGCAGTATGCGACGCGGGCGACAGTACGTCCCCGGCCCACAATCAAAAGTGGGGCCTCCCTCTGGGAGAAGAGCCTGTAGGGCTGGGAACGGCGATCGAGCGCCAATAAAATAAATAATCCATTTTTACGTTGTGACACGTTGCAAACTTCTCGGGGATTTACGCCCTCTCACGCCAGCCTCAGCCTCCAGGACAGCGTACCGCAACCCGTAGCTTGAAAACCAGACGATCCTGCGCCGTTGCCGGCCCCCACTGTCCTTCCACCCCCAATCTGAAGGCCTGGGCGCACCGAAATTTGCTCCACATACGTGTCCTTTTACCGCGTATCAAATCCCTCGAAATGGCCGCACGTCGTCTTCCCTCCTCGCTGCCTCATTGCTCCCACTAGCTGCTGAGAGACACCAACGGGTGCGTGGATACCCCAGACTGCCCTTCCACAGCTAACCCATCCAAAGCCATCCTGGATCCAGATAATCCTGCCTCTCCGCCGAATAAGGTGTCGAAGAGAGAACACGGCGACGTTCCCCGAGACCACCCCCTCAACGAACGCCCATCGCCCGCGAAGCGATACCAGGGCAAGAACGTCCGTAGCGGCTCACCCACGCCACAGCGCCCGCACACCTCGTCCCTTGTCGACATCAGCTACGACCCCATCGAGGAAGACGACGAATACTCATCGCCCATTGACGACCACCCCTTCTTCGACCCGTACGTCGCCCCCCCGAGTCCTGCCGCGAGCCCCTCCCCCCCCGCCCTCCCCCCGAGCCTCTCCGTTGCTGCGCCCAGCCCGCCTGCGTTTGCCACCACAGCACAAAGCCTTCCCCCGTCCCCCTCCACGATCACGCCGAGCCTCCCCGCGTCCCCATCCCTCACGGCCACACCACTCCCGATCTTCGACGTCACTATGGAGGATACACCCGAGCCGACTGCCGTCTTCGAGATACCCACGCGCGCCGAGTTCATGGGGATGGAAAGCACCTGCAAAGATGAATCCCCCCACCACCCATCCCCCGCCCACGATCTCGACAGCGAGAAAGCGCTCACGCAGCACGCGGCGGTCCAGGCCAACGATCCCTCCTGGCCCTCGCCCGTCATCCCGGTCCACGTCGGCCTCCAGCACATGAGCCCTGAGACCCAGAAGGCAGTCTCCGATAACCCCGGGGACTTCCTCCTCGCCACCATCTTCTGTGGTGGGGCTACCCTTCTCGATAAGTACACCAATCTCCGCGACCATGTCGCCAATGCGATTGACCAGCTCGTAGGCGCCGGCAAGGTCGTTGTAATCAAGCCGCAGGCGACCACCCCTGCTAAGAAGCCTCGACGTGGAGGTCGGGGCGGCGGGAAGGTGGACAAGTTCGCCGGCCCGATCGCGCTGCTCCTCCGTGTCTCCGACACCGCAGCTCGCACCATCCTTACCGACCAGGCTACCCTCGCGGGCGACTCCCTCCTCGCCTTCCACGCCACCGCGCTCGACCCTGCCCTCCTATCCTGGGCCATCGGGTTCTTCAAAACTGACATCACCGGCCCACCAGACCTCGTCGGAAGCCGCCTCTGCTGGGCCGTCTACAAGGCACTCACCCAAGCGACCCCGCTGCCCAAGGCTGCAAAACTCATTGACCGCCTCACCCAAGGCCAGGACGGCTCCACGTCGTCCCGGGACCAGCGGATGCTCAACTGGGCGATGACCCTCGACTTCCGCCACATCCCTCATGCCGAGGACCCGATATCTGTGCTCTACGCGAAGCCATGCACCAAAAATGCTGAAGCCTGGGACGAGGTCCGCAGCGAGCTGCGAACCATCTACATCGACCTCCTCGAAGCCTTCACCCCACATGCGAACGCCGCCGTGGGCCACAACCTCTGTGCTGACTGCAAGCATCAGCCTTTTGACAGATTTCTTGTCACTTGAATGGACTTGAATGGCTTGAATCACTTGAATCGAAAAAAATGGACTTGAAAATTTTTGCGAGAGGGCGGGGAACTGACTGTGCTCCCCATAGAAAAAACTTTTTTTTCTACTTGTGGAAAGTCGGACCTGGCTGGACCACTTGTCTCTTGAGCACTTTTTCGGCCAATTCAAGGCCATTCAAGTGCAATCAAGTGCAACCAAGTGATCTGTCGAAAGTCTGATGAGCTCGACTGCCACCCCAAGTACAACTGCGCGTTCACCGCACGCGACCGAGACTGGTGGGGCCCCAAAAGTCTCGACCTCATTCTCCACATACTACGTGGCGGCGCGGACTCGGACTCTGAGGGCGAGGCCCGCGGCTCTCCGCGCGCGCGCACCTCCAACTCCTCCTCGCGTGGACGCGGCGGACACGGCGGCAGGCGCTAAGTCTTCTCCTCGTATACCATACTCTATCTCGGACAATCCGGTACACAATACATGTTCGTGTACTGCTCATATGTTTGTTTCTGTACATCCTCCTCACGAAAAATGATAATTCATTATCTACGATTGAAGGAACCTGAGTCTGGGCTCGGATGAAGACGTACCTGAAGTCGGAAAAGGTATGCAGCCCGAACCTGCTTAACTTACTGACTGTTGCCTCGCGGCGCAGGACAGGACGCAGGGGAGGGTCATGCACGGTGGAAGTAGGGACAGGCTTAACTCGCAAGGGTTATGCATGTCTCTATGGACGCTGTGCCGCAACGGCGGGGCTTCATTACAGTGAGCCGGGGTCCGCCGGTCAGCACTCCTGGCGTGTGTACATCCAGACGGAACACTCCCCAGAGATGTTTCGCGCGGAAGTGCACAACCCCACCGGGGTGCGACAACAAAGGCCGGAGACTCTAGCGAGGTCTCCGGCCAGTCTCACCTAACAACCCAGCAACTACAAACTTACACGGGAACGATGTTCCACCCCCAAGGTATGGGAATGTACCTACTGACGGTTTAATCACAGGCACGGCATCGGTAAGCTCGGGCACTGAAGGCGGCGGGAGCTCCGCCACCGGTCCCCACCCAACCGATGATAGTGTCCGTAGTGGAGGGGAAATGGCTGATGCTCGCCCTTCTGGACGAGTTGAAGCAACTCCTAGAGCAGTGCGCCTCCAGGGGGACACCAGTACGAGTGTTCATGCGCATCCAACGCATATGCCGAATCAAAGGCATGGGCCGAATCAAAGGCACCAAACCCGTCCATCTAGTGACGAGGATCCCGCATACAGGGACTCCCAGCAAATCTCTGCTGAAGGGGGCATTCGCGCCCCAGTGCCGACACGGCCCTTTGAGCCATCGTTGTCACCCATAGATTGGGATAATATTTTTAATGGTGCTCCTTCTCGGATGCCAACACCACTTATCGATGATAACAGAACTCCCTCCGGGACACCAGCACCCCCCGACGAGGTTATTCCACCAGCACCGCAGGTCGATGACCGGCTCCCATTTGCAGATGGGCTACCACCAGACAATCGACCCCCCACGCCACTAGATATGCGACGCACCTTCCCGGGCCCACCGCGGCGACGAGCGGCGGGGGGTAAGAGAAAAAAGACAACAAAAGCCTCAGTCCTTGTGGCTGCACTGAATATTCGTGGTATTGGTAACCCCAACCCGTGGCACCCTAAGCATAAGTGGTACCATGTGAACCAACTCTCTAAAGAAAATAAGGCCGGAATATTAATACTTGGAGAAAGCCACCTTAATGCACTACGCCATGCCAGCATTCAGTCTCTCTTCGGACGACGACTTGAAATTCTGTTTTCCGAAGACCCTATTACCCCAAACGCGAAAGGTGTCGCCTTTGTTATCAACAAAGACCTTCTCTCCACGGATAACATGCGCACCTGGGAGATCGTTCCGGGATGCGCAATGCTCCTCGAGATTGAGACCCATAGAGGGGCAACAACAGTTGTACTCGGAATATATGCCCCGAATGCCCCCCTCGAGAATGCAGCCTTCTGGGACACGATACGTATGTTCTTTGTGAACAACCCAACAGTTCCCAAGCCTGTTATGATGGGAGGCGACACAAATGTCGTGGAGGAGGCCATAGACAGGCTCCCATGTCGGACCGACCCCGCAGCTCCAACCACAGCACTTGATCTTCTCCTCACCAGCTTGAAACTTGTAGATGGCTGGCGGAAGACCAACCCTAATACACGAGCATATACATATCTCCAAGCGCGGAGTGGGACACAGTCCCGCCTTGATAGGATCTATATCAGACGTGATAAATTCTCGCAGGGCTATGACTGGCAAATCAGCACCGTCGGAATATCAACAGACCATCGTATGGTCTCAGTCCGAATTACACAAGAGGGTGCCCCCACATCAGGAATGGGACGATGGTGCTGGCAGCCTCACATAACCAGAGATAAAGAGCTATCAGAGTTCATCCACGAAAGGGGTGTACAGGCCCTTGATGCAGCTAAGAGAGCTGCAAACTGGGCAATCCGCGACCCCCAACTGAATGCCCAGACAATATGGGCGAGTTTCCAGTCCGCAATCCGAAGCAAAGCCCGAGCACGCTCGAAAATCTTGGTCCCGAAAGCGGTGGCAGAAATCAAGAAGCTGGAGGAGGACCTCAAGTCAATACTAAACAACCCGGACCTATCAGAGGAAGAAATAGCCCTGTCATCAGCTATCCTAACAGAGAGGCTGGCACGAATCCATGTTGAGAAACATGAAAGAACCAGAATGTCAGCAAAGATTAAGCACCGCCTTGAGGGTGAAGTAATAAATCAGTACTGGACAGGTGTTAACAAATCAAAGAAGCCGCGGGAGGTACTCCGCAGACTCTTGAAACCCGAGTATGACCCATTGGCGGACACCACCGCTAAATATGAGACTGACTCACTGCGCATGGCCACCATTGCCCGAAACTACCATAATAAAATCCAAAAGGTGCGGAGGGACACCGCACCAGACATCCGAGACCCAACTATTGAGGTGGTTCTCCAGCGTATTATCCGAAAAACAACTCAGGTACAGACTGAGGACCTGCGAAAGCAGCTAACACGAGCCGATGTTGAACTTGCGTTGAAGATGTCAGCCAACAAGAAAGCACCAGGGTTAAATGGCATACCCTACGAAGTATGGCGCAGCCTGAATGACAGATTCCTAACTAAAACATCCCAGGGCAAACCTGCGTTTGATGTTATTGGACTGCTGCTCCTGCTATATAATGACATCGAGTCACATGGTGTCACCCCGGGGACGGGTTTTTCGAAGAGTTGGATGGCACCTATATACAAAAAGAATGATCCTGCGGACATTGCCAACTACAGGCCGATATCACTGCTCAACACAGACTACAAGATATTCACCAAAGCCCTCACTATAAAGCTGGCACGAATTGCACCGGACTTGATCCATCCGGCACAGGCCGGATTCGTCCCAGGTCGCCATATATATGACCAGGTTTGGCTCACGAAACGTATTATTGAATTGGCCGAGGCAACTGAGCAAAACGGGATAATAGTCGCTCTCGATCAGGAGAAGGCATATGATAAGATTGAACATGACTACCTATGGAGGGCCTTAGAGCAATTCGGGATCCCAAAAGAATTCATCAACACAGTTAAGGCACTGTACAGTGATGCATACACAACAGTATTTGTCAATGGCATGGCGAGCGAGCGCCCCTTCAAAGTCACACGTGGAGTGCGTCAAGGAGATCCCCTCTCGTGTCTGCTCTTCGATCTAGCTATAGAACCACTGGCCGAGGCATTGAGACAATCGGGTCTGCGAGGCTTCAGACTGAATGAAGTCAATGACAAGGTTGTCGCCACCTTGTTTGCAGACGACACGCTGGTGTATCTGAATTCCCAGGATGACTTTCAGTCCCTCCTCGACATACTTGAAGAATGGTGCATAGCATCAGGAGCGAAATTTAACATCGGAAAAACCGAAATCATACCCACCGGATCACTCAACCACCGGAACGGAGTACGGAACTCACGTACAGTCAATGGAGTGGATGGCACCAGGATCCCTGACCACATCACAATTGCCAAAGAAGGCGAACCCATCCGCACACTCGGCGCCTGGGTGGGAAATAAAGTTGACCAGGTTGCAACCTGGACTAAGACAATTGATAAGATTGATGACGCTCTGGACAGATGGGACCAGGGAAATCCTACCATGGAAGGACGCAGACTAATCATCATGATGGTGGTGGGAGGTATGACCCAGTACCTTGCCAAAGTTCAAGGAATGCCGCCTGATGTGGAAGCGAAACTTGAGCGCCGCATCCGAGCATTCCTCTGGAACGATAAGACACTCATAGCAGTCAATAAGGAGACAGTATATGCACCAATCGAAATGGGAGGACGCAACCTCCTCGACATCATCGCCCGCAATGAGGCTATCACCGCAACATGGCTGAAATCATATCTTGACTTTGGCCCATCCCGGGCACTGTGGACATTTGCCGCTGACAAATTTATTGCACTTACAGCTCTTTGCAGAACTTAGGGCGCGAGTGTTTTTTTTTTCTGTTTTCGGTTGTTTTGGGCAGAACAGCGATTACGGGCTCGATTCTCGTCCGTTTACCTTGTGAGTATGCTCAATCTTCTCAGAATTCCGATGCGCAGTTTTCTGTGTCCTCAGATTTTTTACTTTGATCTTGGATCAAATTTGCACACATTTTGGGACATTTCAGAGCAGGACAGCTCTAGCATTAGGATTTCACCCCCAATTGACCTAAATTTTTGATACAATGGACTTCTATGTATAATCTAGTTCCTGAAACACCGGGATAGTGAATCTAAACCCCTGGTATGAGTCTAGTGGTCAGGAAATATTGGGCAGATTTAGCCTCTGTCAGCCTGGTGTTTCAATATGACAACCTCATATCATATTCACTATCCCGGTGTTTCAGGAACTAGATTATACATAGAAGTCCATTGTATCAAAAATTTAGGTCAATTGGGGGTGAAATCCTAATGCTAGAGCTGTCCTGCTCTGAAATGTCCCAAAATGTGTGCAAATTTGATCCAAGATCAAAATAAAAAATCTGAGGACACAGAAAACTGCGCATCGGAATTCTGAGAAGATTGAGCATACTCACAAGGTAAACGGACAGGAATTGAGCCTGTAATTGCTGTTCTGCCGCGCCCTAAGTTCCGCAAAGAGCTGTAATATAGAGCCTAAATCAGCAACAGTAGTTGACAAGAACCTACGAACCTGTGTGTTCCTGCAGGCCTGGGAATCCGGGCGAACACTCAAACCCCGAGACCTAGTTGACATGCTAAAAGTCGCAAAAAAAAGAGGTGTCCAGATGGAAGGCCTCGCGTTCTCCAGAGAGATCATGCGCGACACCCGGATCTGGTACCATGTCAAGACCACCTCCACACGAGGCATATTCAATGTTGGCCCCGAGGTCATGTGCTTGAAACAACATCACAAAATCAGGACAGTGCGGGAGGCTGAAGTCCTCGCACGGAGACTCACTGATCGACACCACCCAAGGTCCAACTGTGCATGTGAGGATTGCAAGACAACAAGGAGAGAGTGCCCTGGATTCACCAACCGAAACAAGTGCTACTTGAAAGCACAACAGCTATTGAATTCGTTAGAGCCCAAATGGAACCCGCTCCAGCCCCAACCGGAAGACTACGAAGATGAACCCGCAGCACCCATAGTATTGGGGGAAGAAGAGGAGGTCTTCGATCCCAGGATCACAATCAAAGGCAACCTAGGCAATGCCTTCCGAATTTTCACAAGCGGCGTGAGAGGGAGCGTGATAGCACCAAACACCTGAATGCAGCCTGACCCCAATGCAGGTGAAAACACTGTCTACACAGATGGCTCTGCAACGAGCAATGGCAGGGTAGATGCCCGTGCAGGCTCCGGAGTCTACTATGGGCTAGAAGATGCTAGAAATCTCGCAATAAGAGTCCCCGGTGAACTGAAACAGTCAAATAATGTGGCCGAAATACTGGCAGTTAAACAAGCCATTGAACTTTCTCAAAAAGATGCAGTGCTGAGGGTCAAAAGTGACTCGAAGCTCATCATAGATGGCCTTACAAAGAACCTGCATAAGTGGGAAGATGAGGGATTCCTGAACACGGAGAACGGTCACCTGATTCAAGTCACGAGCACGCGTCTGCGCGAGCGCAAGGCACCCACAACTTTTGAATGGGTCAAAGGTCATGCAGGCATTGAAGGCAACGAGAGAGCTGACCGCTTAGCAGATGAAGGCAGACAGAAAGACACTGCCCCCACTGTGGATCTCAGCATCCCTGCCCCAATGCTAGTTACTGGGGCTAAACTACAATCCATAACCCAATCATCAGCGTACAAATTCATCTGGACCCAGAAAATGGAAACGGACCAGTACCAAGAGGCCCTCGACCGCAACGCCACAGCCCGGAACATAATATATGCACAGGATGCTGCAGGAGGTGGTGATGATGTCCCAACGGCACGACAAATATGGAAGTCTGTAAGGCACAAGGACATATCTAAGAGTATCTCTTATTTCCTCTGGATGAGCATCCATGAGGGCTACGCCCTGGGAGACCACTGGCGCCACTTCCCGGGATATGAAGACCGAGGGACCTGCAAAAAATGTGATGTTCCCGAGAGTCTAACGCACATCCTTACCCAGTGCGAGGAAAATGGGCAAGAGAAAATCTGGGAGCTTGTCTCCGAACTCTGGCAGCTTAGAACTGGCACTCCAATGCCCCCTCCCTTGATGGGAGAAATCATGGCCTCTGGCCTTATTAAAAAAGGGAACCTCCCTGGTAAAACTGACGTGGGCACGACGCGTCTATATAGAATTCTCATCCCGGAATCCGCACATCTTATTTGGCGCCTCCGCAACGAACGAGTCTTGAATGGCAAGGACCCATCGACGATAGCAGAAATATGCAACCGATGGATACACACCATAAACCTGCGACTCAGAATGGATTGCCTAATGATCAATAAAGCGAAATATGGCTCCAAGGCACTCAAAAAATCGCTAGTGCTCAAGACGTGGTCCGGAATCCTTCGGAATGAAGACAGACTCCCCGCCGACTGGACGAGGGAGACCAGGGTTCTAGTGGGTATCGGCTGATGAAGGGTAATGATAGGTTGGCTCACGCCAACCTTGAACCCGGAGGCTGGAGCCCCACACAGGCGTCGATCGAGACGTATCGTGCGTAATGCATTCCCTGGAGTGGCTGTCGGGTGGGGTTGAAAGAACGTGGTCCCCGCCAACCTTAACAATTTCGTGGCAAAATATGGGACGACTTGGTCGTATTTTCGAGTGATCCGTACTTACGGTGACGGAAAAGTACTAGATAGTACTACTCTAAATGCCATACTGTTCCACTTAAGATTATTCGATGACGGGGAGAAATCCCGTCCTCCTGCTGTCACATTCTTCTATTTCGACTTTCGGGATAAGGAGCGCCAAAGCGTGGAATCTGCGCTTCGACGCATTGTTCTCCAACTTTCCGCACAATCCCCGCATTCTTATAGGGCACTCGACGAGCAGTACAAGCTGTCTAATGGGCAGAAGTTACCGAGTTACGAGGATCTTCAGAAGATTCTCCAACAGCTACTCAGCGAGCTCGGGCGTACCTATGTCGTCCTCGACGCCCTCGATGAGTGCGACGAGTTATCCCAGATTGCAGATCTTATTTCAACGCTCCGGCACTGGACCGATTCCCCGTTGCACCTCTTCATCACTAGTCAAACCCGCCAAATCTTAGAGGGCTTCAAGGGTGTACCCTGTATGATTCTCAACTTCAATGTCACACAAGAGGACATTAAATTCTTCGTTAAGACTGAAATACAGACAAATCCCAAATTGAAGATCTGGCGTCCTCGCGTGGATGACATCACCGATCGGGTGTCCCATAAAAGCCAGGGAATGTGGGTCTTGTCGTCGTGCTTTTCAGCCCATATTTCTGATGACTCATTCACCCAGGTTCCGCTTGGCAGCGTGTCTCCTCATCGAGCTGTCGCGCTGTAAATTCAAAAATCAGCTGGACAACAAACTCAAAAGCCTCCCGGATACCCTGTTTGAGATCTACGACTGCTTCCTTGATGCAATTCTTCCAGAGGATTGGGTCTTTGTGGAAGCAGTCCTCCGATGGCTGATGTTCTCTGAGAGACCAATGTATTTGGCACAGCTCAGTGACGCTATCGCGTTCGATTTTACGGAGTCCGGCGAATACATTTATGACCCGAGTCGACAGGAAGACACCACCACCGCGATTTCGGACTGGCTTGAAGGACTGGTCACCGTTAAAGACAGTCACAGTTACAGAATGGTCTCCCTGGCTCATGTATCGGTCCAGGATTACCTGCTATCCACCCACTTTATGACCAAATTCCACCGAGACCTCAGCGAGAGCCTCTCGCATACTTTTATTGCCCGGTCATGCATCCGCTATCTCCTATACTTCGCCGACCATCCCCTGGACGAGGACTCACATCAAACCTATCCATTGGCGGGATATGCGGCCATTTGTTGGTGTCACCACTTGTTGCGTTGCCCTGACAAGACCCTCCTATGTGATGAGGCAATGCGGCTACTCGAGGACGGGAGTCACCAGTACAATGCATTCACTCGCCTGTCCAATGACGTGGCCACGTGGGTTACATGGTGGATTCACCTCTACAATTCTGCTGCCAGCTAGGTTTTATCGAAGGGGTCCGGGCTCGGCTCGCAAACGATGCCGACGTCAACGTAGTAAGTCAAAAGTCAGGAACTGGGGCATTGACGCTCGCCGCAGAACAAGGGCACCTCGACATTGTGCGCCTCCTGGTGAAGAACGGTGCCAATCTCAACCTACAAGGCAACAGGGGCACTGCATTGAGTGCCGCGTCCGCGCGAGGCCACGTCGAGATTGTGCACCTCCTACTCGACCACGGCGCCGATATAAACCTGCAAGGAGATTTCGGCACCCCACTGGAAGCCGCATCGAGCAAAAGTAGAACCGACATTGTGCGCTTCCTCCTCGAGCATGGCGCCGATGTCAAGTTTTACACGGAGAAGAATGGACCTGCGTTGGCGGCGGCATCATATCGGGGCAACATCGAGATCGTGCGCCTGCTGCTTGAGCACGGCGCCGATGTCAACGTGCGAGGAGAAAAGTCCGGCACCCCGCTGGAAGCCGCATCGAGCCAAGGCAACACCGACATTGTGCGCCTCCTCCTCGAGCATGGCGCCAATGTCAAGTTTTACACGGAGAAGAATAGACCTGCGTTGGCGGCGGCATCATATCGGGGCAACATCGAGATCGTGTGCCTGCTGCTTGAGCACGGTGCCGATGTCAACGTGCGAGGAGAAAAGTCCGGCACCCCGCTGGAAGCTGCATCGAGCAAAGGCAAAACCGACATTGTGCGCCTCCTCCTCGAGCATGGCGCCGATCCCAAGTTTTACACGGAAGACAAGGGGCCAGCATTAGCGTGTGCGTCGTATCGGGGTGACATCGAGATTGTGCACATGCTGCTTGAGCACGGCGCCGATGTCAACCTACGAGGGGAAAAATACGGCACCCCGCTGGAAGCCGCATCGAGCCGAGGCGAAACTGACATTGTGCGCCTCCTCCTCGAGCATGGCGCCGATGTCAAGTTTTACACGGAGAGGAATGGACCTGCGTTGGCGGCGGCATCATATCGGGACGACATCGAGATCGTGCGCCTACTGCTTGAGCACGGTGCCGATGTCAACCTGCGAGGAGAAAAACACGGCACCCCGTTGGAAGCCGCATCGAGCCGAGGCGAAACCGACATTGTGCGCCTCCTCCTCGAGCATGGCGCCGATGTCAAGTTTTACACGGAGAGGAATGGACCTGCGTTGGCGGCGGCATCATATCGGGACGACATCGAGATCGTGCGCCTACTGCTTGAGCACGGTGCCGATGTCAACCTGCGAGGAGAAAAACACGGCACCCCGTTGGAAGCCGCATCGAGCCGAGGCGAAACCGACATTGTGCGCCTCCTCCTCGAGCATGGCGCCGATGTCAAGTTTTACACGGAGAGGAATGGACCTGCGTTGGCGGCGGCATCATATCGGGACGACATCGAGATCGTGCGCCTGCTGCTTGAGCACGGTGCCGATGTCAACCTGCGAGGAGAAAAACACGGCACCCCGTTGGAGGCCGCATCAAGCGAAGGGAAAACTGACATCGTGCGCCTCCTCCTGGAGCACGGCGCCGACATGAGCACACAGGGTAGTCGCGCGTTGAAACTCGCGGATAAGAGGGGCTATGGCGAGACCGTAGATCTCTTGAGGAATCAAGGTGCAGCGCTGGATTCGAACTCGGACTCAGAGGACTGGGACTCGGACTTGTACGGGGACTCAGACTCGGCCTCGGCCTCGGCCTCAGTCTTGGACTGGGACTCGGACTACTGATCTCTGTAAAATGTACTGCAATTGCTCGACATGCAAACAGTAGTTAAATCGGGGACTGTCAGGGTGTTGTTTTTCTGGGTGCCGGAATTGCTTGTCCAGGTACCAAAGATGAGGTTGGACGTAGGAACCGGCCGTGGGGAACAGGATACTGCTGTTATCTATTTTGTGAGTCCGCTCCAGTCTTTTTTCGGCCGAAGAGATTCGTATTTCTAGCGCGGTGAAACGAGCGTAACGGCAGCGTCGTCCGAGCCCGGTTCAAGAGTTTCCGGAAGTGTGGCCGCCGTTAACTTGAGTGCTGCTGACCAGCGGAGATGAGGGGATCCAAAGCTGAGCTTACCACAATACCACTGATAGGCTGGACCAAGAAGACTTAGCAGATTTTGCATCACCACCTACCACAGCTTCCACAGTGCTTGTAGGCCACAAACCCACATACCACGGTTACCACTCGCAGCTTTAACTTCGCTGGGAACTATCACATCATCATCATTTTGTTGTTGGAACAAGACACAAAATACGAAGTAAGCTGTCCCTAAATTCCCGACCGAACCATCTTAAGAGCAATGCCATTCGGTATGAACACCGTCGGCATCTGACTCAGAGAAAGAGGTGCACTGTGCGTAGTATGCGCCGTTCTTGTTAATCCCATAGTCGGAGGTCCCGCATCCGAACTCTTGATAAGTACCAGTCGTCCCCCCATCACTTTGCTTGAGGTCAAAAGTACGGGTGCAAGGGTCGACATTGTCCTGGAATCGGAAAAGCCTTATGAACACCAGTCACAAAAGTGGAGTCGTACTGGTCCAATGTCAGTGTAGTCACTCTTGGGAAGACCAGAGAACCAAGCGACATGGTCTCCATCATTGGTGAGATAGCCGAGGTTGACTCCACTGTCAAAGATCAGTTTGACTGCATCCAAAGGGACATGAGTAATAGCATCAAATTTTCGTGTATCATCGACTTTGCGTTCAATCGAATTATTTCCTCCCTCTGACGGATCCACAATGGTCCGGTGTCCAGGCTGCAACACAGAGTGTACAGGTGGAAAGAGTTTAACTCTTCACCTGAGACGGGTCTGGTAAAAATGACGCGGCAGGCGCGCATTGACGCGCACCGGCGCGGCACTGACGCGGCAGTGACGCGGCGTTGACGCGCATTGATGCGGCGTTGACGCGGCATTTGTTGAACTTACTGGTGATCTTCCGTACACTTTGAAAGCACTCAAAATACACTCAGAAGCAGTCAGATAAGATATTGGAGAGGAACTGACAATGTTCAGGTCAAATATGACTGTTTATCGTAGGAGAAGTCCCACTATTCTGAAGTACATTGTGCCCCAGCCTTTGAAAACCACTTTAAACTTGACAAGGAACGTTCAACGACATCCCAGGACGTCAGGACACTGCTGGGAATCTACTTCCTGCCGCGTCAACGCCGCGCCGGTGCCGCGTTAACGGCGCGTCAATGCGCGTCAACGCCGCGTCAGTGCGCGTTAATGCCGCGTCAACGCCGCGTCACTGCCGCGTCACTGCGCGTCAGTGCGCGTCAGTGCCGCGTCGGTGAGCGCCACTGCCGCGCCAACGCGCGCCAGTCCCGGGGTGTTCTTGAATGGATGGTTAACACCCAGCTGAGTTCAAACCTTGAAGAGGCGAGGACTATGGGATTTAACGGAGAACCGACAGGACGTTGGTATACGGACGCGTAAGGGATTCTTGATTGACACTTACAGCTTCGAGTACATTTCAATATGTTCAATGGATTCCTGATTCCGTGATACACCTGGATAACCATATGAATCTTGGTGGTTGCAGAATACTGCCTCAATCTATACCAGGTGAATTCAATAGTGCTCATAAACACCCCGAGTCTGTGACGTTACAAACCACTTCAATCATTTTTCACGAACTCGTAGCTGTGTGGGGGGAGGGCGGTACGACCCTCTGAGAAAAATAAAGTGAGGTCCCACCCCTCAACTTTCTCAAAATCTTTGTTGCACCGGCTCGAGAGAGCAGCTTTGTAGAAAATATTCTCTCAGCCTTCAAATCAACTGTTATTGACTCCTTCGTTCTTTGGAGGAATCCAGATACAGTAGGAGGTATACATTACATTTGGATCACCTCGCGGAGTTGATTCACTGTGTGAGATCAGAGAAAGCGACCTGAATTTGACGTCGGGAAGACACTTCCCTAGCCGGCTAGGTTAGACTAGGAACCCTTCGTTCCCCGGATAAAGTATGAATCATTGGCTTGCATTTAAATTTTTGAGCAGAGATTGGGTGATCATTTAGGCTTGATAATTACAGTGTACATGCTGATGGCCAAATAAGCTCTCTGTTGTTCGTGTGGCAGTATGCATCAATCTATTTCTTCAGTAATCATTCTTAATTGGCCCTCATCCCCTCGAGAGATGCTACAAAATTGGATATGACTGAGTCTAGTCGAGCATCAGTAGTGCACATGAATTTGCATCTATGGTCGGAATAATCCATCTTAGGTCCCTTCTGACACAGAAAACAATGGCTCTTTTGGGAAATGAAAGCCGGGGGCTCCATGTAACGAGTTCATTAACACTTCCCACGGTTCAATTCCAGCTGGGAAGTGGTCGTATAAACAAAACATTTATACCCGGAGTTGTATAACATCTGATGTTACATGGTAACGCCACCCCGTGCCTAGTCTCGCATGGTGTGCTCGAAATAACACTGTGTAATGCTAATTTGATTGCAGCTTGGTGGTAGAACTTCAATAATTTAAACGGAACCAGATCAAAAATTTACCTGTTGGTCTCAGTATAATTACATACGGCCTTTCACAGTAGCCGATTTCGCTGATTTCGACGCTGATTTCGATTTAGAATCCGAAAATTTGGCCCTTTCATTTCAACACTTCCTCGTATAAGTGGTTAGCCATTTCTAAAATTGGGGTCTTTTGTGCACAGGAACAAATCCCGAGAATGTGAGTACCGATTAGCTTTCCCACGCAAGCAGTTCAAGTGGTGATATTCGTGATCCTCAAGTTTTGAAGAGACTCGCGGAAGTTCCCTATAGATATTTTTCCGCCTGATGTTCCAATCGTGGTTTACAGTTGCAAGCAAGTCAGAAAAGCGATGATTTGGGGGCAACAAGAATTCACCGCGTGGTTTAGGCAATTTGTAGATGTTATATAGGCTTGACGCTCCAAATTCAGAGTCGGGGTTTTCTGTAAATGATGTCCATGCTTGAATTGGGGCCGGGGAGCGTTGGTTGAACATGTTGAAGCAGAGGGTCAATTGTTATGTCAGTATACACCTACCAAGTGAGCTACATGCCAGCCATTTTGGACGATGTACATCACCCAAATGCATTCAATTTCAGGGTCAACTGTTGAATAAGATTCTCAGTCTACCAAAGTCTTCGAACAACTGAAGTTGCACCCACTTGAACGAAGATGTGAAGCAGATCTAGACTCTGGCTGGTTCACTATTTATGCACTATGAGACCAAGAAGTACTGGCTACTGCTACTCTAGATGAATGTTTGAACAAATTGGGGAATATTCAATTCACAGTTAAGAATCATCAACAGAGTTCGGGGTGAACAGTTCAACTTGGAGGATACACTGATCACTCATTGAAGAGACTTGAGAATCTGAATTTTCTGTTGTTCCATCTATTCTGAGGGTTTGTGAACATAAAACAGAGCAATTCAAGTCAAAGATTTGGTCAAAATGCCAACTACCAGCGTGGCTTAGACTATACCTGATCACATTTTGGTATTCGTTCTTTTGGCTCTAAATGATGTATTAGAGTCACTGAAACTTGCCTGAAGTGGTTTCGAGGCAAGGAGAACGATACATAACGCTCTACAGGCGGCGCGGCAGTGCCGCGTCAATCGCGCGTCACGCCGCGTCACTGCCGCGTCACTGCCGCGCCAAAGCCGCGCCAGTGCGCGGCAATCGCGTCAAAATCTCCAGTCCGACCTGAGACTGACAACGAACGAAGCCTGCCATGCAATTTTTACGGCTGCTGAGGATCACATTGGCCCCCTCATTCCGGCGGCGCATAAGTATCACAATATGCATACGGGCAAGTGGTGGTGGAGCACACAGGTGATTATCCATCCCAGTATATTCGCATACAGCGCTGATTATTTTACAGGAAGCCGTTGAGCGCGATAATCCGGGCGCGACCATTATTCCCATTATCATTTCTTCCGAGCTCACGGTATTCGGAAACAAGACCGCATATCTCGTCCACATGACCATCGGAAATATTCCAAATTAAATTCGGCGCAAACCGTCTCGCGGCGGGTATATTTTGCTCGGATGCCTGCCGACTTCGGGCATGAAAAACGTCAAGAATAAGGCGGCTCGCAGACGTATCTTCGGAAACGTATTTCATGCGTGCAAGGCGCATATCCTAGCGCCGCTTAAGACCGCAGGCGCCGATGGGATTCCGATGACCAGCGGGGACGGAGTGACTCGTCGCGGGCATCGGATTTACGCCACCTTTACCGGGGATTATCCCGAGCAGGTGCTCGTCACAGCTGTGAAAACTGGGGAGTGCCCGACATGCAATGCGAGGTTCCCCGTGATGAGCTAGGCGCAGATACTAAATTCCCTGTCCGGGATCTCCAGGACATCCTGGCATGGCAGCGCTGGACTCGCTCGATCAGGGGCCCGCCATTTATGCGCAGGCATGCGCTGAGGCGGGGATAAAGCCCATCTACCATCCATTCTAGGAAGACGTGCCGTGCCATACACGAATATATTCCAGGCAATCTGTCCAGATATCCTCCAGACCGCAGACTAACCATAGATGGATGGCAATTCCGGAGATCACGGTCTGAAGTTGATCGCCACCAAAACTACCCTCAGGTTTTACGGTGTTCTGTCCCACAAATTCAAAATGTAAGGAGGCAAAATTGGAGGGATACAATTTTCATTTATTGTCCCCGCTTCAACCAAAAAATAAGCTTCAAAATTGAGCATAAAATGAGTAAGATTTTAAAGGGTCACTTAAATTTCAAACTCCGCGACAGCCCTTTTGACACCTAGCCGGTACTGCTCACGCTGCTCCTACTCGCAATTTCCCTGCTTCCCTCCTTCCTCATGCCCCCACAAACACCTTTCGGGCTCCCCACGGCCTTTCTGTCTTTCCTTGCCTTGTTCCCCGCCCTCAACTCATCAAAACGCAGCGGCCAGGCACGCAGGTGGGTGCGTTCGTACAACCCGCACTTGTTGCACACAATCTTGCCGGTGTTTAGCGTGCTGCGGCGCCAGCTCTGCGGCTCGATCGTGTGGCAGTTGAAGCACCGACGACGGAGGTACAGCTCGGGACAATCAAAGTCAACAAAAAACTCGACCAATTGTTTTGATCCCGGAGAGTTTCCCAAACGAAATATATTGATTGGGGGAGTCCAGCGGCACCCAAACAATGTGACTTCGACGAGCCGTTTGTCCTAATATTTGACCGTCCAAAATTTTGGCCGCAACCCTACATCTGTCCCGAAAATCTCGGGAAAATATGCAATCGACAGCTCTCGAAGAGCTGTTTCTGAATCTGAAGGAATCTAGGGAATTTAATGAGCCATTCTGTCAAAATATATTCCTCAAGTTTGGCTTTTGAAGAGGTCCCATTTGACACACAGGGAACGATAGCATGACAGGACCGAGGCGTGCCGGAAATTTGACCAAGAGTGACCGAGTTCGGAATTCATACGGAGGATGTTGACTTTGCTGGTGGAGTACAAATTGAAATCATTGAATTTGAAGTTATTTTGCGAAGGTCTGCGCCCTGAAAATTGAGGGAGGCCAGCAGAGACGTTCACTCTATTACCGCCGTGGTTGGGCATCTATAAAAAGCTCTACGACAAAGACTTGAGGTTTGCGCTGAGGATGGTGGTATGTGGGGACGGGCGTTGCCTATGATTGATCCGGCAGATTTGGCCGTGTTTGGTTGGCTGGAGTCGTTGGTTCCAGTTTTGCACCCCCCATCGTTTCTTCCTGTGAAGCTGTATGAAAATTCTGAATAGACAGATTTGCTCAAAATATACCATAGTATAGAAGTACTGTGCTCGATTTCCCATTTTGCTCAAATTTGCGGGATGGGACCATTATCTTCCAGAATGTTGGTGGGTTGGTAGCGAGGGAAACACAAAATGGAAAATCGGCCACAGTACTTTTATGGAGAACATTTTTAGCTACCATTTACTCTGCGGAACTGGAGGGTTTCATGACGAACTGCCAAAACGATGGACCTTTTCAGCATTTTTTCAGCATTTCGGGTAATTCCCTTACTATACACTACATTCTCACATATACGTTGACACCAATCAGTATAATATGCATTTAATTGCAATCCTTGCCTAAAATATCGTCAATCCGGGTCGCATTGAGCAAGTAGTTGGTGTTTTGCGGCAGCGCTTCGATCACGTGATACGTATAATGAAATGGTCGCGTCGATAATCCTGGGCTCAAAATTTGCTCCGGGTACGTTTTTGCGTATGAGAACTCATTATGGAGGTTTTCCCGTCCTTTTTAAATATTACATGTGGTCTCCACTCGGTGTGATAGACAGTGATAAAGGGTGTCGGGCCGTGTAAATAGTTGTTTCTCTCTTGAATTTATGAAATTATTATTGGACAGGTGACTTATGAGTGTAAAGAATATTTTCAGCCGACAAAAGGAACCATGAAAGTGCTTGTGGAAGGCGGTACACAGCGGAACCTGCAAAATTCTTGGTTGGCGGAGGATAAACAAAGGCAAATATGCCGGATCGATCACCGGTGGTGCCCGTCCCCATGGTATGCAGTAAGCTAGATTATGGGATCACATCGGCTTCGACGGCCAGTGGTGATGGTGCCGCGAAGCCGGATAGCTTTTGGCGGGGAGAAAAGCAGCTTACGCAAAAAGAAATGACAAACATATGATCGTCCGCTAAAAAGTGGTTAATTGGGCGCCATATAAGAACCCGTACCTAATGGTAGCGGGAATTTTCCGGTGTGTATGGGTTCGATCCTCAGGAAGCTGGATGTGCCCTACAAAGAAGTTAGTGTCGTTGAAAGCCACTGGTTGGCTGTTAATTAGGAAAGGTTCCGGCCGAGCCTGAGAAGGGGACTTGGGGAGCAGTAGTAGCAGTCTGTGAGGCTCTCTGGTGTTCATGGGAGGCAGAGGGCAAGCTAAAGTGCAGTTGGACCATTAAAAATAGAAACCGGACAGTCGAGTGGGGCGGGTGTGAACCGCAGATTTGAGTGCCAGAACCGTGGAGCGACCTCATGCGGTGCCCGGACAGCAGGTTCGGTTATCCCGAAACAAGTTGTCACGTACAGGAAGTCCTCATTTCTTATATAGAGAGCGACAAACTAGGAAAGTAAGCGAAGGTCATTAATTTGCAGCGCCATACGCTTTCGCAGGGCTAGTATGTCATTTTGGTCGAATGGGAATGACCGGGCTGCGCGAGCGAGATACCGGATAAATTGACATGCGAAAACGCCGCAATCATACCCATTTGTTTGCCTTGGTGTGTTCTATATGACAGAGTTTCAGTGAAGAAGAGATAGATGGTAGAAAAGGAGATCAGCCTTGCCGTTGGCGTAACATTCTGCCAGTCGGTAAAGTCGAAGGGGGTCTTGCGCTTGTCTCGATGCTCGCAATCAAGATACTCGCGCAGCCGCTGCGTTATGGAATGAGCGCAATGCCAGCACAGGGGTTCAAATTGTACCGGGAAGACATAACTCAAATCCCAGCGGGCGCTATCGTATAACACGATTTGCTTCTGGCGGAATTGAATAGCGACGACCGCCCAGTGAGCGTTATCAATGTTGATTGGGATGAGGACAGCGTCCTTGGTGAAGATATCGACCTACCCAAAAAAATGAATGATACGAAGCCGGGATGTACGATCGGAGATACGTACCGTTTTGGTCCATTTTGCCAGTCTTGCATTTATGTACCCCGTTTCGAGTTTGGGCCAAAAAAAGGACGTCATGACGTGAACATCTTTTGGTGAGGTCTTCGCGCAAGCACACCAGGACCACCGAGCTCTTCCGTGGCAACGGTACCGCCGAAAAAGCCCACACGTGGCTACGCACCCTCCGAGTCGAGCAGACGTGGAAGTATAGAGAATACCACGAATATATATTTGCGAATATGAATATTCACCGAAACCTTGAAACTGATATTCGCATTCGTACGAGTATTGATGGTAATTATTCGCTGCTTAGTAAGCAATATTCACGAATATTTGCGAATATCAACTATTCAGATTCAACGACTTGAAATATTCATTATTTGCAAATTATTCACGAGTAAATCATCTAATGTTCTCAATTTTTCACGCTTGTAGGTCGAGCCTGACGCAAAGGAGCGCATCATGCCTTGCTGGGAAAGGAGGTCGGGCTTAGGTGCGCAGTCCCTCGCGTGATTGAGGAGATTCGAAGTGGTATTGGAGCTAGCGTTGCGCTTCAAGAGTTTGCCACATCTTTTGGGTTGCAAGTAAGTAGTAATCAAACTGGCAGTTCAAATGACGCACTGGAGACATTCGAAAACATAGATGGGCACGGCCGAGCCCTTCACCGTTGTATACACAATCGAGCCATCCTTGTTCCGCTCAAGAACAGGCTTTTTGAACTCCATGTAGAACGCTGCATGATACTCTCGCCGCGCACGTCCTAGGGATACAGCGATAGGTGAGATGAGTGTTTAATTATCATTCCAACACCCACGTAAATTGTTCTCCTCATCGCAAAGATCAACATCGGTCAAGTCGTCGGCATCGTAGTTTCGACGTTCTACTGCCTTGCTACAGCGAGATGGGACACTGCTTGGAACCTGGGATGCGCTGTCCTCCGGTGCAATCGAATCAGTGTCACCATCTGGACGGGGGAAGGTTGGTGGATCCGGACTCGATGCAAGGGAAGAGGGAATTGCAGAGCCTGTAGCCTTCTTCCGACCAAAAGTATTTGTTTTCACCTCGTAAGTAATGAATTCAACCTCGCGGAATTCAATCTAACTATCTCAGGCCCGGTAACTGTGAATCCTCTCATTCCTCGAAACTCAAATGGTCAGCCGGTGTTTCCTTCCATTGACATGAACGGTGTGGCCATTGGTGACATGCGGATGCTGCTCTCCGATTATTTCGATCAATGTTGGGGTAACTGCTGCTTTCAATCAACATATATCGTCTCTGATCCGACCTATTCTTAGCGCATCAGCATTCAAATAGCACGAGTATTCCATGGGAGGATATCGTGTTGAACCCAGCAAAGTACTACGCGGCATCAAATTTTTCAACGACCTTGGATCACCCCCAGAATTTGTCAACTGTTCAAGTTGTCAACCTGGCTAACGATTTGTTGTCGACCTCAACCATGAAAAATCCCGCCCCGTTCCATTTTCTGGCGACAGAGGGAACTGTGTTGGTCCCTGAAACACCACCAGTTACACCGGTTGTGGTGCCAACACCTCCTCCCCCTTCTCTGCTCGAAAATCGCACCCCGAAAACCCCGGTTGCCCCTGCCTCCCTCGGTCTACCTCCAGTCTCCGTCGGCTATCGAAGTTGAAGAAGCACCCCCTGCCAAAACTCGGGGTAAAAATAAAAGGCAGAGGTTTGTCATTGCGGCCTTGTATACATCGGATATATGCTGACTTGACGTTTGTCTATCATTTAGAACCCTCGACGATCCCGATAAAACCGCGGATAACGGCCGAGTCAAACGCAAGAAGTCAAGGTGTGTCTTCCTGACCGTGTCCGCGGTCCGACCGGCACTCTATGCCGACATGAATGCCGTGTGCCGCACCGGTTGCAGTTATGCGCTCCGCCCGCGGCACCCATATCGGCATAATGTGCCGACTGGGCCGCCGCGCGCAGTTGGTTACTATGACTATGACGTGCCATTCTAGAGGAACTGAACCAGACACGGCCAGCATCCAAGGACGTGGGAAGAGTGCGAAACAACTGTGCGCAACTCCTCACTATAATCCTCCCTGGTCCTAATCAAATGTCATAGTGGCGGCTCATCTCACCGTAAATCCAGCCGAATCAAAAATTTTGTTGGTGCCGCACCTGGGATTGCCACTGGGGCCCCGAAAAAGAAGGCAAAGTCAGTGGTTTACCATAAGTTGTCAAACTCATCTGCTGATCATCGCGTCCTACAGATCGCGGGGATGGGCGTGGGTGGATTCGGACGGAAATGATGTTGA
This sequence comes from Mycena galericulata, assembly GCA_029289565.1. Lineage (NCBI taxonomy): Eukaryota > Fungi > Basidiomycota > Agaricomycetes > Agaricales > Mycenaceae > Mycena > Mycena galericulata. The sequence continues at coordinate 44,727 of JARKIA010000104.1, forward strand.
AGACAGTGATTGATCACTGCGCACCGGATCAGCGGTATTTGCTTTTCATTATTCAGCCATTCAGATTCGTGCTTGGGTACACATATTACTTACAATGTCATGGGTCGGGACAATGGCTCAATAAACCCTGGTTTGTTCAACCACATCTGAACTGGGTTGAACTGCGATTAATGTTTTGCTCGATCTAGGGACTTCAAAGAAGAACCATACAGTCATCTCCCTGGCTTCCGAATGCAACTCAAGGCTACACTGAGCTTTTTAAGTCTGATTTATGGCTCTCATTCTTCGCTCTCCTCTGCTGCAATCGGGGCTCGAACATATCCCGGTTTGTTCGCCACTATCTCGACTTGTGTAGCTTCACTAATGTTCTGTTTAATCCAGCATTACTTTGGTATGATCCGGGAAAGCCACAGTGGGTGTTGAGTTGCTTGATCCTAGTTGGTCCTGGACTAACTTGTTCAGATCACAGATTCAACTGTGTTCAACCGACAAGCAAATCAGGATTAATCTGAAGGTATACCATAGTACAATTGTTGGTACACCACACATGTATTCCATCCGTGGGGCAGCTACCGGTTTAATGAAATCAGTGCTTGAGTATGATTATGTGTTGAGACGGCCGTTGCTTAAGCAAACTTCATATGGTTACTGTTAGCTGGGTCACAAGTTCAATATCTACTTCAATCTGGTGGAATATCTGGTGAAATATAGCGTTCAATTTTAATTCGAAGTGCGCGACCCATGCGCCCTTTACAGCTCTTTGCAGAACTTAGGGCGCGGCCGTTTTTTTTTTTCCTTTTTGGTCACTTTTTGATCGTTTTGACGAGGACAGCCGTAGCGTCCTCAATTCTTGTCCGTTTACCTCGCGCGTATGTGCAATCGATAACATCGAAATTTTGGCTCGCACGCCTCGAATTAAAATTGAAGAGTATATTTCACCACATATTCCACCAGATATTGAACTTGTGAGCCGGCCAACGGCCAATACACGGGTAAATTGTGGGTCGGGCACTTCGAATTAAAATTGAACGGTATCTTTCACCAGATATTCCGCCAGATATTGAACTTGTGAGCCAGCCAACGGCCAATACACGGGTAAATTGTGCTTCTCTCCTTCGTAGATGGAGAACGACCACTGTGATTCAAAAAAATCGAAATCTTAAAGAGCGCATGGGTCTGGCACCTCGAATTAAAATTGAACGCTATATTTCACCAGATATTCCACCAGATATTGACCTTGTGAGCCAGCTAACGGCCAATACACGGGTAGATTGTGCTTCTCTCCTTCATGGATGCAAAACGAACACTCTGATCAAAAAACATCGAAATTTTACAGCTCTTTGCGGAACTTAGGGCGCGGCCGTTTTTTTTTTCCTTTTTGGTCCAACTTCAACCCAGCTGTAAGCGTCAAGGAACTCATACCTCGGATCAAGAAGAGGCCAAAAGACGCAAGCCGAGCAAAGGTTTGCACATCCATACGCAAGAATATTTATTTGACAGTTGTGCAGCCGAGTATGAGTTCAAGTCAGGCTCAGGAGCCAGCTCGGTTCCCTCTGGGTCGACCTCGACTGCTCCCTCGAGCAATCACTGTAAGACTCGGAACGGGTTACTTTCCTCCGGTTTTTAACCCAGTAAACAGATGAACATGACCCAGGCAACGGAGGAAAGTCACCCAGATCCGGCTGAGTACGGGTTAAAAAACACCCGTTGTGACGGGTTGCTTCCGGGTGAATTTCGCCAGTTATATTTTGCTTTTCACCCGGCACCCGGGTTACGCTTTGCATGGGATTCCTACCCCGTTTACCGGGTTATTCTGATAACCCGATAAGTGGATTAGCTTCGGGTTATTTCACCCCAGTCAAATGGTCATTTTTGCTGTTGTGTCACCCAATAAAAGGAACCAATAAATCAGGTATATTTGCAGTATATAATACAACGGATACGGATATCTACAGATGAAGCATTCGAGGAAGAGCTATACTAGATTGGAGTGAGACATGTACGCACTCAGACGGAGATGGAGGAGTATGCCGACATATGCATGACATGCACACTTGTGGCATACCGTCTTATCGAAGTGGGCATCTCGGCTGGATACTCTCGGCTGATGAGTGAGGTTAGTACGCAGTGTGATGGAAGGGGAGTATACACATACGTATACCCGTTTCCGGATCGCTCGAGGGAGATCTAAAGAGTGAAGGGGGGATTAGTATCGAGTGCAAGCCAAGCCAGTCCAGTCATCCAAGCCATGCAGTTGCGCAGCATGTCCAGTTTAGCATCAGTGCCGAGAGAGTCACGACAGAGGGGCAAGCCTAGCCAGATACAACAGGCAAAGAACCCCAGAAAGCTGAGCTAAATACTTGAGAGAGGAGATACCACAGAGATCCAGGCTAGTTGAGGACGACACAGTGTCGACGCTGCGGGGAGGACAGCTGGTGATGGTGGTAAGAGAGAGAGAAACGAACATACATCAGCATCATTCGACGCCGATTGGTGCATCAAACAACCACGTGCACCGATATGACTCGGTCGGACTTGTACGTAACAACTTGTAGATTTCGAGTCTTCAACGCGCTCAATCTGTACTAAGCACCATGGAAATGAGGAGTATGTTATCAGGATGCTATTGCCTTCAATAAATGTATTTTTTTCTGTAAAGCACCGAAAAGAAATTCACCCATAAAGCGGGGTACTTTCACCCGATTCTCTGGGTTACAATAACGCGGTCATCGGGTTATATATGTGGACATATATAAACGGTTGAAAAGTGTCCATTCAACGGGTTAAATCATATCACCCGTTCAAAGCGGTGGAATATCACCCGAATCGGGTTCACCAGGTTTTCACCCATTAAACGGGTGAACGGGGAAGTTGATCCGGTGAACGGGTGATAAGAACCAGGTCTGGGTCTTACAGTGAATATGATGGCGGCGGGGCCATAGAAGCCTTCAAAACTTTATTTCCCCCCACGTCCCAAGCGTGGTTTTGACGTACCAAAGACTTCTTTCGACCCCTGGGCTTGAACTGATTGGCTGGTACCACTGTGAGAAGGATCTGTCGTGAATTTCAAGACTTTTGTCTTGAAATTCAAGTTTCACGATGTTCTGTCATGCTTCACACCATGAATTTCAACATTCAGTTCATGATGGTAAACTTGCCATTTTCCCCATTTCTTTCCTGACAAAAAATCATAGTCTTTCATCATGAAATATCGTCGTGGAATTCTGCGGGGAACATCCAAGAGGTTAGCCGAGCTGGCCCTAAAGCATTATGGCATCTGCTCCACACTCGGAGATAAATGAACCACGAGACGCGCCCCGCCGCTGCTCCTCCCACTCACACTCACACTCCCGCCTCTCGCATCCCGCGCGCAAGAAAGCGAGGGCGGGACGGGGACGGAAGAGACAGGGACGGCCTCCCCGGCTCGACAACGTGAAGGGACGCACGCGCACGGCGCCCTCGGCTGCAAGTGCGTGGACTCGATTCGATTGGTCGGACCCGGACTCGGGGTCGCGGATGGGGAGGGGGAGTGGCGGCAGTGCCGATATTGCTAAGGAAAGACACGGGTCGCGGGTACACCCGCGGGTTTGTACCCGCGGGTTAGGGCGGGTACGGGTACGGGTCGTGATTTCAGACCCGCGCTCAACCCGCGTACCCGACCCGTGTACCCGCGGGTTTTTGCACATCTATTATTTGTCCCGCAATTTGTAGTAGCTTCCTTCAGATTTTTATGCTACATAACAGCACCTCATCCTAGCTCTAAGCTGGAGTATTTTCACATCAACAAGTTTAGCAAAACAGCAATTTCAATTGTTGAAGAGCAGCTTCACACCTGGTCCAACCTCTATCGAGCACACACAGCAGAGAAAAAAACCAAATTTAATTACATTGTCAAACAGTCTACATTTTACTGCACCATTCTGGACGAAAAAATGTTATTTATGTTGGAATTCCGCGGGTATACGCGACGGGTTCGAGGACCCGCGGGTGCGTTGAAGACCCGCGGGTAACCCGTACGGGTCTAGACCCGACCCGTATGCGGGTACGGTTTTTGCGGGTCCGGGTACGGGTACGCCCGAACATACCCGCGGGTGTACCCGTGTCCATCCTTAGATATTGCGATACTTGGCATGCGAATGGACGGCGGACGGCGGGTGTTTGCTCGAGGCGGGTATCACCGTGCTCGAAGGAAAGAAGGGCGGCAGGTGACAGGTAGCACAGCCGCGAGTTCGAGTCGTGCTGGTGGAAACGGAAGCCGGGAGAGATGTCGGCGTCGCTGCAGAGGCAAGCGGCACCCGAGCGCATCTCTCCCTGCGTCTTGCATTTCATCCACCCGTCATGCACCCGCCTGCCCACCATTTTAATCAGCCCCAAGCTACGAGTACGACCCAATCCAAAGACAACGCACCGTGTCGAATTCCCGCGTGCGGTCCAAGCGGGGCCACTTGAACGTGTTCGTTCGTGGGTGCATGCGTGTGTTGGGCGCCTACGCGGGAATGGACGGCGTCAGTGTGAGTAGAGGGAGGTTATAAGTAGCATACGCACTTGGTAAGGACTAGGGAGTCGGGAATCGGGATTGACCAGGGCGTTCGCGCGAGCCAGCATCGACAATCCGAGGCACCAGGCAAGTCGTCAGTAATCTTGCATTATCGGGTATCCAGTTCTCGTGCACATCGAGCGAGGTGAGCGCACGAATTGAAAAGTAAGGACGAGTCACTGCGATGAACATGCTGGAGGGAAGAGAAGAGACGGCGGATCAACGGCCCGCGCTTATTTGGCCCTCTTGTGCAGCGACTTCCAATCCTCCGCCCTCCCCGCAAGGCTCAAGCCTACCCCAATCCCTATACCACTCAGCAATTGCAGAGCAAATGCAACCCAGCGCACAAATCATGCCGGTACGCAGGACCCAGTGACGGACGGCTGCTCTTCCTAAGCTCTTCCAGTGCGACTTCTTTTGTCAGCACCTGCTGCAGGCGTCAATTTTGCATCTGCTAGAATCGTACTCCTATCATGGCTCCAATTCCCTCCCTCAAACCCGAAGATTCAAGTTTCCCTTCAGCTCCCGTTCGTTTTTGACTCCAAGTTGAAGAGCAATGAAAACTTCCTGGTGATGAGCACCACCCGATCAACCCGCAGCGAGTCTTAGCTTCCCTTTCTAATGAATAAACAAAAATCTCCCGTCAACAATGAAACCAGCCTCCGGGGCCAACGCGTTCTGCGAGAAAGTCCATTGCGGGATGAAATAAAAGTCTCCGCGGAATCCAGGTGCACGACTCGACGCCCGACTCGAGTTCGTTATTCAACCTTTCTTGTCAACAGGGATATACGTACCTCAGGCTGCTCCGACTTCGACGGCGGATATTTTAATGTTGCTGTACTGGTACCTGCGACATCACTCCCAGCCGAGCCAATCCTAATTCACGCTACCGTCAACTCTCAACTCCACTTTGCGGCTGAACATCAAATACCTCCGCGTCGTCTTCCAATGCGACTCGCAGCTACGGAGGAACTCGAAAACTCTCCGCAGTAGTAAGTAGTATTTTTATTCCTGCCATCATGACCCGGCTTCTATTTGTAACCCCTACGTTCGAGCACGGAAACCATGTGGAGCCTGCGCCTCCTCGTATTCTCCTCCCCGGAAACCAACGCCTCCTCCGGGTATACTAGTCAAACTCCAAGCTCCGATGCGCACCGAGTCATCGCGGAATACCCAGTCCAGCGCCGGCGGCCGCGTCAAACAATCACTCACAATTTACCCACAGATCACTCGCTTGAATTCGCATTCCTGCTTTTTCTTTTTGGCCGACTTCTTCAATTGCTCACCACCCAGACGTCGAGGCAGAGTGTTTATTTTCTGCTTATTTCGACTGCTGTTTTCTCCGTCGGACGAGAACACCTTGATCCAGGGCACGCATAATGTACCATAAATGAGTCGGGTCTTTCCTTCAGTTTGAATTTCTTACAACTCCGTGTGCCCGAAAACCATCAGGGACGCGGATGGTCATAAGTTTTCGTTCGACGGAATACGGTAGAAGATTTAATCCTAGGTCGACAGTTTACTTTAATTCAACTCAAGCACGAGCTGAGTATGTAGAACGTGCATATTCATCCTCTTGGACCTCGAAAACACCCCATACTGAAATCTAGCGACTCGTATGCGTTCAAAGGCCGGCTGTCTCATTGCCCCAAATGATGGCCCAAACAAAATTGCATAGCGCGGACGCCACACCATAAAATGCGACGCGACGATGTCCATCCTGAGTCGAGATCCTGATTTCCCCGAGTTGAAAGAGTGATTGATTGAATTATGAGGCCTTGACGGGGCAAGGTGACATTGCCACCGCCGCCAGGGGTGGCCACCGGGTGTTGAGACAAGAATTGATTAATCAAATTTCATATGGATTGTTAACACGGCCAACAAGGGTGGCGGCAGAGCCTCACCAACCGGGGAATTCCGCAGCGCCTGCGCGCAGTGCCCTTACACTGCTTTTGCCAGAACCAGCGCTTACTGCTATGAACTTTCTTTCCCCCTGCCCTACTCTGCAGGTCAACAAACCGCGCTGATTTAAGAGTCTTTGACTGCCCACACTGCTTCTAGAATTCAGCCTGATTACGGCGCTCGGATTAGCGCCATCAGGGGCGGCCCGTCCTAGCGCGCACTTGCGCATCCGTCCCGCCCACCTCCCCGCCTCTCAGCCAAAAAATGCGAGAAAACTACGAAGAAATTCAGAACGATTCAGAGAGTCGGGCGCACCCATTCCCAGCCAAAGCGCCATCCCCCCGCCTGATGCGCCCGCCGGTCCCGCCATCAGACAAGTAACTCCTCCGAAAAAAACACAAGAAATCAAGAAAAAAAATCATTCAACCACGTAAGGGCGGACATAGGGCTTACAGAACCAATTTACTCTGACGACTAATCAACCTTGCCTCTCCGCACAACTTCGAGCTCCTGCTCGGTAGAGTGCCGAATTCTGGATTCCTTCACCCACAGTTGCTGAAGATTGGCGAGCAAAGCGCTTCGTTCAGCAAAGGTTTGATCAAAAAGGAGCTTCTCGGAGATATGCTGTTCATTCTTGTTTATCTCGTCCTGCTTCAGGTGGCGGATGTACTGGACTGTGCGCGAGATAATCGCGATCTTGTCCATGTCCCCAGAAGGTACGAGGTGGCCTCACTCGTCGATCAGCTGGGCAATATTTCCACGCCGACCGCGCTCGGCGATTCTATACAATATATCTTGAGCTAGGATCTGAGCACGCACACGATTTTCCTTCGTCATCGCGTCCCTGACCTTCCGAATGCCTCTCTTACGGTCGGCGGTATGGTCGCGGTTGCTTTTGACTTTTGATTTGTGATTTCGGACCTCGGCCCAACGGCATCGGTCTTGGCAACGCGAGCACGTGATAGGAATAGACACGGTTCAAATTGTTTGATGTGGCCAATGTAGCGCATATATTCGAGGCAGTCAATGCCCGTGTCATTGATGATGTCGGTGCATTACAGCTAAGTGAGCTAATTCAAGAACTGATTCCGACACATCTCAACGCTGTGTACATGTCCAGTACCCCACCAGTACCGAAAAAGCTAGGTAAGAAGCCAGTTTCCACTCATTCCTCATCATTTTTCTCACTCAATGACTCGAGCTCAAGTTGTACACATCTCTGGCCACACTGGTGCTATTCAACGAAAGCCTTGATTCCGTCTTCTCCGTGATCTCCAGCGCCGCTGTCCCTGGTAGAAGGATGTCAGACGCTGAAGGAGAAGAAATAAGATTACACCAAGTACACACCCCGTAGTCGTATGCGACATCAAATCAAATAAGACGGATGCCTTGCTAGATTGAATATGACTCTCGGATGCTAGAAAGTGATTTGAATAAAGTTATAGTTGGGTGTGATCGAAAAACCTACCTTGAATATCAGCTAAAATAAGGCTCTTGTTGGAGTTTAGGTACGCAAAGTGTTGGAGGGCATTGATCGTTGATCCCTGTTTATCAGTGTGACGAGGATGCTCCAAGGTGCCTGAATACTTTCTATAATGAACATTCCCGCGTTCCGGCTCCAAAAGCCAGGTGATGGAGGATATAATGTTGCCATGAACAATCATTTCCCCTTTGTCTTCATTGGAAAGGGCTGAATAGGATGTAGCTGTGATGCCAGAAGCCGGAGAAGGGATGAATGCGGGTTGATCAGATCCGTCTTTTGCCGTGGCAGTGCCCTCTCGGGCAAGGATAAAATCGGTGACCTCAAATTCTGGAAATTGGTTAGCCAAATCATGGGTAGGTAGGTAACTGGACGCACTCACCAGATATATCAACGTCCTCTTCTTCGCAAGCCACCTTGAAGTTCTCGAGGAGAAATTTACTGCGACCAAGAGTAATTCCCTCCTTCACGAGTTCCTTGTGATTGTCAAGGATAGACACAGGACCATGGCCGATGGTGTAGCAACGCTTGGCTACATACGAGTTCCCATCGAGATTGACCTGTTAAAAGTGAGAGGTTACTCCAGCATCCCATGAGTCGGAATAGCTCACTTTGAAAACAAGTTTTGACTTTCCCTTGTTACTGGAGTGATTTTCGATCTGGACGGTATGTGGGGCTAAAAGCACTGAGCTCCACTCAATTGTTTGCACTGCTGTTGCTGGATCCGCTCTTTGCTCTGCAAAAAACAGAGTAACAGTTGTTGCTTCGCTCATAGGAGCCACCAGGGTAAATGACGACTTCAAGGAGCGTGCTCCACCAGCTATCCTATATCGTTGGCATTTGGAACACACTAGATTAAGCTCACTGACCGAGACGGGAGCGCTTAATGAGCAACGAAGTCGGGTTGGCCATCATGTTCTCATCCCACACTCGCTTTTTCGATTTGAAGAGTGCCCGAGGCGGCGCAACTCCAGTCCTTTCACCGAACTTGAACCCAAATGGATCAGATCAGAAGTATATTCTGAACAAAGATTAATGAACCTTCTGGAGATCAATATGTGCCTCAATGTACACAGTGGGAAATTTGCGATTCCTGAACTTGGTGGGGGCAGTCTTGTCCAAATTCTGGCCGCATTCCTTCAAAATGGCCTGCAATATATCGCGGAAGAGGGCTTGTGGCTCAATCTCAATGTGAACATTGTTCATCCTCGAGAAGCGGATATCAGAACTACAACTGGGCTCAGCTTCTGAATTTGATTGGATGAATAACAACGTACCGCACAAGGCTTGCTTCAGAATCCTGTTCCCAACTTGAATCGAAGCTCATTATTCCATTTGCTGCAATATCTAGCACAAGATATAAGCAAGTTGAAAAAGCATTCTGAGGTGTCATACCGGAGAACTTCATAGTAGCCTCTCGAATCACCTCAAAGGTGGAGAGAAAAGTACACGGCTTTGAATTGACAAAAGGCTCCAGAATAAATACATAGCATTCGTTGGTCGCCAGGTTGTTGCTCCGCAAAGTTGCCAGATTGCCGGCAGTCATAGGCACAGTGGATTTTTGAGATCTGATGCTCGAATCGTTGATGTTTGCCACGTCTTTCCAGCTCTGGCGATGGTATTGCCCGAGATTTCGGAGTGAAGATGTATCACCTTGCCCTACAAAGTGTTAAAACCCGAAAAAAAACGAATAAACTCGAATCTGCTCTGACCTTGAGTTGCAGAGGGAATCCCTGCAGGACTCGTTATAACCGGATTCCCAAGACGCCGTTCTGGAAATGTTTAGGTGATTTTGTGCTTGTGTCCAGACTAAATGTACACTCACTGTTCTTGTTATCACAGAGTCCGCAATAATCAGTGTCTAAACGACTAGACACATTACCACAACCAAGACATTGCGGAATTCCCTGAATTTCAATCAAAATTAGCCCACAATTTGCTCTTAAATGGGATAGGGCTTACCAGAATCCTCTCATGCTCCGTATCCAGGGAATTAGCAAGAAGAACACACTTGTGGCAGCGTCCGAGGCTGTTTTTGTACTCAAAGTGACGAAGGCAAGTATTGTCGCCAGTGCAGAGTTGAACAGAGTTAGCCTCATCAGCCATGGGTGAAAGGGAAGCGAATAGAGACCACTAAGAAATTCAAGGTCAAGTTAAATACTGAGGCCCAAGTGCGGTTCAATTCTCAATGCAAGTCTGAGTCAATTGAACTGTGGGAAGAAACCATTTCAACTCATCGCGCATTCCCGTATTCCGATATTGCAACAAAAAGAAGATATGGATCTCCGCTCATGTGGGAATCTCCCGGAATGAAGTGCTATTGTGAGTCAAAAAATTGCAGGCTCATACGGAGCAAGTTGCGCCCGATCAATGTCGGTAATTGTATTATTTTGACTCACTCACTTGGCGTGGGAGCACAATATTGATCGGGCAAGGCAAGATCGTTGAAAATGACTCCTTGGGCATCAATTGAACCAGTCACACACCGAAAATGAGCGGAGAAATGTATTTGGGAAGATGGACAGACAATCGTCGACTTCCTCCCACACTACTTAAATTTTGATCCGGCTCTGATGTTGACCGCTAGCTGACTGTGTTCGCGATTATGACCTCTTTCATTGGCATGACTCGAGGACGCTTGGGATCAATTCTTTTTGTCTTATTGTGAGTCCAATGGAGGAATAACACAAAAAGATGATCCTCAACCTCTCACGGTAATATAGTTCCGCTTTCAGAAATGTCGATGGCATAGCGGTATTACAGCCTTTTGCGGAACTTAGGGCGCGGCCAGTTTTTTTTTTTTTTTGTAAGTTTTCGGCAGAATGGCTATCCTGACCTCAATTCTCAACGGATTCCCTTGGTGGTAGGCTCATTCTACTCGTGTTGTAAATGCGGAGGGCATGGCATCTTACGATTTTTTTTGAGAACCCCGAAATCATTTATTAGGTCAGATTGGGGTGTTTTGAGCTGTCTGAGAGCAGAATATGCCACAAAGTAGCTGTAGTGCTCGGATTGACCTAGAATTTTGATACAATGCACTTATGGGTATTACGGAGGGCAGCAAACACCGGGATAGTGAATGTGACTTGTATTTCAACTCTATCATACATGTAAATAGGTAGGATATCGGGTGAATTTCCCTAACAGCAGTAAAATTGAAATACAAGTCACATTCACTATCCCGGTGTTTGCTGCCCTCCGTAGTACCCATAAGTGCATTGTATCAAAATTCTAGGTCAATCCGAGCACTACAGCTACTTTGTGGCATATTCTGCTCTCAGACAGCTCAAAACACCCCAATCTGACCTAATAAATGATTTCGGGGTTCTCAGAAAAAATCGTAAGATGCCATGCCCTCCGCACTTACAACACGAGTATAATGAGCCTACCACCAAGGGAATCCGTTGAGAATTGAGGTCAGGATAGCCATTCTGCTGAAAACTTACCAAAAAAAAAAAAACTGGCCGCGCCCTAAGTTCCGCAAAAGGCTGTAAAGAGAGCCAGAATTTTCCAAGGCCTTAGGTCAATGGTCAATCTCACTGGAAGCAACGGTACCAACAATGGAGTTTGTTAGTACTCGACTGATAATTTGAACCTTACTGATTCTTCGATTTGCAGTGCCGCCGGACGATGAGCTCAAAAGAATCTTGTTTGATTATGCACGCCGGTCTCTCTCCAACGATCTTTGTCTTCGATATCTCAAGGAAGAACATCAGATATCTATTGGGTATGGTCTCCAATGTCTTGCTTGATGTCTCTATTACTAACAATGGGAACACCACCGTACAGACTGACAAAGCTCAAAAAACTCAACAAGACATTCGGTGTTCCAAGCCCACGCAAGTTTAAAGAAGTCGAAGAGGCTACTGCTGCAATCGCCGATATAATCTTGCGGGATGTTCATCAAGGGCAAGGACCGGACACTGTCAAGAAGATCGCTTCCTTGAGATTGAATCTCCCAATTCCTCGGTACATCTGTTCACATTTTGTATGCTATACGCAGTAATTTGAATTTTGACACAGTGATTTTGTCTGCGCAACGATGAAGGGACTTGTGGGCCAACGTCCCTCGGACATGCGTCGACCGGGTCGCAAGAAAGGACCAAAGCAACGCTCTGCTCTTAATGCCATTGGTATTTTTCAGGAGATCCATGCTGATGGCCATGAGAAGCTTGGCGAAAAGGCTCTTCGTATGGGTCCAGGAATCGGAATTGACATATATGGAATGCGTGATCATGTTGGAAAGGTACTCTGGCTTGTTGCTCTCCCGAACTCTCGCTTGAGTGATGTTGTCGGACATGTATACTTGGACATGGTTTCGGCATACAGCGGTGCGCAGTTTTTTCCCACTATGTTTTCCTTTGCAGCAATAATAATTTGAACCTTAGCAATTCCAATTCAGTTTATGTTTGATGGCGGAAGCGAATTGGGCTGGCTAGCAGCATTTCAAACAACCCTGAGGTGTGTGTGTGAGAGTTGCAAAGCAGTTGCATGTAACTTACCCAGAACTCAGAGAGGTGTTTGCACCAAACCTTCCCACTGACCAGTGGAAGCCTGTTGTGGCTGTCCAAAGGTCAACAAATATCTCAATCGAGTCTACCTGGTCCTATGATCGTCAGTTCAATGGCAGATCAATGCGTGACATCTTGGAAGAGGGCCGTATCCATCTCATTCCAGGAGATTTCGTTCACAGGTGTGTAATTTTTTAACCAGAGTAATGATTCAAAAATGAATATTATACAACAGGGATCTGTTTCGATGGCTTTGGCCAAAGATTGTTCAGATAGGACTGGATGAATTTGTTGACTATTTCAACAACAAGAAGACCCGTAAGCAGCGCCACCGGATCCTGCCCTCTGGCGTTGCTCCAAATGTTGTTTTTGACATGCCTGGTGACTATGACCTTCAAAACCTTGCCATTCCTGTCACTCAGGAAGTCATTGACGAACTTCGTGGATCGATTGAAACTTCGCGTCAAGAAGCCTTCCGTTGGGTTTCAGATGAGTTTGATGTGCTTGCAACCGAGGTGTATCAAGATGTGGGGTCCCCTAAACTGGAAGTTCTATCTGGGTGGGCAATTTTCAATGCGATGGCGCCATTGGTTCGTGGGAAATATAGCTAGATCTAGTTACCTTCTCTGAAGTAGACATTGTGTCCACTGACGCGCTCCCTGCGGCGCTCCACTCATTCTTGTCTCCTATCACGTGCTCGCGTTGCCAAGACCGATGCCGTTGGGCCGAGGTCCGAAATCACAAATCAAAAGTCAAAAGCAACCGCGACCATACCGCCGACCGTACTCTCTTGGGAAGAACAGGAGTCCGCGCCATCTTCGTCACTTCGTTACTTCGCTTAGCATTGCGAAACCTCGTAACTTTGATGGGAATTCGTGAAACTTCGTGATTTTGATTGCTTTCTATGAAAGTTCGTGAGTTGATATTCCAAGCTTGTCGAGCGGCAACTCCCCGGCACATCATGGAGTGATCGGTATCAACAGCTTGCCGAGATGGCCGGTTAGGTTTGGGTTAGCTGGTTAGTGGTTAGTGGTTGCGAGCGAAGCGAGTATTCTTACCTAAACGCACGTGAAGAGCATAGGGCTGAGATATGCAACAAACACGAACAAATTAAAACCTAGGTGGCTGTCCACCCCAAAATCAAAGAATGCTCTCAAACTCACTCAATTCTGGCAATATTGCGTCCAAAGAAGTCCCAGATGAGACCCCCACACAGCGAGTTGGAATGCCACATAAATCAGAGATAGGGGTCATTTTGGACCATTGATTTCCTCTATCGCGGAGCGCCTTAGAGCGCCTTCAACCCCAGTGAGAAACCCGTCTTGGGATATCTTGGGATATCCTGGGAAATCTTGCTTTGTCGAAAAACTATCAAGATCCACGATATGCCAACACCAGCCATCAGGATTTCGGCAGTTTTTCTTGGGATATCTTAGGTCGTACTAAAGATCATTTACATGTAAATGCATATTTTTATTACTACCCGTACACCCGCACTACAGCGTACCATTCTGCCCCCGTCCCGTTGCCCCTGCTGCGCGTCCTACCCCCCGAACGGCATCGCGGGGTTGCACACGTCGCCCCTTCTCCAGCCCCATGGCGCACGCACAAGTCATCCGTCACCCGTCCGTTCGTTACGCCGCGCCGCGGTTCGAGGATCCCGCCGCACGCCGCCGCCGCTTTGCCAGGGCTGTCGTTCGTTTTTGCCGTCCTCTGCGAGGGGGTAGAGCGTCAACAAAGGCGCGGCCAATAGACCGTGCAAAGGCCTGGATATGCACGCAGCACCAGATCCTCGCTAATGGGCGCCTGGGCCGGCGAGTGACCAGCAGGTTAGCTAGTAGTACTATAAATTGTCCAGATAGCTTAATATGATGCTACTGTAGTCTAGGCCTCAATTTAGAACATTACTATTATTGCCTCAATAGAAGTGTCGGAGGACTCCACTGCCAAAAAGAAAGTGTCGGAAATTTCAACTCGAAAAATAAAATGTCGGAAATTTTGACCCACCAAAGTGTAAGTGTCGGGAATTTGAGTGCGGTCAATAAAAGTGTCGGGAATCTGAAGTGTGTCAATAAAAGTGTTGTAAGTCACAACCGAGTCAATAAAAGGGTAGGAGAAATCGGGACACTAGAAGGAAATGTAAAGAGACAGTTCCAACCGAAATTGCGCTGGCTTTCCAACAAACAAGGTCCCGTGAAAATCCGGTCTGAAATGGCCCCAAAAAGGGCAATTTACTGATTTGATGCGAAACTCGGCACATCAAGCCACCATTAAATTACATTTGTTTGCCCTGGAATGCAGAGCAGAAATCTTCCCTGCAAAGGACCTGGGACACTAGAAGGAAATCTGAAGAGACAGTTCTAACCGAAATTGTGCTGGCTTTCCAACAAACAAGGTCCCGTGAAAATCCGGTTTGAAATGGCTCCAAACAGGGCAATTTACTGATTTGATGCGAAACTCGGCACATCAAGCCACCATTAAATTACATTTGTTTGCCCTGGAATGCAGAGCAGAAATCTTCCCTGCAAAGGACCTGGGACACTAGAAGGAAATCTGAAGAGACAGTTCTAACCGAAATTGTGCTGGCTTTCCAACAAACAAGGTCCCGTGAAAATCCGGTTTGAAATGGCTCCAAACAGGGCAATTTACTGATTTGATGCGAAACTCGGCACATCAAGCCACCATTAAATTGCATTTGTTTGCCCTGGAATGCAGAGCAGAAATCTTGACTGCAAAGGACCTGGGACACTAGAAGGAAATGTAAAGAGACAGTTCTAACCGAAATTCCACTGGCTTTCCAACAAACAAGGTCCTGTGAAAATCCGGTTTGAAATGGCTCCAAACAGGGCAATTTACTGATTTGATGTGAAACTCGGCACATCAAGCCACAGTCCGATCCAAACGGTTGACAGAACTCACCAGTTGAAGGTGATGTTCGATCTGTATGCGGACGTTTGGAGACCAAAATCATACAAAAATATGGCCCATATTTTGCCTAAGGCACCCACTTTTGACTGCAAAAATGCACCTCTCATGGCTCAACGTCCGATCCACTGCGCTGACTGCTGGGCCGAAAATTTGACCTACCGGATCACAATGCGTACAGATTCGAAGAGAAACCAGAGGTACGGAACTGGTCAAATTCGGACCAAATGGATCGGAGGTCTATAGGCGTATTCCGGGGTCCTGCTCGCACGGTGGCACGGATCTGACTGACTGACAAATTATATGCAATTATTCCCCATGGTTCTGCGTGCCTGGTCCTTCAATTTCGGAGGGAGTAAACGAGCTCTGTTTCATCTAATTCTCTGTCTCGGTAACCCAGACGTTCTCGGTAGCTAAGAAAAGCAGAAAAAATGATGGATGGAATAGCTCAAGGATGCCAGCGCTTTGTAAAACTCGGAAGAGCCTGCGAATCCGGCTTGACAGATTTCGACGAGGCTTTCCAAGGATATAAACTCCTGTCGGGCTCTCTCGCGCCAGGCCACCTAAGCGGGAGCGGCGATCGCCGATCAATGATCGCCGTTATTGCATGTGGAACCCGAGCTTGCCGCGGTCAAGCCGAAAGGGGGTAGACGCGCGGCGTTGATCGGCCGATCGGCAGCGTCGGCACGGGCTGATGCCGCCACCCACTGCCGGCCGGCTGCGAACTCAATGGCAATCAGTGGATATGTCCCCGGGTTGTCGACCGAGGTCCGCTGAGCGGACATCAAGTTCTGAGGGCCATCAGCCCTTTGCATCCCCTGGTTCACGAAATCCAGCGGCTATCAGTGGCTCCTCAATTTTTTTCGAACCAAAATAAAGACAAAAAAATTACATTAAGAAGATAGTGCAGAGTTAGAAACTATGCGTACCTATTTTATTCCAAAGAAAAGTGGCGCTTCTCCCGAACTCGGAGTCAATGTTTTATCGCGCTGGGAGGAGCCTTTACATCTCGAACGACCGAGACATTTTTTTCAATGTTGCCTGTACAAGAAGCGCTTGTAACACTGGAAGCCGAAGCTCATTCCGCTGGTACCGGAAATCCATGTCGTGCCACCTCCCGGCGTGTAATGGGTTTCTTTAGTTGGAGGGATCTGAGGCGGTACATACGCTGCGTATGATCCGCATCGAGAAGATAATAAGCACCACTACATAAGGAAGATCGAGGAGCAAGTATTCCAGAAGAAAAATCAAATATCAACCGGCTGACACTGTATGAAAGAGGACGGTACTCGTCTGCAAATTTCATTCAGTTTTTCTTAACAAATAAAGCAGCTCAGTCGACTCACCTCACGGACGCTCCATCGCGATCCATTTTGCAGCGTCTCCAGAAGAGATAAACGCTGCGTCAACTCCTTGGTCGCAAAGAATTTCAACCTGAGCAGCGACATTGTCCGGGAGGTTGTGTACCGAAAGGAAATTTTGCGAATGGTACCATATGCGGAAAAAAGACAGACGACAGGGTGACTGTGGCTGAACACGCGAGTGCACCATGGCAAACAGGCTGTCTGCGACGTCCCAGATACGGCGGTCCCCATAAGCGAATGATGTCAGGCTGGGGCAGATGACGGAGGATGAGAAGGAAGTCCCGGATATACGCACTGCGGTAAAAAGTTCTTTCGTCCCCTGTTGGGAGCCAAAATTGGGTTCGAGGGTTAAATGGGTGAGAGTTGGGATGGAGTGGAGGACATGGGATAGCGTGGCGGAAACCGTGCAGTACGTGAGAATCAATTTCGTTAATTGGCAGGACGAGCGAATCAAGGACGGGATGGGATCGGCCTCCCCTGTCAGAATGAGAGTCTTGAGAGCAGGGGCTTCGAGGTGTCCCAAAAAGTGAGAGCGCTTCAGATGTAATCAGCGAAGGTGAGGAAGAGTGATCACTTCGCCCGCTCCAATATTGTTGACTTGACTGGAATCAAGTCCGAATCCGAGTCCGCATTCAATCAGGTTGGGGGAAGCTTTTAAGATCTGCAGCTGATGATGCGCCGGGTATGCGCCTCGGTAATGTGTTATCTGGTTCCATGGAATGGGCAAAGTAGGCGATGTTTGTCGGCATGTGCTGTCTGTCAGGAGAATCTGCCGTAGCAGTGGAGCACCCGAGAAAATATCTGTATTAGGCTGCCAGTGATGCACCTCCACCATCTGCAATTGGGAGAGCCTGGATTTGACCAACTCCAGATCCCGAATAATGGTCCAGTGGTTGACGTCGTTCGGCAGGGTTAATCTCCCCCAGCGATGGCACTGAGAATATAGGAGATTCAACCAGGCAGCATCGACATGACCAGATTCCCAGCCAGAGACGGTAACCTCTAACGGTTCATTCGCCGACCGCAGATACTGCGCCTCGATCATTGAAATCGGGGCTGTTTCAGCTACGGGGAGTGCTGGGAAGTGGGCAAGGACAAGGGCGTTCCAAAGATATGGATCACCAAGAGCGGAATATCTCCAGTATCTGCAAATATGTCCCAGACGCCACGGAGGGCAGCTCACTGTGTGGCTACCTAAACGCTTGAAGGATGGCACTTGGGAGAAAACCTCGCAGAGTAGTTCTGCCGGAAGGCGACGGATAGGCGATAAGACAGTGGTATGCTGGCGAACGAGTTCCTCCATTTCACTGCGCTCCTCGAGAAGGCGCGTGACGGTAGCCTTCAACCTCTCGATCCGTTGGTTCAATTGGGCTATCTGATCCTGGCCGGATGTTATCATGCTGCGAACGATGGGAACCTCCGCGTCCTCAGGTGGGTCGTTGGTGGTGAGTAAATGAGATAATTCGTGGTAAGGAGTCGCTCGTGAGGCATTATCTGCGGGAGGACGTGCCCCACAATTCCAGCAGGATGACATGAGGAGGCCCTGAGGCGGTGATCGGGATCCTCTAGGTGTACTTGATAACTTTGGGTGTGTGGGGTCCGAAACGACGGCAGTGACGAGGCAATGCACTAGAGAGGCAAAATACAATCGGATCGCTTAGATGCGGAGAGCGAGTATAGAGGACTTCATACGCAATGTGGGCGGAGTGACGCGGAGAGCCTAGAGGGAGAGTCGCGGAACAGCGGGCCGCGATCTCCGATCCATCACTTGAACATGTGCAGGCTCCTCGCTGAGGGAAGAGAAAAAACGCGGCGAGTTGAAAGAAAGCAGCAACGACCGTCGACAGCCACAAATCCAAAGTAAAACATTTTACTTATCAGTAACGCATGAAGGATATCAAACATGAAACCGAGGTCCAGTAACTAATAGCCTAGTATCGTCTAGGAGGGGAACCAACGCATTTGAATCGTAAATCCGTTGGCACCGGCGCATGCCAGTGCTGCACCTTGGTTTGCGGCACAGAATATGTTGGTGAGTGTCCCGCCCGCATTCCCCGAGATAACAGTGTTAGAATACTTGTTTGTTTCCACGTGCTACGGCATCAATCAATTTGTCGTTTGCTTGCGTCTTACTTCCATCTGTGTCCGAGCCACTCTGTGTCTGTGTCTGAGCCGAGTCGCCACTAGCGATCTCACCCATATCCCCCTATATTTCTCACAGGTTATGGGCCTCCTGAGTGCTTCCCGCTGCCTCTAATCCTCTTTGCACTTTTGCACTCTTTCACTTCGACGCGTCACCTTGCCAACCCTCTTCCGACTTCTTCCGTTCCAATTTTGGACGCGTCATCCACATCATTCTCACGCTTCCGACTTCTTCCGTTCCATTTCGGACGCGTCATTCATTCCACACCCCGACTTTTTCCGGCTTTTCCGCCTTCATCTCGACCTTCCTCCGAGCGACGCGTCGTCCATATCATTCCAATTTTCGACACTTCTTTCGACATCGACTTCGTAGACGCGTCTACCCTCTATCTATTGTGGTATTGACCATAACATCGACAATTACGAACGGAAGTTCCACGCGTTTGTACCGACATCTGCAGCGCCGTGGAATTTCAGTTCGGGTGGGAGACGGGTTCATGGTGGTTTTGGTGTAACAATTTGGCGTGGTCATGGGTTATCTTGTGTGGCGCATTTCCGACTTGCTTGCACACAAGAGTTTTGCGTGGTGAAGAACAATCGACGTGAACGAGCTTTCAATCGTGCTCACAATGGTCACCTCCTCGACGTCGACTTCGACTTCTCATTCACTTGACTTCGGTGGCATTTCACGTTCACGTTCAAGTGCCTCTTCACGTCTAATGGACTTTGGTTTGGGTGGGAGTTGCGGTCGAAGCGGTGGGAGTTGTTGATTATTTTATCTATCTTCTTTCTTGCCTTGCACGCCTCATCAGGTGGGAGTGTTAGAATACTTGTTTGTTTCCACGTGCTACGGCATCAATCAATTTGTCGTTTGCTTGCGTCTTACTTCCATCTGTGTCCGAGCCACTCTGTGTCTGTGTCTGAGCCGAGTCGCCACTAGCGATCTCACCCATATCCCCCTATATTTCTCACAAACAGCGGCACATCCCAAAGTCTGCCCGTTGAAAACCCAGTTGAAGTCAATCTCTTGGGCACCCGTGCTCGTGCCACACTGTAGATCCAGGTTGGCGTCTCCCAAGGAGCCCTGGGAGTTAGGTAGATCGTTCAGCATGGAAACCACGTTTGTACACTGTGCGCCAATCGGTGAGGCGTCGATAGCTTGGTAATGCGCGTCCGTGAGACTCGTTCCAGACCCGACAGCATAGAAGTTCTGCGCCAAAATTCAGCCATCCCCTGAATAAAAAAGGTCGGAACTTACCAAATTCCCCGCCCCCATGATTCGTTGAGGCGTGATGTCGAATGGGATGGATGTCACCGTTGTGCCTCCACCGACATAACCAACTGTACCCTCAGTACCGGGAACGTTACACGACGGCGTAGTAGGGGCGGCAGGCAACAGATCCTAACGGATACATCAGTACTCATTCAACATTGAGATAGGCTGCAGACCTCAAAGTCGAAGGTCGATGGGTTATACTGCAGAAATGGTTGAGTGCCTTCTTATCATTCGCATGAACCACTCACGATATTTGCAGTATATAAGGGGAAACAATTGGGAACGACACCGTTGTTCGTGAGTGTAGCAACGGACTGCATTTGAGCCCGATAGAAGTCCCATGCATTGAACGCACGATCGCTACAGAAATGCTGGGATGAGAGAACAATTATTGACGATATTTAGTACTCACGTGCAACCGCTCGGATAATCAGCCAAGATTGAGGAAAGCCAATCTCTGAAGAGCACCGGAAGACTTCTCGCGTTGTCCGGGACTACGCTGGGGGTGACCTCGGAGAGAAGTTGTTGGAAGTTGGCGGCAGTATTACTGAAGACCGAACTCGTTGCGTCGAAGTCTGAGCAAAGGAAAGGCAATCAGACGCTTCCTCCATGGATGCAAGAAGACTGACATTGACCAAGCGCGGCAAAGTTGCGCAAAAATGTCTCGACATCGTATATCTCTCCTTCACTGGTAGAAAAGTCGACGATCGAAACGACGCTGCCAGCCTGAGGCGGGTCGCCTGGTGACGCTTTGTTATTGTTCACGACATTGGACTTGGCTAGGAGGTTGCTGAGCAACAATTGGTTCTGAGCAAAATGTCAAGCATTACCTTGGTTCATCGCTTTATCCACCTACGCCGACCAATGAGCGAGAGCCTCTATCGTCAGTTTACGAGAGACGCACCCAAACCATGTTTTGAACCTGCGAGCATGAATATTGTGTAAGTCGAAATGGTGCGCTTCACCAGTCACTTACATTGTCCACAGCCGCGAGCAGAGAGGCGCCCAGATTTGAGCCATCTCTTCGAACGTAATTGATAACATCCGCCGAAATCCTTGACGTAGTCAATACGATGGCTCGTTGAAAAAAGTTCGGGACATACCATGCACAATTGGTGCCGACCTGACCAGAACCGCCAACATTTGCCAGCATAGTGAAAAACTGGGAAGGTGTAAGTGGCAAACCCAGAATGAGACGAGCTGGGGACGTACCTGATTAATATACCCAATTCTGCGTAGTGTCTCGTTAGCAATATATCGAGCCAAATCACTAGAAAACTAGCTTACTCGAACACATGTTCCTCTGCAAACAGTCAGATGATTCGCTTCCGATATGCCAATGTACTCACGATTCGTCGACGGTGCCTGGCTGGGGTTATTCGGTCTACCTCCCACTTGTATATGGGCTAACAAAGTGCTCGTGTAGCCACCGTCCTGCAATTGCACGAGGTAGTAGTCCCCGGCCCCAAGAGTCACTGCTGTCGGCGACGTGATTGTAATCGAACAAGGGGGTATCATGGCCTCTATAATCAAACATCAAAGACGGAACCGGCGACTGCGAAGATTTCACTCACGGCGACCACCGGCTCTGCGTTGCGGTTCGGAGATATTGGCAGGCTTTTCGAGCAGGGCGCGCCGCCGGCGCATATCAGGGTCTGAACCGAGGTCGGACCAGTCAGCATTCTCCGGGTCATCGGGGAGATTGTAGCTCGGCGTTCGAATGGGGCATGCCGAACTTGAAGTAGAGGAAGATGATGAAGACGAAGATTTAGTACTGGTACTACCCTCGTCGTCAGGGTTCCCCGTGGGTAAGTTAAAGGGGTTCGTCCAGGGTCCAATCCATCCCGGGGGAGGGAAGACGAGCGGCGTAATGCCATTGATGATGCCGACGTCTGCCGGTGGGCACCCGCTGATGATTCCACCGGAGAGGATACTCCAGATGTTCAAAGAACCGCCACATCGTGAATTGTCCCCGGGCGGCCCGGTGACGACTGCGGGAGGTGAAGTGCTCTTCGGCGGGATTGTTACGGTAGAAGACCACGTAACCGGAGAGGTTAGCGGAGCGGTATAAACAATGACGGTTGCATTCTGAGTGGGAGAAATATTGTCGGCTGCGAGCCATGTATAAGCATATCTCCGGCCGAATGAGAAGAAGACTCACTGAACGTGGGTGTTATCGCACTCGGTTGAAGGATCCCCGTAGGAACGGGGAAGTTTACCGGAGTCCCGCCAGAGTTCAACGTAATCGTAACACCTTCCACGATTACGGTGGTGGTGGTCGTAGGGACAGCGACGACGATTGTAGTTGCGGTCTTTGTCACGGTGGAGACAGACGTAACTGTAGACCCTTCCGTAAGCGTGAACGTTGCAGTGGAGGTGGTCGCAGGAATAGTCTGGACACTCGTTATCGTTTGGATTCCCCCGGAAACCGCCGTGAACATCGTTGTAACGGACGTGTAAGCTGGAACCACAACTGTTGTGGTGCGCGTAACTGTACTCTGTGCGACCACGGACGTTTCGGTAGAAACGACGACGCCGGGCGATTGAACAAACGTCTCAGAGGCGGCGCCAGGCGATGGGTAAGGGTTTGGGTCTGAGAAAGTAAGAAATCCAAAGCTCTAAGCAAAATAATGACCACGTACTCCATTCGACGGAACTGTACAAACCGCCGCCTGAGCCCGATGAGCCTGAGCTTGAACTACCGCCTCCGTCGCCAGGGTTGGATGTGACCTGGTCCAATGACCTTCGGGTCGAGTTAACAAAGCCCGGCACGGATGAGGTCAAGGTCCCACCATATAAATGTGCCTCCAAAACAAGTGGTCTCCGCGAACGTTGTCTTCTCGCTGAGCGGAATTTTAGTCCTGCTTAGGGGAGTAATAAAGCGTGCCTTACGCCCAAGTATCTTGTTGATCAAAAGTGACCAGAGAGCCCTAAAAAGTGTTCAGTCACACATCCAATGTAAAATTGGCCAGAGGCGCACCGCGTCGTCAAACCAGTAGGTTTCTGTCGAACTATCGAGTGTTGGAACGATGCCACTGTTAAGTAGGCTTTCAATCTCGAATTGTGCGAGGATTCCCGGTGTAGCAGTGCAGTTTCCAGCGAATCCGCCCCCGACCATAGTGCAGTTATACCCAACGCAAGACGCATCGGCAAGTTGATAGGTACGTCCGTAATAGGCGAGACCTGCGGATTATTTCAGCATTATGATGACGACCAAGTCAAACTTGGAGAGGTCGGGTACGCACCCAAATTGACTGCAATATAGAAAGTCAATCAATACGTGCTTAGAAATAGGGAGTTCAAGAATTACCGATGTCCAAGTTGATGCCGGCACGGATGTAAAGTGACGCACTGGCCTCCATATCGAGGATAGACGTTTGAGGGTTGGTAACGGGAGCTTGGTCCGTCACGTTCGTGTCCCATGGGCCGTGATAATCATAAGCTACAGTCGCATAAGCAAAAAAGAATGCGACGAAGTCATAGGATCTCCCACTCACACATCATGTTCAAATACGACACGCTCGCTGCAATCTTGTCGATCTCGAACCCTTGAAGGAACCAGTAGCCAGCTGGGGTGGCTTGTGCGGCTCAGCCTTACACCCTTCTCGCGTTAAGACGGCCACTCACCACAGGAGATGATCTGAGTCGGGAGAGCAGTCCTGAGCTCCTGGAAGAAGGCCGTAAGGTTGGGAGTGTCTAAAAAACGTAAACGGCTAGTCCTCTGAACTACGGAATCGACTGACCGGTCGCGGGAGCAGCGCGCTCGATAGCACTGGGATATTCTGCACGAAGAAGAGTCAATCTATCGAATCGATGTCAATAGTCCCACGTCACTCGCAAAAGTCAATATCTGTGACCAAAAGTTAGTTCAGTTTCTAGGCTCTTGGTACGACGTTCAAGGAACGCACCGATTCCGTCGAGGCCATACTGCGTCAGAAACGCCTGAACAGAGGATATAAAGGTAGCTCTCGTCGAGCTGTTCGCAATCATGACTGAGAACAAATCTCGCGTCGGGTCGTCTTCGCTGTCAATATCAATCAGTAAAACGTTCAACAAAGCCGAGATAATACTCACGAGAAATCCCACCCTCCCACCGCAATGATCACCTGTAACCCGGGATAGGTGGTCTTTTGCGCGACAAGCTCTTGCAGGAGCGGGACGTCCGCATCATCCAGATCTTGAAAGCACGTTCAGATGAGAATTCTCTGCATGAAATGCTCTACTAACCAATCTGAAGCCCCTGCGTAATCGTCGCAAAAGCGAAATGCGCTCCGGTGAAGCCAGCCCAGTTGATATCATTTGGCGCCACATTCACACCGCACGCCCTGCGATCTCCCCACCCCGCGTAATAACCAATTTTTTTAAGGGACCGCGACGAGCCGCAACTTGGAAGGGTGGGCATCCCACAGTTCGAGATGCACGGGTTCGCTCCCTGCATAAGAGACGAATGAGCAAGCAGTTCATGGACGGAACGAAATGAGGATCAGGAACGCACCGTAGTTGTACAGAACTCCTCGGTCAAGCCACAAAAGCCGAACGCGCTACAGCACGCGTTGAGGGGACAGGTGAGATTTCCTTGGCTCTGCGGTCCGCACTGAAGGCCGGCGATGATCCTGTAGTTCACGCTTGTTCATTCAGAGGGGCCGAGAGCAGTTGGAAAACGCACGGAGGCGGAGGTGGTGTCCCCGTGGAAACACACATCGTGAAGCCAACCTGAAGGCCTGCGCATCCTGACTCTCGGGATTAGACTCGAGGAAAATTCGGGTCGGCGGTCGAAGGACCCACCATTCCAGTGGAAAGTATTCACGTTCCAGGCCTCAATATCCGCGATCGTGATCGAAAAATCGACCGCGATGGCGGAGCACGAGTCTCCGGACACAGTGGTATACTGTGGTTCATTTAAATTGAGTAAACATGGCGAGTCGTGAAACACACCGTTGCGCACGTTCCATTAGGGTTTTGTACAGGTTGCCCGGGAAGCGTCCCGGCGGTGATGCAGAGCTTTTGGCCTTCACCGTGGAATCTTAGTGAACGGGCACGCAGTTTGCTCTCCGACTAACCGATTGCCAATGTGCTACAGTCCAAACCCGGGTTGAAAGCCGTTAACTGGGTCGTGGTGATCCCTGCCGCCTGTGCAATTGAGAAACAAGTACTCCCAGATACCACGGTGGCGAAATTACAATCTTGGGATGTGAAAAGTCAAGCGCATCTCGTGTTGGTACAGAGGAATAACTCACTGGCGGCAAATGTCCTCGCGGCGCACCACGCGACTGCGCAGAGCACTGCGCCAAGATGGCGATGTCGAATCATGACTATAGTCGACAGTTAAGAAGAAGTACCGCGCGGCAGATATGAGCTCCATATAAAGCGGACAACTTAGTCCCATGTGAAGAGGATGGCGGCTGAAACATGAAAGTCAGACCTCATCTAGACTCGGCCCTCGGGAAGAAAAGAAGGCGCAGCTGGCGCCAATCAGCGAAATGATTCGGTCTTTCTCCTTTGAGAGCGGCTGGCATGCCCGAAGAGGCTGTCTCGGCTGTCTCCGGAGTCAACTTGAGTCTGGTCTATCTGGTTGAAGTCGAACTACGCTCGAAGCCTGCATGTATTATAGGAGAAACCTCAGGTATTGAGTTCTTTCCAAACTGGGGGGACTTCAGAGGGTGGTCATATGATGAGCTGAATATAGACCAGAACATCGTTACGTTTCGGCGGTCGATCCGCATTGAACGCGGGAAGCTGCTCTCGACGAACATAGCCAGACATAGATCCAGGTCAAACCGACTCGGCGAGAGCAAATATCGTTCTACGCGGACAGTTGAGACGAATTCCCTGGCTCAGAAGATTAACGCACCGCACAGACTGTCATCTTCTGAGCGACTACGCTAGCACATAATTGTAGCAAATATTGTCATGGCGAGGTAAAATCAGTCGAAATGGCGATGTGAACCGGCCGTAGTGAGAGTTCGATATGAGGGAGGTCCCTTGCTCCGAACCACCACAATGGTTCGGTTTCCCACGCTCCGGTGGCAAGGGCGAGCGCGATGTCGACGATGCAATGAAGGCGGGGAACCGCCCGAGCGTCGCCAGCATGCTCGTGCACACCGCTACCTCCCGATTCGGAGTCGGATCTCATGCTCCACGAGCGCGTGCCGCCAAGACAGGCCCAGGCCATGGAAGTTCCCCGCGGGATGCCACGCTGCCATTCCAGCTGACACAGCGCCAAACGCCACGTCATGCAGAAGGTACACGTTTCCTCTTCTCTCCTCCTCGTCGTTTCACGGCGACGACGAGTATGGGTCGCTCGCCACCCGGATCTTGCCCCCCCGCCTCCGTACCCTCGCTACTTCTGGCCCCTCTTTGTCTGCATTCCACCCCGCCACCCCGTTCGCTCACAATGGGCTCCTCTCGAGACAAAGACCCCAAACGGAGCTCTAGGTTCAAAGAACGCATTCCCCGGCCCTTTTTTTCGAAACTGCGGGGATCAACCTCGAGGCAACTTCCAACTCAGCGCCTCTGAAGCACAAAGAAGAATTTCACGCGGTACGTCGGAGGGCGGGCGACCAATCGTCGTCTGAGCTTTGTTCTCAAAGGTTTATTAACCGTGCGCCCCAGCGTTATCCCTCATCCCCACAACTCACCCCAAGTACCCCCAGTACATCTCTACATCGAAATGGCCGCAAAATCCTCCTCCAACGCCTCCTCTACGCGCCGTTACCCGACGCGCTCTGGAAGCACACCCGCCCCCGAGTCCAACTCGACCTGGCCCGACCCCGACCCCAACAACGCCACCACTGTCACCAACGCCGACGGCGCCGTCCCCGCGGTCACTGACACCGACACCGCAGCACCCACTAACGACACCAACTCAGCCGCCGCCGACGACACCAACAACGCGAGCGCACCCCAGAACAAACTCCCCGCAATTCCGGAAGGCTCCACCACCGAGCCTGCGGTGCCGACTGCTACGAACGACGCCCCCATTGTCGTTGCTACCCCCGTTGAGCAGGTACGTCCCGAACAGTGACCTGTGATGCAGATGATAATGAAATATACAGTCGACCACCTCTACCCAGGACCAGCAGACGACCAAAACTGCTGCGCCCATCGACACCCCGCCTGTCACGGTCCCGACTCCCCCCGCTGTCGTCGAAACCCCCTCGGCGCGCCACGACGACTTCCCTCCGCTCGCGAGTCCCGGCCCAGAGGTGATGGAATCGCACGCAGACAAGCGCAAGAAGAACAAGGAGAAGGGTAAAGCAAAGGCGAAGGCTGCAGGTGCGTAATAGCTACACCATCCTTTGACCCGATGCTGACGATAAAGCAGCCCCTCCCGCGGAGCCCGACCTCGTCATGCTCGACGCTCCCCCTACTGCCGCCATCGCTCGCGACTACGACGAGGAAGCTGACCGCAACCGCGGCCATGCGCGCTCCCTCGGCCTCCAGACCGACGTCGACGCAGCTGGCGCCTCTTCTTCCCGCCGCGCCGCCACCACCCACGTCACCCCCGACTCCCCGCCCAAGCGCCAGCGCGCCGACACCGCCGGTCGCGCGATTCCCACCCGTGGCGGAGGCGGCGGCGACGTCGAACGCCCTGCCGCCCGCCGTCGCTACTACGGCACCGTCGACCAGCTCCCACCTCGCGGCAACTTCACTCCCGTGCCCCGCGGCGGCTTCAACCGCCCCGTGGGCATAACCTCCCGCACCCTCTACCGCAATCTCCCCCCAGTGCAGATGGGTCAATGGGTCGAGCAGGACCACCCCAAGCTCACCGCGCACATCTCCGGCGGCAACGGGGACCGCATCCAGACCGCACGCCGCATTGCGCAGATGATCGCGGACCGCTTCAATATGGACCCCACCGAAATCCTCGTCGGTCCCCCCGGTCTCGCGGCGGGACCGGGGCCCGACCCCATCGCCTGGCTCATCGGCGGTCTACCGCTCGAGCAGGCGCACATCCTTGCTGACGAAGGGGTGCTTGCCTCGGACGGCACCGCAGTCTTCTTCTCCCACTTCGTCCCCCCCATCTCCGGCTTCTTGTGAACTTTCCACGGCCTCACTGTCGCGGAATCCAACGACCAGCTCGCGCGCGCCATCCTCGCTGATGCCATCACCGACGACCCCCTCATCTCGCGCAACGTCCGCGCTCATCGCGATGCATACCCTGTCGAGATGAACGCCGACGAAGTCTACGCGCGCTGGTCCGAGTCGATCCACGTCCTCCCCCTCGAACTCCGCTCCACCAACGGCACCTTTACCGCGTGGAACGTCTACGTCACCCCCCACACCGACAACGAGGACGTCTTCGAGGAGCTCCGCGGCATCGTCTCCCGCCTCGTCGTCAACACTCCTTTCAACGGCCAAGCCCACATCTACCGCGCGCTCTTCTGCCACATTTGCCACGGCACGGACCACCCCACCAATCTCTGCCCCTACCCCTATTACCCCGGGTGGATGGGCCCCACCCCCGAGACCATCGGCGCGCTCGAGGACGCGAGCCGCGATGCTATTGCCGACCCGAAGAAGCGTAAGGGGAAGAACAACCAGAAGGGTAACGGGAAGGGATTCCGCGATGGCCGCGACGGCCGCGATGGCGATCGCAAGGGTGGGAACCGCCGCAAGTAAAGTTTACTACATCGTCTCGCACAAATACATAGTCCTCTCTAGACACATATGTTCTCCTCCTCTGTGTACTTTAAGTCTTGCCTGTCCTAATGTGATGTCCTTGGCCTTGCTTTTACTGTAACGAGTGTCCGAACTCCTTCCGACTGAATTATAAATGCAAACATTGGGTTTAGACTTGTTTACCCAACTCCCTTCCGACTTACACCTGGATTCCTGAACTCAAACCCTGGCGGTTTCCCTGCCCAGGATTATTTTGGATGCAGAACACCCCAATACAGCCCCCTGTTAGATCTCTGTGGCTCTTGCTGTAAAACTCACTAGCCAAGAATCCATGCACTCTCGCTCTCACGTGAGATTCTCAAACTACTGATCTCTCTACCGTCTGAGACCCTCTCGTTATATACTATGGATCTAGGCCTATGTGCTCTACCTTCAATTCCAAGAGTCTGTGTGCACTGGAAATACACCCGAAACTCCGCAAGGTTGGGACTTGCACCGGGCGATCCAATTTCACGCCACATTTCCAATGCAACATCACAGCAACCGAAGGCCCACATTTACCGCTCGAACGGGAAAGCCTAAGGTTAAACTTTATGCGGAGGCCTATTTAGGCCTGAGCTAACCGCGCCGAGAGGCTTAAGCAACTGGGAAAAACAGGATCCTTGCCCAATCAAGATCCTGAACTAGTACTGGAAGCACGGCTCCCCCTGGAGGCCTGGGTAGGTCTGCCCCGCGCCTGAGGCATTAGTTGGTGTCCAGGTTGTGTAGAATCAACGCCTTTTTCTTTTCATTTACTGGAGGTTGAGGAAGTGAGTAGCGGAGGAGAAGCCCTTTCCGTCTCTGGAGGGATTGTGGCACCTGCCGCAGGCCACGACCCCAATGACAGAGGTGGAGAGATAGAGGGCGGTGGCGTGAGTGCACACGCCGAGTCGGAGCGCCGATCAACACGTCTTGCAAACCAGAGGGCTCGCCCAACGGTGAACAATTCTGTGTTAGGTAACCGACCAAACCAAAGCAATCGAGCAGGCAGAGGTGGCGGGAGGGCCTCGCGCCCACCACACACTCAGTCTGCCAACCGCGCGCCGTCGCCCAGTGCTACACAAGCACTTCCTGGTGTCACCCAGGAGAGCCCATTCACGGGCCAGGACTCCCACACAGGAGAGTCAAATCCGAATCCACGGACCAATGCAAACCGCAGAACAAATCGCAATCCGGGCATCCCCTCGGATGAGGAACACGCCCCTGCATTCTTTGCCCGGAAACGCGACAGGCAACAAATGAATAACCCCGCCATTAGTCGCAGAACGAGGGCCCATTTCAAACTCAATGCTGTGAATATTAATGGGCGCAAACATGACTCAATAAAACACCCTGATCACAAATGGCATGGCCTAAATAGAATGATGTTCGACGAGAATATTGGAGTATTAGTAGTCGGGGAGACACACCTGTCGCCACAACAAGTTGAAGAAATTCAGGAAGACGAAACAATTGGCCGTCGGATGGACATCTACCACTCGTCAAACCCGGAAAACCCCAGCACAAGAGGTGTTGCCATAGTCTTAAATCGGGAAATAATGAACACTAAAGGTGTGAAGACCCATTATCTGATCCCCGGGAGAGCTCTACTTGCCACAATCCCATATCATGGATGCCGTACACACACGGTCCTCGCAGTATATGCCCCAGCAGAATCCATGGAGGAAAATAAGAAATTCTGGGATGAACTCACCTATCTGTATCTGACCACAAACTTGCCTTCACCGGACTCCTTGGCTGGTGATACAAATATTGTAGAAGAGCCGAATGATAGACTGCCTCACAGGGCAGATAATGCAGCGGCAACCGCTGCACTAGCACGACTCAAACGTGTTCTGGGCATGCAGGACGGCTGGCGAGCAGCTAACCCAGACACTAAAGACTACACTTACACAAGTGCACATGGAACACTTTCTAGGATAGACCGAATCTACGGGTCACCAGCTCTCGTGAAACATGGCAGAGATTGGACTATAAGCGATGCCGCGGGTGGACTAACTGACCACCGGATGGTGTCAGTACGAGTAACTTCACCTGGCTCCTCTTATATTGGGAAGGGGAGATATGCCATACCCCTATTCCTCCTTCGCGACAAGGAGTTCATGGACTTTGTCGTCAACAGCGGAGTTGAAACATTAAATGCTGCCAAGGCGGCATCTGACAGCCCGACTGTGACCCAATGCGGGTTCAAAACATTCAAGGACAACCTCCTCGAATTTGCACGTAAACGTGCTAAAGTGGCAGTAGGGGCCCTGGAGCAGAAAAAGCTTAAGCTCCAAAATGAACGTAGTTCTATCCTAAATGATCCGGAGCCCAGCCCTCTGGATCTATCTGTAGATCCTGGGCCTGCTAGTGACAATCAGCCTACGAGTGCCAGCCAAGACACGGCAACAGGATCTGAAGTTGACAAAACCTCGGCTGCACAAAAAGTTGCCGCCATCCAACGTACCATTGATGAGATCGTTGAGAGGCAGCGAGAAAGGAAGCGAACAGATACCCGAATACGGTGCCACACCGAACTCGACCGTATAACCAAATTCACTGTTCGAATGAGCAAAGATCCTCAGCCAAGAGACACACTATCCTTCCTCCAGAGAACAGACACAACCCCTGCCAAGGGCAGCAAAAGGTCAGATGAAATGGCCGAGATAGCGCGAAACTACCACAATGATCTCCAAGTTGACGAGACGGAATCAGATCTAGATGCCAAAACAACCGCAATAGCGGAAGTACTTGAAGGCATGAGCTCGCATGCAGACAACCCTGAAATGCGACACCTCGCAACATTATTAACCGAGGAAGATGTCCTACTTGCCCTCATGCAATCCGCCTCTGGCACATCACCAGGTATAAACGGAATTCCTACGGAACTTTGGAAGAAACTCCACGAAAAATACCTAGAGGTAGTAAAACGTGCCAACGAAAATTCGGAAGGCCCTCCCAAACCTGAGTTCAATGTAATTGAACTACTGACACTTGTCTATAACAGCATAGAAACACATGGGGTAGTCAAAGGTACCCAGTTTGCTACAGGGTGGATGTGCCCAATATGGAAAAAGAAAGACCCAACAGATATTGCAAACTATTGCCCTATCACAGTCTTAAACACGGACTATAAAATATTTACTAAGGCCCTTACAAATAAACTCTCCCGCATTGCCCCTTCTCTTATCCACCGGGACCAAGCCAGTTTCATGAAAGGTCGCAAAATTGTAGACCAAATCTACCTGGCAATGGAAGTCGTTTACTACTCAGAAAACAACCTGAAGAATGGGGCCATTATTGCCCTTGACCAGGAGAAGGCTTACGATAAAACCTCTCACAGATATCTGTGGGCAGCCATGAAAGAGAGGGGCATCCCCGAAGCTTTTATCAAGACTGTCCAAACCCTATATGCCGATGCAGAGACCCATGTTGTCATAAATGGAGTACTCAGCACACCCTTCAAAATTACCAGAGGTGTGCGGCAGGGCGACCCGCTCTCCTGCCTCCTGTTCAACTTGGCAATTGAACCCCTGGCCCATATGCTGCGCTCTTCAAATCTGAAGGGCTCCTCACTCCCAAATGTGTTTGAAAGAGTTGTGGGGAAAATGTTTGCAGATGACACCACTGTCTACTTAGATGCAACAGATAGCTTCGATGACCTACAAGAACTCCTCCAAAAGTGGTGCAAGGCATCGAGTGCCAAATTCAATGTTGGCAAAACAGAAGTGATCCCTGTTGGGGCACCTGAATACCGTAAATCTCTGATTGAGAATCGCAAACTCAATGATAGGGACATACCCATCCCAAACAACATCCACATTGCCAAAGAGGGTGAAGCTGTACGTATCCTGGGTGGCTACGTCGGAAATGGCGTAGATTCCTTTGCAACCTGGACCCCACGCATCGAAAAAATTGATGAAGCCCTGGTACGATGGGAAGGTTTACATCCCACCCTCGAAGCCCGCTGTAAAATTGTGCAAATCACAATAGGCTCTATGACACAATACCTAACGCAAGTAAATGGGATGCCACCAGAAATTCTGAACCATCTTGTGAAATCACAACGCGAGTTCATGTGGGGAGGGAAATCTCCCCCAGTAAGCCTCAACATGCTAATGGCCCCACGAGCGGAAGGAGGCAAAAATCTCCTTGACCTACATGCTCGAAACGAAGCAATACAGCTAATGAAACTGCAGTCCTACCTGGAACTTGACCCAGAGAAAAGACCCGGATGGGCGCCCATGGTCGACCAACACCTTAGAAACATTGTAACGAAAGACTCTGGCACGAGGGAGGACTCACTTCACAACCCATTTATCCAGACATGGAAAGCAAATGAGAAAAAATGGCCAAAGCAGCACAAAGAAATGCTCCGCTGTGCCAAGAAGTATGGGGTGACTTTCGACACACTGAACCCATCTGAAGAAATTCAAGGGCTGATTCCCCTGTGGCACCACTTTGGAGAAGATCCAAATCTGACACAGATCAATAACTCTGATGCTTGTAAGTGTCTACGGGCAAGCCATGGTGTACTATATGTACACGAGGGTCTAACTGTCATAGAACGGACTCAAGACCCATCACATATCCCCTCCCAAGACTGCAAATGTCAGGCCTGCTATGATGATAGAGGGCTTCTAGGTTGCAAGAACCCCCATGCCTGTGTCACTGCAGTCAAACGCAAACTCTCACGCCTACTACCCAAATGGGATCCGAGACGATCACAACATGCAGCCCCAGACACGGCCGATGGGGATATATGGGGCAAATTTAAGCCCCCCTCCGAAATCACCACTCTGACCGATGGCTTCCGAGTCTTCACACTAGGCTCCCAAAATGGAGCCAGCCCTCCAACCCGTCGCCGAGCACGAAATACACCGGAACTGCAGGACACCAAACTGAATATATTCCTGGGAAGTACAACAAAACGGAATGACAGAGGGGAAATTGTAGCAGGGGGCGGAATATGGTTCGGTCCAAATGATGATCAAAATGTAGCCCTCCGCCTCCAGGAGGAACAACCCCAGACAGTCCAAGCAGCCGAGATCACCTCTGCTCTGACAGGTGTCCAAAAGGCACCAAAATCACAAGATCTGGAAATTTACAGCTCCAAAAAGGCAGTCCGTGTCGCTATGACACAACGCCTCCAGAACTTGGAGGATAGGGGATGGATTGGCATCCCTAACCGTGAACCACTGAAGGCTCTAGCTGCCGAACTAAAAGCCAGAACTGGCCCAACAATCTTCGTTGATGTAGACCCCCGAGAAAAATCTAGAGCAGTCACTGATGCCAATGAGGGAGCCATCCTGCTCGCTAAAGCTGGCTCTAATAAAAGAACCCCAAGTGAGCTTAATATGGGCATTATGCCAGCCTTCCAACTGAAAGGTGCAAAACTTGCAAAATTGACACAAGCTGTTGCGTACGCCGGAATTCGGGAACTGAAAAGTGCCGTGCAACGGAAGGCATCAGACAACAATGTCAAACAAGTTATTTCCGCCATCCGACAAGAATTCCACCGCAGCCCTACTGCTGCCCAAATCTGGAAAAGTATCCGGCATAAGGACTTCTCCCGCCAAGTCAAGAATTTCCTCTGGAAATCTCTCCACTCTGCACACCGCATTGGTGTCTTCTGGAAACACATCCCTGAGTGCGAGGAACGTGGTATATGCCAGTTCTGCAACGAAACAGAAGACCTTGAACACATTACTCTAAAATGCCGACATCCAGGCCAGAGCCTAATCTGGTCCCTGGCAAAAGACCTATGGTTGAGGAAACACCCAACCTGGCCAGAACTTTCCATGGGTTCAATCCTCGGATGCGGCCTAGCAACTTTTGCTGATGAAAAAGGTCACAACCTCCCTGGGACTGCTCGTCTCTACAGAATCCTTATATCTGAGTCCCTCTTCACAATCTGGAAGGTTCGAAATGACAGTGTGATCTCAAGGGCTGGGAACCCACTCCCAGAAACCCACATCCACAATAAATGGCTGAGTGCGATAAATCTACACCTCCAGTTCGACTGTGTTCTCACTAATCATGCCAAGTATGGCAAACAGAACTCCATTAAATCCTCAGTGGTTCTCCAGACCTGGAAATCAACACTTATGAATGAGGAGGAGCTGCCAGAAGACTGGACAAGAACGCCCCGGGTTTTAGTGGGTACCGAGCCTCGATCGTCACCCCCTCCCTCCCGGCCCCCTGGCCGCCGAGGCAGAAACCGATAAGCTCGAAGTCCCACACTGTCGCTCTTAGCGTCGTGCATAAAGCATTCCCCTGGGCGGTGGACCGTCTAGTTCTTACCTTTTCCCCGGAGGGGCAATCCCCTCTGTCTTTTACGCAGTTCTGGAGGCTATACCAATTGTTAGTTGTCTATTACTGATATCGTACCACCAAAAAAAAAAAAAAAAAAAAGAGAGTTCGATATGATATGGCCAGCGAGTCCAGGCAGGTCCCTGGGGATCTTTCTTCCGAAAAAAACACACATTCATCAGCGTGCATTCGTAATTATGAAACCGTCATGTCTCTAAGGTTCGCGGAAGCAGCAAGTCGACATTTCCAACCTTCCGATTTCTTCTCGGCACTGGTATCATGTGTTGCGTTGAAAACCAAATCCGTCTCGCCTCGTCTCGCCCTGTCAGGATTCCTTCCATGCCGTGTCGCAACGGCAACCGCCCACCCATTGTTCTGGACGGCTATTGTCATACAGTGATGATTCATCTTCCGTCCGAGCCTCAGTTCAGGCCCATCATACTTTTCAACATACGTACTTGATATCCTATTGTTTTCGCACGAAATTTCGTATCTATCATTTTGGAAGGTCGTGTCGGTCGCACATTCTGATATTTGCGGAGTTCTGCGGACCGAAGACCGTCAAGAACCACCTATATGTGATTTAGGAGGCCAGTCGAGCTCAAGGCACCGGCAGTTTCAAGTTAATTTAGGCCACAGATGGGAAGTCGATCCCGGAAGTTTGTTTCCTTCCCTCGTCCTGTCCCCCAAGTTGATTTCTTCCACCATCCTTGCAGTTATTCTGCTCGGAAAAGGACCTGTATCCGCGCCGGCGCAGATCACAGCAGTTTTACCTTGTATGCGTTCGTCCCTAGGAATATGATTCATGGAATCATCCAAGAATCATCTCAACTTGCCTCATATGCCCAGGTACAGGAACAAACGCGAGTCACTGCATTCCTGTTTGCCTGGGTTGAGGTCGGTCGACCCTAGTCGGCAGACCTGCTGGCATCACGTCGGCAGAAGTCGACCCAAGGTCGACCGACGTCGACCTACGTTACAGGCTCTGCTGACGTGGCCGCGGAATGCAGTGAGTATTCGTTTACTGTCCTGGCTCTGACAGTACACTCGTGATACAGGATTGTATGAGGTCTCGAGTATTCGAATGACAATTCTAATCAACCCAATCCCGTTTCTCATACTGATACATGCCCCACGCTGCATCCAAGCTGCATCTTCCGCACGATTCCACCATTCGAGCCACTCTGCATTAATTTGGCTTATTGCTGAACCTTTAGGTTTGGCTGCCCAGGAGAACATTGAGTTTGCGAATCAGTTTTTGATCTGTTTGTCATGAAGAATTGGTCATCACAAGAAAAATTGAAAAGCAAGTGGGGAAAGAGAAAATAAGCAATAAAAATGGAAACATACTTTTCCAACCTTCCTTCTGCTTCGAATTCCTGCGTGCTAGCCCGTTTCATTTACAGAAGGCAATGCAATTCTCTTAAGTTCAATTTTGCTCATTAGTCATTTCTGCTTGATGTTCGGGTCAGTATCCGTTGACGTGGGACTTTCGGACGACATCCGAAACTCGTCCGTTATTCGGACGCGGAGAGTGATTGGCGATATTTCCGTGTCTCCGGCTAGCTACTCTAGTCTTATGTTGGTTCTTGCTACATTCTACTAGACTCGTCACTAGTCCACTCTATGGTATTTGAGGTGCTGCAAGCAGTTTGCCGTAGGCAGGCTGGTATGTCTATGTCGTTTTTTGCTGCATACCTTCTCTGATGTGCCCATCTCTACCAGTATCTTCTAGACAGACACCTCAACTGACCATATGATGGTTCTGCTGAAACCTCTTATGGTGCTTCCCTGGATGGGTGGTCTATCTGGGCTTCGTCTGTACTTACAGGTGTCTAAACGTCCGGCTTGGTGTCTGGCATGTACTAGCTCCACTTTTGTTTAGAACTCTCCACCGGAGCTTCATGCATCTAAGTTGTGGGGGATCAGTGTGTCCATATACATGAGATGGGGAATTCATTGTTCTACCCACTACCGAGACACGAGTCATTCTCGTTGGGCCCCCTCAGACGATGTTGAATATTATATCCCTGTCCACACCTACTGTCTTTGCTATGTTAAGAGCCCAAATATTTATACTAAGGCCCTCTGGGCATGTCCTGGTACCTTTTACCAGACCTGGTTCCCTTGGAATAAAAAGAGCATCATATGCGGCTCAAGGTTCGCTCGGTCAACGCTCACGCGTCGACCAGCTCACATTGAGCCTGGGATGGCAGGATCCATTCATATTAGTGCCAAAAGCTCACAACAATAAATTAGGGATTTACTTTTATGATTATTTATTTTTCATCGGATCAACACGGATGCGCAGATAATTTAAAGGCAATTTACACGCCAGAATTATTTATTTTTGTGTCGGATCAACCGGGTACACTGATCCCATTCATGTTTGAGACCTGGTTCCTAAATCGGTACCAGGAATCTTGTACTATCTTGTAATAACCATCAGAAGGAAGAGGTATAGGCAGACAGTTCACTGGTGCATCCACCTAAAGGTTCAGCACCCGCCTCGAAGAGGCCTACTCCCAGTCATGTAATCCACATCTGACATCCGTTAAGGTGCGGGAAGTGTTCTCCCTACTATTTTTGGTGGTCGTCTAGGACATGCATCGTTCTCGCGGAGTTTATCGATAGATATTTGAGGCAGTCGGGGATATTCGGGCCCTTGTGCAGTGTCTGGAATTTTGAATATTTTTTTTTTCTATTCAAATATAATGTTCCCAGGGTAGTAGAGCCACTGTGACCAGCCTTTGCTACACCTTGAGTGGCAGAGTAGTTATAGTGTCTGCTTTTGTTTGCATCCGGTGGTCTCTCGTTCGATTCTCGGAGGTCTCGCTTTTGTTTGGCGCCTATCCGTTTTTATTTCACTTTGCCCCCATCGACGCGACATTCGCGTGAGTTCAAACGCTATGCCACACAACAACTTAGAAACAATTGAGAGGTACATAATCAATTTATTTATGGTGCTCCAGTACATTTTTTCCTATTATTCCGACCTGGACAGGATCTCATCTGTATGTGACGTCCTGCTTCTTTACACACCTGGCATGTACGAGTCCGGGCACTAGATTCTTCCATCACACTTCCAGTCTGATCCCATGAAATAAATCCAGATGTTGGCTGTTGCATAATGACCGTGGCAGGGAACTCTTGAATCTGAATTTCTTGAGTCTGTACTCTTGAGGATGAAGCCACCTGAGGGAGGACAGGACACAAGATTACCAGCAATTGTTGTCAGAGATATACATACCTGTCTGTCAGGACCAGGCATATATTCTGTCTGGGTAATCATTGCATC
Source organism: Mycena galericulata (assembly GCA_029289565.1). NCBI lineage: Eukaryota > Fungi > Basidiomycota > Agaricomycetes > Agaricales > Mycenaceae > Mycena > Mycena galericulata. The sequence goes on from JARKIA010000104.1 coordinate 83,117, forward strand.
CTCTGGATGCTGAATTTCGACTCTTGAGGAAAATACAGCCTGCAACAAATGTGAGCAACTGGTTATGTCAAGTTGAAAATATCTACCGGGACTTGTGGAGGGATTGGGTGTTCATTGAAAGCCACTGAGGCTCCCCTGGTTGCAAAACTGAGGTTGCTGGCAAAACTTGTGCAATGTGTGCCGAGGATCTAATGCGCAACTCATTTGGTCTTCGTTGACCCTGGGTCAGAACCATAGTTTCCCGCTGCAACTGATGAGCTTTCCACCGCTTGTATTGGGACATGAGGTACTCAGGAAGTTTGTAGAAAATGGTTTTGCCATTTGACTGACTTGACCACCAGGCAGCCATAGCATCAAATGAAGGCTGACCAGTTGCGACAAACCATGTTCCACCGAGCTTGATTTCCTTATTGAAAAGAGCAGTCTCTTCTGGAGTGTGAATAGGAACGACGGCATATTTTGTACGTTGTGCAGATGCCAGATATTCATAAATGTCTGTTCTTTTCCCACTAAGGGTTCCAAGATTTGATTTCAATGGAAAGACAGTAGAAAATGGCACAATAGCATCTTCTGTTGCAAGTGGGTCCAACACCGGTATCCCATCAAAGTTCCCCTGAATTCGAAGCATGTCTGGAATTTTTGTGATTCCGTACTGCTCTTTTGTTGGTGGAAAATCAAATGGATTACAATCACTGAATAAGACGGGAGCATTCAAAGTATGGCTCCATGGAATTTCAGCCTGCAGGCGGACTTTTTCATGATCAATCCAAGGATCATAATGGCCCTGATATTCACTTTTCCCCTTGATGTGAACAGCATCCATTTCAGTGTTGTGACGATGACGAAAATCCGCAATTAATGCATCAGCCAAGGGTGGTGAGGCATTGAGAGAGCCAAATTTGTCAATGATATGAGTATGAACTGCTCCTTCAACAGAGTTTGTACCACGTTTACAGTGGAAGAGGTCCAACCCAGCTTCATCAGTTCCTTCATACACATACAGAGACACACCACTTGGATCTGAGACCCAACCCTTTCGGACATCATCTAGAACTGCATTCGCTTTTTTCCAGGATTCTGCGTCAAATAGCGTCAGAACCTTCTTATCCACAGTGCAAGTCAATGGGCCCCAGCAGTCAAAAAACTCCTTCAAGATAGGATATAGAACTGTTTTTTCCGGAATATATCTCCGCACCCGCTTCCAAACCCAGTCTGGCCTTTTGTAGCGTTCTGCTTCCCAAGTTGTTCCTTTCTTCTTGAAATAATCAACTAGCCGCTGTTTGTCACCCTTGTCTGGAACAAGCATTGTATCTGAGAATGCTGCAGCAAAGTAATCATGGAGAAGATGTTTCTTCTTCAGGGTTTTGGTTACTTTAGCAATTTCATGGAAAACATCTGCAAAAATATTGGATGGGTTTCCATCTTGACTCGAGGACTGGACATATTCCATTTCAACATCTGCTTTCTCTGGAGAATCCTCTTCCCCGTCAGCTGGATCATCACTATCATCTGGCTCATCATGCATAGAGGTTTGAGGGAGGGAATGAATGTCTGGAGGAGAAATAAGAGTAAGATCTCCAATCATTTCTGGTGGCCCAGTGGTGGAAACTGATGGTGCTGGTTCCAAACTACGAGTTCTCAGAGAAGATAGATTGACAACAGCTTTAAAGGACATATTATTCCCTTTGAGCTGCTCCAAAGTCTTCTTGTGGTGAGTAAGAATGCAATCCGGAGCGATGATGTGTGTTATCTCTATCAGAGCCCGGGTTTTGGTTGTTGAGACAGTAATCATGACTTCCTCCTGATTGGCAGAGCCTGTAATAATTGGGAATTGCCGGGGCTGAGAGACAAGGAAACCCTGTGCCACTTCTTGCTTCCACAAATATACTGAGACTGCTTGACCAACAGGCCCCGCAACTGATAGTGGAAGACCAACTGATGCACAATCTTTCAGTGTCCGCCAATTTTCTAGACACACCCAAGCATCCAGTGCAGCATAGTCCTTTTGGACTTGGCTTAGAGATGGAGCATTCCACGGTGACTCTCTAGCTGCCTTGGATAGTGATAGCAGAAAGAGAAGCTGTGCCTTTTGAAATAGCATTCTTGGATTTTGCAAATGCACCAAGTTCAATGACACCAGGGAGTTTCTTATTGACCTTCGACCTTCGGCGGAAGTTTGTACTCGGGAAATTCACGAGCAAGCTTGGCCAAATCCCCTCCAATATTTCTACCAATCTTTATAATTTGTGAAGATAGGAGAATTGTTACAAGGGATGTTTTGAGTAAATGAGTCCACATAAGATACACTGAGGCTGGAAGAGCAACTTGAACAAGAGATGTTCGTTTTGAATTGCGAGAGAACTCTGATCCAGAATATTCCCACTCCATATCAAATCCAATGTGGATCACAGCAGAATCATCGGTGATATTAGACAGTAACAGATCACAGGCTGAACTAATCTCAAGCTCCGAGCTGCAAACAGTGACAGTGACTCCTTCTGGCAGGACCATACGAGGGAGGTCAGAAAAGTCCTTGATCTGGGTATGATCAATATTATCTCCCAGTGTAGGAATGCAGTCAAGGAATGTGGCTGCATCACTTGCAACATTGTCTGTCCAGCCCAGGCGCACAGGTGGGTGCCCATGTGACTCCAAGGATCTGACCATCTCCTCTAAACCAGATCGGATGTGAACAAGTGATTTGGTAGGCACAAAAGCTTGATAGCGGATTTGTTCATGTTCATTGACGAGGGTAAACAGGCCAACAAAGATTGTGACTCCTGCCAACTTCATCAGAAACTTTGTGAGTTTGTGGTTATGATCCCACTTGGCAAACATGCATTTACAGCCGTTTGCAGAGTTAATGGCACCAGCGATCATTTTGTAAATAAGAGCAAATTTGATCCCTCCCTCTTGTCGCGCTCATATCTTGCTCAAACCTTGACCGATTGACTCGGGAGTAGGCGCGTTTGAACGCGTTTCCAAAGGGCTATCGATCTGTATGCATCCCATCCTCCAAATACATGGTTTATTTTCACTCTAATTCGGCTCTGTCTCGTTGCAGGCCCCATCTTGAAACACTCGTTGTGGCTTCAATTCTTGCTCGATTCTGCTCGGAGTAGGTGCGTTAGAAAGCGTTTCTGTACCCCATTCTCACGGTACTAATCTTATGTTGCAGCTCACTCTTTCAACCGACCCATATTCTTGCTGAGTCTGGACGCTGTCCTGCCATTTTGCGCGCGCTGTTTTTCGCTCGATTCTTCTTCAATTTCTTTCATCTCGGGTGCGTCAGGATGAAAGTATCCTTCCGAATGCAGCTTACAACGTTCTTTGTTTGCAGCACGTCACCACTCATTATGCCTACGCGATCTTCTGCACGCAAAATTGCTTCGTCTATCTCTACGCTTGCTGCTCGTGATCTTCTTGATGAGTCGGACGACGACTATGAGATGACTCTCATTGACCTGGACCCTCTTGGCGCGACCCCTGACGAGGACGAGTGCGGCGAGAACGACGGGAACGACGGGAACGACGAGGATGATGAGGATGAGGATGAGAACGAAGACAGCGAGGAGGAGGAAAATCTGGAGAGTCTCACGAATCGGCGGGAGGTCAGTGACGATGAAGATGACGACGAGGAAGAGGATGATGAGGACGAGGTCGTTATTGTGCCGTTGAAGCAGAAGCGAGGCAAAGGGAAGAAAAGTAACGAAGAGAAAGCTCCTGGTGCGTCATCCATTTTCCATATGGAACACCCGCCTCATTATAATCCGGAACCTGCAGCCCAGCCCCGTCAAATCGAATACACCACCTCCATTTATACCTCCGAACAGCTCACAAAATCCAAGAGCTCGCGTGGGCCTCCCGAGTCCGATATCTTTTCTTTCATTAGCTCCGAGGCATGGTCTACTGTCAAATCCCGCATCCGCAAGAACATCCGGAGTGCCCTAAATCTCAATGGCTCTGTTGACCTTGACGACTACAGAATCTCATTCACAGTCCCTCGACAGGTCAAAGACCCGATAGTTCTCAATGATTCTACGAAATACGACCAACTCGTCAGTAACGCCCTCAAGATCAAAACACACCCTGCCGCGAAGATTCTTATCGAACCAAAAGCTGTACGTCGTTCAGCATCTAATCTGGATCGATCCTTATCATTCCTCAGGCTGCTAAGACTGCCGAGAAGGAAAACGAAGAGAAGACCGATGGCAAAAAGGGGGCCAAGAAAACGAAGGTTAGCTACTTCAATTCTCATGATTGTATGGCATCCTCACCACAACAAGGTCCCCAATGCTCGTGATATACTTCCCAGGAATGTTGCCCTCAATGACAAGATTGCAGCTATACGAGAGCGATGGAAGTGCCCGACGCAGGGTCGTCAGTGCGGCAGCGAACACTGTTTTGTTCGGCCCGATGAACCGGAGCATTATCCGCTAAGCCACGCTCAGTGCGAGAGCTGGGGAGCAGCGATGGTAGAGCTCTCATCTGTGATCTCGATCTCATAGCGCCTCACGGCTGATTTATATCCATTAGTTGAAGGGCGACGAGTTCGCGACCATCAACAAACCCCCAAACAACGAATTGTTCGATAAGCTTGATCCCCGTGCACTGGCTGCACGTTCCCCACTGCTGCAGCGTCGTCTCGAGCTCAATCAACAGAAGGCCGCCGCCGCCGCACCGCAAATCAACATCAACTTCCCACCCGAGCTTGTCGGCCTATTCGGAAGACCTGCTGCTCCTCCTGAACCCGCCGTTGCTGTCGTTCCCGCGTTGATACCTAGAGCCCCACCTGCACCCCCTGACGTCGCCATGCTCATACCACCGGGCATTGCTGCCGGCCCAAGTCTTTCCGTTGAAGAATTCTGTGCGCAATACGAGCTGGATGACGACATCTGCACCCGATTCACGCAGTTCAAGTACAAGAAAACCGATTTGTTCCGTTATATCGCGCTTCACCAGCTGGAAAAGATGGAATTTATGGCCGGGGAGGTGGCGGAAATACAGGTTGCGATTGCAAAATGGAGTGTGCCGATAGTTTAGAATCCAAATGTAACGTTTCGTTCGCATAGCAATGTACAAAATCCTGCTGAACTAAAAGTACCCTGCGTGAATAAAATAGCCAATTGCGTCCGACTCAGTGATGACATTCATTGCCTCCATCATGTCGTAAATTAGAGCGTGTTCATTAGTGTCGGGCCCATACGAAAATAGATCGTTGTTGCGACGAATCCAAGCTTTGATCTTGGAAAATGCCTCTTCAATTGGATTCAAATCCGGGGAGTAGGGAGGCAGATATAAAATGCGAACACCTGGGAAAATGTGAGCTCGTTGTCGCAAAAAACAAAGCAAACACACCGACCAAATCGATCGCAGAGCTCGAGTATCTCGTGACCATGATGGATGCGAGCATTATCCATGACGAGAACACTGAGGGGCCCAGGATAAGGAGAGCACAGCGGGAGCTAAAGCTAAATGGGCACGAGGAAGCAGCAAAGAAACAAAAACTCACAACTTGTTGTTCAAGGAACTCCAAGTATTGGTCGCGATGCATTGATCCTTCGACAACCTTGCACGCTAACATCCCACGACATGTAAGAAAACCTGTCGCAGAGAGACGCCTGCCGCGCACAAGCTTCTGTCGCTTGTATGCACGCTTTCCTTTCCGGGATCTGCCATAATGTCGATTCGGAGTTTTGTCGTTTTTGGAGGTCTCGTCGAGAAATCCGAGAAAATGAGGTGGATACTGAGATGCCTCCCGAATGAAGTCCATACGAGTGGGTTCACTCCGCTCGGCGGCAATTGCTGTCAGAAGTACGCGTGACATCCCTGCGCGCTCGAGCTCACGAAAGATAGTTGTGAAATGGACAGAAATGAATCGGTTATGAGCGAGGAGGTCGAGAAGTTCATCCAGAAAGTAGTCAGGGTGGTGGCGAATCAGGCGTAGGAGGTAGTCAATGTCATCATAATGTAAAAGCCGGCGCCGTCCAGTGCGCTTGCATGGCTGTACGACGTCGCCCGTGGTTCGCCAAAGTCTAAGGACACGATAGAAGGTTCGCCTAGAGAAGCCCACGCAGTCAAGGATCTGCTTGAGCGATAGAATGTTTTGTTCGTATAGATTGATGGCTGCAATCTTGACGTCGCGGCTGATGGACCGGTTTCCCATTCGGAATGCAACTGTAAAGAGAGAGAGTATGAGATCTATGAAGAGGTTGGATCAGCTTTACGACACACCAGAAATCAAGGGAATCCGTGTAAAACTGAGTGATAATCGGACGCGACGATCTGACGCGTCTAGAGTGCGCACGAAGAGAGCGATACACGAGAGCAAGAAACTACCGTAGATGATGAGTTCCCTATGAACAGGGGCAAAAATGCCGTTCGAACGCGCCTATTTTCAGGCGAATCGGTCAAGAAACGGGCGAGAAACGAGCCAGACAATGCAAGCTGGAGCCGAATAAGGTCGAGAAAAGAACACGCAAATAGGAGGTGAGACCTGGATAGAATGAAAGCGGCTGCAAAACGTGTTCGAAAGCGCCTACTCCCGAGTCAATCGGTCAAGGTTTGAGCAAGATATGAGCGCGACAAGAGGGAGGGATCAAATTTGCTCTTATTTACAAAATGATCGCTGGTGCCATTAACTCTGCAAACGGCTGTAAATGTATGGAGATAATTTTCTGCACAGCATGCAATGCATCTGGGATGGCTCAAATGGCGTCAGACTGCCTGTTATTTGTTTCCAACAAACAACAAATATTTGGCCCCCCTCGTCGTCACGTGTTGTTGATAGTGTGCGCGATAAGAGAATCAGTGACCTCTTGATAACCCTATACTTTGGTTCACTCAAAAATACGCTCTAATAAGGTCAACCTCCGATCATTGACGGCTAGTCGACAGACTACAACAAACGAGGTACGAGTAAGCTCTGTTGTAACGTCTGTTTATAAGAGACTAGATGTGATATGAGGATGTGAATTTGGTTTCTCCTTTTTATTCTCAAAATTGATGTTACAGCCTTTTGCGGAACTTAGGGCGCGGCCAGTTTTTTTTTTTTTTTTGTAAGTTTTCGGCAGAATGGCTATCCTGACCTCAATTCTCAACAGATTCCCTTGGTGGTAGGCTCATTCTACTCGTGTTGTAAATGCGGAGGGCATGGCATCTTACGATTTTTTCTGAGAACCCCGAAATCATTTATTAGGTCAGATTGGGGTGTTTTGAGCTGTCTGGGAGCAGAATATGCCACAAAGTAGCTGTAGTCCTCGGATTGACCTAGAATTTTGATACAATGCACTTATGGGTACTACGGAGGGCAGCAAACACCGGGATAGTGAATGTAACTTGTATTTCAAATTTACTGCTGTTAGGGAAATTCACCCGATATCCTACCTGTTTACATGTATGATAGAGTTTAAATACAAGTCACATTCACTATCCCGGTGTTTGCTGCCCTCCGTAATACCTATAAGTGCATTGTATCAAAATTCTAGGTCAATCCGAGGACTACAGCTACTTTGTGGCATATTCTGCTCTCAGACAGCTCAAAACACCCCAATCTGACCTAATAAATGATTTCGGGGTTCTCAGAAAAAATCGTAAGATGCCATGCCCTCCGCATTTACAACACGAGTAGAATGAGCCTACTACCAAGGGAATCCATTGAGAATTGAGGTCAGGATAGCGATTCTGCCGAAAACTTAGTAAAAAAAAAAAAAACCGGCCGCGCCCTAAGTTCCGCAAAAGGCTGTAATGCTTACTACTCAATTTGCATTGCCGTTGCCGCGGTTCCACGGCACCGGTTTCCCCTTAAAAACAGATGTGCAGAATTGCTTCCATCCATCTTCTGTTTGTCTATCACCCCTCACCAATGATAAGATCCCTGATATTCCTTGGTACTCTTCATTTTCTGGTCATCACTGCTGTAGCCACATCCCCTGCTCACCCTCGAGAAGTTGTGGTGGTCACTGTTGAAACCACCACAACGACGTGGACCACGTCAACTCTGCAGGCGACTGTAGTCTCCCAAACCTCATCAGCCATTGGTCCAGAGACATCTAGCAATAACGATTTTAAAACGACCTTCCTCGACTTACACAACACCGAGCGCGCCGCACACGGTGCCTCTAATCTAACATGGAGCAACGGCCTTGTCATGGCAGCGCAATCCTGGGCAAAGAATTGTATAGATACGCATTCCGGCGGCAGATTCCAGCTGGAAGGTTTGCCACTCGGTGGTGCGTGCGGTTTAGATACCCCAATCATGATCTCACCTGTTGCAGAAAATATCGCTGCTGGCACAGGGGAATATTCTATCTCAGATGTCATGCAAGGTTTCATAGATGGTCCAACGGAAAAGTGTAGGTGAACCAAGATTTCTTCCTCATAACAGTGGTATCCATGATTCCCAGTAAATTACAATCCTACTGAACCCGTGGCCTCCCACTGGACACAAGTTGTCTGGAAGGCTACGACCGAATTAGGTACTTCATTTATAGTCCGATGCAATCAATAATGGCTACTGACCAGTGATGATTATTTGCCCTTAGGATGTGGGGTAGCTACGTGTATTTTGTTGAACCCACCATTCAATGGCCAGGTGAATGACTCTGACTTCTCTACATATTCTCCCCCGCTGAGACGAGTTTTGCTAGGAGGCCCTCTTCTATGTGTGCGAGTATTTTCCTCCAGGAAATGTCGACGGAGAATTCGGGTCAGTGATCTTCTCGTATAGTTACAGTACGACGTTTGAACAGGAATTTTATTCGTAGCGCGAATGTCCAACCTTGAGCGCAACAGTCAATTAGATATGGATATAGAGCCGCTTGTTATCTTACTTCTACTCCTACACTAAGTGGACAAAAGAAATGTCACATAGGTTTTGGGCCATTTCTTGATGACAAGTGAAGACTTCCGCATGAATTCAAGTGTGAGAGTATTGAGGTAGTCGAGGCCGACATTTGGGTGTCACTGATGAGATCAAACGTTGCTGATGCGCCATCACTATGGCCCAAACTGGAAATCGGCCATTGTACAAGTCAACGGGGGGACATCTTAAATGACCCAAAATGTTCCTCAAGATGCTTGAAACAGTTCCACAAGTTGTTCCTTGGAAAAATATGAAGGCGTTAGCTCGCTATAAGACTCGGAAAATGGCCATTTTTGCTGTTTTGGCTGAAAATGGGCAAATTTCCTTATCCCCTGTATGTTTTTGCACAGTTCAAGTTGGTGAACTCATTGGAACTTCAGAGGCCATGCTGTGGGCATGTCAGATAGATGCTCTGCCAAAAAAAATTGAGCGTGTTGAAAAATGCGGGCTTTCTTATTTGGCCATTGTGATGGCGCATCACAAGAATCTGATGCCATCAATATTGCCACGGTGTCCACTTCGTTTGCCTCGACACCCTGAGACTCGAGTTCACGCGAAAATCTTCACTTTTGGCTGAGAAATGACGAAAAACCTATGTGACATTTCTTTTGTCCACTTAGTGTATGTCTTGCAGAGTTGTGTCTTGCAAGTCGAGAATCAAGACGTACAAAATCCTCACTGCGTTCCGGCCTCCCCTAGACTAAGACTCAGGTTAGGTACCTAGGCATATAGCTCTGGCTAGGTGACTAGACTTAGTCTGATTAGCTCTGGGTAGGTCTGCATAGCTCTGAGTAGGTCTTTGGAGGTCTGTTGAGGTTAGTTTAGGTCAGTGTAGCTCTTTCTAGTCATCTATACAGAGGTGCCCTCAGCTGAATGTCTGGCCTTTTGTCAAATTTGGACCATATTTTGACAATCTTTTTTGAACACTGGGTATGAATAGGCTGTCTAAATTTTAATAGACAAAAGTTCAAAATGGCTACAATCACCTATACAGATCAGCGCTGAGCTACACGGAGTCAGTCTAGGTAATCTGTCACGAGGCTACACAGGGCTAGAGTCGGCTACACTCAGCTGTCCAAAATGTGGGTGTAGTGATCTAAACAGGGTCTGTGTAGTGATCTAGGCTGATCTAGTCTGGCCTAGCCATAGCTACAATCCGCTGGCCAGACCTGAGTCTAGGGGTTAGCGGAACGCAGTGCCTGTCAGCTTGAAAAAAATGGAAGTCAGTGGGGCACAGTAAAAGTGCCGCAACTGCCACCAGCTGATGTCAACTGGCGCCAAGGGTAGCGGCACTTTACCCAATGTCACACGCAAGTCACACACAATTGCCGCCAACTACCGCCACGCCAAAATATATTTTCGACGCGTATCTGGTCCCATATGGGCTGAATAAATGAGTGGATGCGGATGAATGTAAATAACTTTCTTCCGTGAGCTGCACCACCAAATTTTGTGCAAGAAGGAAGATAATTATGGCGGTCCGGATGCCGGATGCACATTTACAGCGGTTTGCAGAACTTAGGGCGCGGCGTGTTTTTTTTTTTTTTGTAAGTTTTCACGAGAACAGCGATTGTGGGATCATTTCTTACCCGTTTGTCCTGGAAATAGGCCCATTCTATTCGGACGGAAAGGGTGGAGGGCCTCGTCTCCTAGGTTTTTTTTTATCGGCATCGAAAATTTCCTTTTGGGGATAGATTCCCGTGTTTTTCAGTGGTTGAGCGGAGAACACGTCCCATGGGACCTATTTTGCTCCGATTGACCTAGACTTTTAATATGGTGGACTTGGACATATTCCGGAGGGCCTGAAATACCGTTATTTTGAATGGGATCAATACTTCAAGTATACAGTTCATAGATACATTCCTTTCATATTGTTGATCCCAAAGTGTATGGTAGATTCGAACCAGCGTTCACATTCACTATCCCGGTAATTCAGGCCCTCCGGAATATGTCTAAGTCCACCATACTAAAAATCTAGGTCAATCGGAGCAAAATAGGTCCCATGGGACGTGTTCTCCGCTCAACCACTGAAAAACACGGGAATCTATCCCAAAAAGGAGATTTTCGGTGCCCATGAAAAAACATAGGAAATGAGGCCCTCCGTTATTTCCGTGCGAATCGAATGAGCCTATTTTCAGGGCAAACAGTTGAGAAATGATCCCGCAATCGCTGTTCTCGTCAAAACTTACCAAAAAAAAAAAAAAAAAAACGCCGCGCCCTAAGTTCTGCAGACAGCTGTAATGATTTATTCCCGCCCCGCAAACTTGCCTTTTTTTGTATCCCCGTGCACAAATTAGCGAGTTTGATCCCGTGAACATGTTTTGCGCGGACGGCATGTTCCGCCCCGCGCGCGCGCAAAACCGAACTTCCGCGCCCACGCCCAAAACTTTCTTTGGTGGTCCCTCCGCAAAAATTAACTTGATGAGAGATTATATTCGGAGTAAGTAAGGTACGAATTGGATCGGTAGGACGACGATCGATTAAGAGAGTGAGTCAATGGTATTAGAGGAAGGTACCAAATGAAGATGCTTGCAAGTGATGGTCTAATGTGTTAGAAAATGCGATGTACACGTAGTAAAGGAGGATAAAGTGGATGGATATGACCGTAGTGTGAAGAATCAAGGGCTGAGCGGGGAAGCTGATGCAGATGCGGAAGAGGGGATGGGTTGTATATGTACGATGGCGTTGCGTAAAGCAGCACGGACTGGCTCGTCAGTTTAAAGTGCCATCAAGGCCGCCACAGCTTCAGTGTCTTCCCTCGTCACATTTCCGGTGCCCCACATCCACGACACCGTGAGTATCCGACAAGGCTCGCAAAGATCATCAATCTCGGTCTCCTTCAAAAGGTCAAGAAGCTCAACACATGATATCGGAAAGTCTGGGTGATGGATAAGCTTGGGAACGTTGCCATTCCACTCACAGGTAAATGCATATTCACAGGTGCCAGATCTGTTGCACTCGGGGCTGGTGATGATGCGCGACCTCCACCGCCGCTCTTCGAGAACTTTACTTGCGGATTCTTGGGATCTTTCAAGCTCCCCGTGAAGTGGATCTTGCAGAAGATGCTTCAAATTCTTCCTGGACCCACCTATCGTCACAACCGGCACCGATACGTCCCTTTTATGAACGACGCCGTGATTATGGGTCTCTCGGCCTCCATCCACAGCGTCAGATAACACTGACATGTGCATTCAATGATGATGAAGGTTTTCAGGACACCATAATGACCCGCCAACCAGGTGGCCGCTACGTATGTTATTATTCTCTGTCATTCCACCGATGTTTTCAATTTTATTACAGACAATTTCTTCCGATGTCGCGGGGCTATCCAAGGGAATCGGGGAGCCCGCGGGTGCCGGAACATGCGGAATATCAGCTGGGTGTTCGGGAGATGATTCAGATGATGTACCCGACCTCGTGTAGATTGTTGGCATGCGCACTTTGTCGGCTAATATCTTCTTCATGCCTACGGTCTCTGAGCGCCAGACACTAATGCAGGGACTCTCCCTCCAGGCGGAGCAGGATACAGATGACTACTTTGAAGAACAACGCTTCAATGCACTGGAGGAGGACTTGGATCTCGATCACCGCATGACGAGTATTGATAGTGCTTCCGACACCTCTGGGGGGTATTAAAGGTGAACTCTTTCCAGTGCTTCTCGATCTTAGCTTGCGTCCGACCAATCTGGTCCATATCGAATTTAATCTCTGACCTTTGCTCATCAAGTTAATTTTTGCGGGGGGCCCACCAAATAAAGTTTTGCGCGCACGCGGGGTCAAAATGGCGCGGGGCGGAACATGCCGTCCCCGCAAAACATGTTCACGGGATCAAACTGGCCAATTCGCGCGCGGGGATACCATACTCAATGTTTTATGTAATGACTTCACCCCGGATTCAACTGAAATGCACACAAGGTGGTAGTACCTCTGGCCGTATTGGTCGTGAAAGGGATGAAGAAAACTATTCAAAGGTCTCACATGTGCTCTGGGGCTAGCTATGCTGCCTGAAGTTCGAAACAAATCACTTTAGTGGTTTTTCTTTCTTACAAAGTGAATTCAATGTATCGCAGCATGCAGCAGGGAGTAACATTCTGTAGTGGACAAGAAACATTGGTTAAAGCACTGATTTGCTGAAAACTTGTTCTACAGAGAGTTCATCCCAATACTTACACTATGTTTGAGGTGAGAGTAAAAGGACCGTTCGGGAAGAATGGAGATTATGAGCGGACAGAATGGACTTTATTCGTGCCTGTCCTTCCGATGGGCCACAGTGGATTTTTGATCAGGAGGAATGGGAAGTTTACAATGTGATTTTTTCGAATCACCGATGGGATAGAACGGACATAACCGATCGAACAGAATGAAACCCATCACAAAGTGTCCGTTCGGACCGAATGAGCATCTCCAACGGATGGAGTGGGCATCTTTGTTTGGCTACTCTCAAAATTCATTTTCTCTCCCCAAATAATGGTAGCAAATCACAATAGGTAAATAAAATAATTGAACAGACCTCGAAACAGTTTGAATGAGGGAGAATCTTGAACATGGGAGGTACCGAGGGAAGACTGGTCAGAAAGGAAATTTCCCTTCCTTCCCATCAACTCTCCACTCTGTCCGAACGATCTGTCCCAATAGGGGAACGTAGGTATAATTAATTAAGGTCACCACGATCAATACATCCGGCAGTTCAAGGGCAACCCCGCCATTCCGAGGCCACACTGCCACTGATGGCCCGACCGTTTCCTCGCCGAGCGGAAAAGCCTCGCCTTGCAAATGCCGTTTCCGGCCATCTGAAAAGCCTCGGAATGACCGATTTTTCGCTAAACGATGCTAATCAAGCCCATCGCTTGCGGCAGCTTTTCGGCGTGTCCCAAAGGAAAAACTGACCTTAGATTTCCATGGGGCCGGCCACCCACAGCGTGTCCCATGGAAAACCCGATCTTTTTCGCCCATGGGACACGCTGCCCTTTTCAGCTTATCCTGGAGATTATCTACGGGCTATCTCATCGCCGCGCACCCATCTCATCTTCCGTAAACCTATCTGAAGGCGTGAGACTGGTCGCCGCTATGGGCTGGTTTGTTTACATGCCACCGTCGTTGATCACACGCTCCATCACCGTCGCGCTCTTTGAAAAATCGGTCATTCCGAGGCTTTTCAGATGGCCGGAAACGGCATTTGCAAGGCGAGGCTTTTCCGCTCGGCGAGGAAACGGTCGGGCCATCAGTGGCAGTGTGGCCTCGGAATGGCGGGGTTGCCCGTTTAGCGAAGACATGCAGCATTGATGAAGAGATCCCTCTGGGGTTACTGTCTTGTGCAGGCCTCAGCAGCTTGAAATGTTATATATTCTCAGAAAGGGTGCCGCCGACATGGATGTACAACCCAGAAGTTGAACCAAGTTGGGGCATGAAGTACTCTTTAAATGTGTTTACTTCCGCTTACAGCGCTTCGGGGCCCATCAGACCACGTGCGCTTATCTCATCTCCGCATCACCCAGTGCGTGTCCCAACTTACTACTTTTCTTTTGCTTATCTGGTGCAGAAATCTAAGTCTTTTGTGGTGGTATGTTCAAGACCGTAGCGTAGTACGGGTTACTGCTAGTTCGGTTCAATTTAGCATGGGACTCGGTGACTTTACACCTCTACCGACCTTTCTTACCACTCCTCTTCAAATATGCGCATTTGGACAGTGCATAAGCAGCAGATCAAGGTCAGGTTGTTACGGGCATACAAAACATGTTTATTACTTTACAGAACAGTGGTTGCAAGATAGCCCCAGTCGCTGGACGCGACTGGATACCTGCTGCCTCGTTCGAGAAATGTCTCGAGATTCGAGGTACGCAACCAGGAACGCGTTCCGCATACATCGGGCACCGTGAAAATGAACAACAGACATGTAGTCCTGCCATGCGCGAAGGCCTGCGGAACGGTTGTGAGTTCTGGTGAGAGTAGTCAACAGAAAGCCGTACCCAGCATAAAGTGATGCTCAATCTCCTTTGGCCAGACTTCTATGCCATTGAAGGTCTTGCGATGCTTGCGCCGAGGCTCGCAGATTTCTGCTGGCGATGGCTCGGGAGTCCTACGCTTTCGGCTGGGAACCGCGACATGCGAAAACACCAGACGCCGGATGGGTGGCAACCTAACGTTGGGTGACGGCGATGGAGAAGACACTCCGATGGACGAGACGGTGGCAAGCCGCTCTTCAATCTTTAGGGATTAATACATTGAGTGACGTACAGAAGTCGTAACAGGCGCTTACCCCGGTGAAACGGTGCAGTGGTGTGCAGCCGTGAAATCTAATACTAGACTGAGTGAAACGAAGTCCCACTAAATCCAATACCAAATCTAACAACTAACAACTCCAATACTAACGTGTGTGTGTTCGGGGATGTAGGTCAGGCGTATCGACCTTCAATCTCAAACTGGCGCCAACTCGATACTTCTTAACTCAAATAGTCAAATGTGGTGTTAAGCACCTCAATTAGATTACTCGTGTCTTCTAAACAATGTGTGGGACTGGTTTAAGGTCACCGAGTGTATAATAAAGTCAACCCCAAGTTGATAGTTTTTAACGGCTGGTTGGGTTGAAGACAACTAAGACTCTAATACAAGAGCTTATTGAATTCTTGGTGGGGTAAGTACAGATTGCAAGAGCGGCTGATTAGGCTCGGTCTTAACAAAATGAAACTTAAAGCTACTAAGAGCTGGGTGCCAACAACTGGGGGAGTATTTCACTGCCTAACTACTACATTACATGCTGTCTTTATAGATCTGCTCTATACCTACTAATCCTACAACTGATGTGAATTTCTACGGGTACCTATCCGTGTCTTTTGGATTTCCTGGCCATCCTATTGGCTAATGTCTCTTGCTGACTGAAGGGCGTGGACATAATTGGTGTTGAACCCCGCCCTTTGGGATTAATTGGCTCTTAACCCTGTTGAAGGCCTGAGAGAATCCCCGGAAGGCTTTCCTTGCCTAGACCCTAAGCCTATAGATCCTGTCTGGACCGTTCAAGGCGTCATCCGTCTTTGTGGTTGTAGTTAGTGCCCTTGGCGCCAACTCGCCTCTTTCTTTGAATGTGATTTAATGCGATCACGTGATACTTCAGGGCCGGCTTTCTGTCTGCAATCTGTCTTGGTATGCATATTTCTAATGAACCCGTCTAGTTTACTTCATTTCTTTGTAACACATTTCAATAGTCTGATGCTCTTTGATTCCTTCCAATGTCCCTTGGTCGCCTGGTGCCCATATTGAATCCGAGCTTGTTACATCTTTGACATATAACTTGCCGGGATATTCCTATGGCTAACTTTGTATTACTCTAGTCACTATTGAAGGCCCCATTTGTGAAGGTACCGTTAATAATGCCTGAGCTTAGGTAGTTATGCTAGTTTGCAACGTCTAGTGATTTGCCGGGCTCGGGCTCAGGCCCGAGCCCGGCCCAAGTCCGAGGCTTTCAGGCCCGACCCGACCCAAGCCCGACCCGATTTTCAACTGGGCCTAAGGTCGGGCCTGAGATTTGCTCAGGCCCGAAGCCCGGGGCCTGGGCCCGGGCTTTTCCTAGTCTCCCGTAGTCAGATTCTACACAAAATTTTTCAATGATAGTCAATAAAACTATTTGCAGAGTCTGATTCCATTGACCCCGAAAATCGCAAGTCGGATTTCCGTGATCGCCAACGGACTAAATGTGACTTTCTCACGTTCCCAATTGGGCTTTCAGGCTCGTTCCTCTCACTTCAAGGCCAAATTTCAATAGATAGCAACAGGTTAGATCCCGTACAGTATTTGGAAGTCTCCTGAGCAAAATCCACTATTTAATATATAAATATAATTATTTACTGCTAGGCCCCGGGCCTGGGCCCAAGCCCGACCCGGCCCGGCCTCAAGCCCGATGGTTGGGTCGGGCCTGAGGTTTTCCCCGGCCCAAGCCCGCTCAAGCCCGGCCCAAGCCCCGGGCTTTCAGGCCCGGCCCGACCCGGAAAACACTAGCAACGTCAATAGCTTAATGCTCAGCCTCGGGATTAGGCTAGCACCCTCTAATCTTACTCCTCTGTTGTACAGCTATCCGCTATACTAGTGCAAAAACAAAGATTTCAGGTGTGTATAGATACACGCCTTATCACCGGTTTTAAAGTCGAATCCAATGGCCTTGAGCAGATAATACTGCTCAATACATTCCGCCGGAGTTCTTCCCGGCAGTTTAGAAGCGATGTAATAGAAGTCTTTAGGATTTTGTTTAAATGCTTGCAGATATTGCTGGGATTCCCTCGGGGGGAATAGCCTGGGGGGGGGAGTAATAAGACGAGGGGGAGTTGACCAGTCGCTCTTCATCCTCCGAATTCGGCGAAGCGAGGCGAATCAAGGTCTTGGGGACGATTGCAGCATTAGCAGTGATGTTCCGTTTAGAATAGCTGGCAGTGGGCTTTCGCCTCCGCGTCATCTAACACGAGGAGGAAAGGAACTTAAGTCAAAGTGTGATGGGGCATGACGTGGGGATAATCACCTGATCTGATCCGGCAACACCGCCATGCCAAGGGTGATGGCAAATCGGTCGCGAGACCGATTAAAACCGAACATGCCGGGCCCCCGGTCACTACCCACTAACTACCTCCGCCTTTTTACGAAAATTTCGACTGATTTACTCTATGAAAATCGGCCTTCTGGAAGCTGTTTTACTCTATCACGGAGGATCAGGCATTTGCGTGGAACGACGAGGAGAGAGGGAGTTTCCGCCATGACTTCTTTCCACCGGTTGAATTTCCGGTGATAGAACACAAAGCATGGGTTGAGAGAAGCATACCTATTCCTAGAGGTCAACTAGAGGAATTTTGCAAGGTCATCAAGAATAAAATAGATGCAGGGGTGTACGAACCATCCAATGCATCTTACCGAAGTAAATTCTTCGGGGTTATTAAGAAGGACAGCAAGAGCATCAGGCTAGTACACGCACTGGAACCTTTAAATGCGGTTACTATAGCGCATTCAGGGGTTCCACCGGCTACAGATGAGTTAGCAAACCACTTTGCGGGAAGAGCATGCGGAGGATGCCTTGATTTATATTCAGGATACGATCATAGAGATATTGCAGAAGGCTCGAGGGATTTTACTACATTTCAGACACCTTTCGGGGCACTGAGGCTGGTAAATACGACAGGAAATTTCGTCTTTTGTGGTGGAAAAAGAGTGAGAAAGGTAAGTCAGGTCATTGAACATTAAATTGCAGGATCCCTGCCCCCAGTAAGAAATTGTTCTTGTGGCTGGCCTACAGCAATATATACAATAATATTATGACATGAGGAGCCTTGCATTCAGAAATTACCATCTGGTCTACTTTCGTTGCTGCGAAAATCAAAATTTAAATTATTTTTTCATTAAGGCGGTGATTTTGGCCGCTTTTTAGTTTATTCTTGGAAGGATTGAGGGCATCCTTCCACCGCTTAATTTTTTTGTGTCGGTTCTAACAGACTTACAGCTCTTTGCGGAACTTAGGGTGCGAGTGTTTTTTTATTGTTTTCAGTTGTTTTGGGCAGAACAGCGATTACGGGCTCGATTCTCGTCCGTTTACCTTGTGAATATGCTCAATCTACTCAGGATTCCGATGCGCAGTTTTCTGTGTCCTCAGATTTTTTTCTTTGATCTTTGATCAAATTTGCGCACATTTTGGGACATTTCCGAGCAGGACAGCTCTAGCATTAGGGTTTCACCCCCAATTTCCCTAAGTTTTTTATACAATGGACTTCTATGTATAATCTAGTTCCTGAAACACTGGGATAGTGAATATGATATTAGGTTGTCATATTGAAACACCAGGCTGACAGAGGCTAAATCTTCCCAATAATTCCTGACTACTAGACTCACACCAGGGGGTTAGATTCACTATCCCGGTATTCCAGGAACTAGATTATACATAGAAGTCCATTGTATAAAAAATTTAGGGCAATTAGGGGTGAAACCCTAATGCTAGAGCTGTCCTGCTCGGAAATGTTCTAAAATGTGCACAAATTTGATCCAAGATCAAAGAAAAAAATCTGAGGACACAGAAAACTGCGCATCGGAATTCTGAGTAGATTGAGCACACTCACAAGGTCAACGGACGAGAATCGAGCCCGTAATCGCTGTTCTGCCCAAAACAACTGAAAACAGAAAAAAAACACTCGTGCCCTAAGTTCCGCAAAGAGCTGTAAGGCTAATTATCAGATACTCGAATACCCAGAATTACCATCGGGACAACACTTACAGCTCTTTGCGGAACTTAGGGTGCGGTCGATTTTCTTTCCATTTTCGATCGTTTTGACGAGGACACGCATAGCGCCCTCAGTTCTTGTCCGTTTACCTTCGGAATATGCTCAATCGATTCGCAATCAAAATACGCAGTTTTCTGTGTCCTCGCATCTTTTACTCGGTGTGGGGGTCTCAGGTAAGCATATTTTGGGACATTTCCGGGCAGGACAGCGGGGGCATCAGTATTTCACCCCCGATTGCCCTAAATTTTTGATATGACGGACTTCTATGTATAATCTAGTTCCTGAAATACCGGGATAGTGAATATGATGGCAGGTTCCAATATTCAACAGCAGGCTGATCGAGAGGGCAAATCCACCCAATATTTCCTGACCACTAGATTGAAACTAGAGGTTACATTCACTATCACGGTATTCCAGGAACTAAATAATGCATAGAAGTCCACCATATCAAAAATCTAGGGCAATCGGGATAGAAATACTGATGCCCCAGCTGTCCTGCCCGGAAATGTCCCAAAATATGCTTACCTGAGACCCCCACACCGAGTAAAAAATGCGAGGACACAGAAAACTGCGTATTTTGATTGCGAATTGATTGAGCATATTCCGAAGGTAAACGGACCAGAACTGAGGGCATTATGAGTGTCCTCGTCAAAACGATCGAAAACGGAAAAAAATCGACCACGCCCTAAGTTCCGCAAAGAGCTGTAAAAAGGAAACATCATCAATTCTCGATTATTTCCGAAATTTAATATTGCACTCAGTATGAGCTGCTGCACTGCAGGTTTGAATGTCATATTCTATGCCAAATAAGCCATAGATTGAGAATCCAGCCACGAGGATGGTTAAAATTCATGTCAGATGCCGTTAAAACCAAATTTCCGGTTACTTTTTGTAATAACGAACTGGACAGGATGTTACTATTTAATACAGACCAAGGACAAAATTGGGAAGCTCCGTCCATCTTGCATTTGGCATGCCGAAACTTTGCCCTTTCCTCCGCTAAATCATTGATTCGGGTCGATGGGCTAGGCCAAGTACTTCGCCGACACATTATTGAACGCCGAGATTATAAATCTGCAAGGCCTAACTCGACATGGCATATGGATGGCCACCATAAACTCATAATGTGGGAGATTGTGATTCATGGTGTTATCGATGGCTATGACAGGACGGTAAGAAACGGCTCCAATAAATCTTCGCAGGCCCCTTCAATACCGTAGGGCGGGGGACTTCAGTGTTTGAGGGCGTGCATGTGGCGGTTCCCGTCGGGGGTCCAAGGATTTTACGCTTTTGGTGATGGGAAGAAGGTGATCGGTGTGAAAAGGCTTCAGAAAGAGGGTGACAAACAGTTGACAACAACAATCGACCCCCCATCTCTCTACTGGTATCTCCCTGATCGTCCGTACAGTTGTTCACATATGGCTGCTAGATGGATTGCAGAGTTGGGACCCAATCTCAAACCTTATGGCTCGAGGACGGCAACCTCGTCATTCAAGCCCAAAACACCCATTTCCGCGTCCACACCTCTGGACTGGAGCGATACCTGCATCCAGACCTCTATGCCCGCCTCGTTGCGGAGTCGCTCCACACCTTGGACCTCAATTGCTCTATCGTTTCCGTGTCGGACACTGCAAAACACATGGAAGCACTTCTCACGGCCATATTCCTCCCTGAAAAGTACTTTGTTTACTTGCCTGCCTATCTAGCTAACCATGAAACCCAGGTTTTTCCTTCCTGATCCAACGAAACTGGACAAAATCCTGCTTCTCCTCGACGTTAGCACGAAGTATGGAGTTATGCACCTTCGCACCCGATGCATAGGCATCTTAGAAGACATGTGTCCCCTGACCCTAGATGCCTGGGATACCCGTCGAGCTCGTGAGCTCTCGGAGAATTGGTATGTGGACGCAGAGGACACCTTATCCGATCTCCAGGATTGCATAACAATCCTCACAAAGTTGGAACTGAGCTGGCTCCTGCCGGCGGTCTACTACCGTGCTCTAGTTCTCATCGGCCTCGACGACGGGGACCACCCACCCATCATCTCTTTTTCCACCGCGTCGCTGTCGTACATTTTTTCCGAGCCCCAAATGAGCCGCCTCACAGACGGCGCTATGAACGTTTTCCGGTGGAGCTCATATATCGTGGGTGGGATGCACTATTTGAACTTCTCGTTATGCACCGGAGCCCGCTGTGAGCAAACGAGACGGGCGATGCTACAAGATGCAGAGAGAAGGCATATCCTGGACCCCCTCGCCCTCGGCTTGACTGATGAGCTGTGGATGACGGACTTGTGTCCACCATGCATCATAGTTCTGCGGGCTGCCTGGGAGGAACAACGAAAGAAAGTATGGGCCATACTGCCACATGCGTTCGGCATACATACAGGCCAAGAGGACAGAGCACGTTGGCTCGCCACATTGGGCTAAGTTAGTAGCTCTTTGATCTAGCACCATTCAAAATGTATATATCCACTAGCAGCTACCCTTGCTTCGCGTGATTTTACAGGAGATGCCGCTCGTCGCCGACCTTTGGTCGACTCCTCGCGGCCTCATGAGGGGAGATCTGCTTCCTCCCAGGCCAATCCAGTACCATATCAATGGTGGCTTGGTGTGCCGAGTTTCGCATCAAATCAGTAAATTGCCCTGTTTGGAGCCATTTCAAAGCGGATTTTCACGGGACCTTGTTTGTTGGAAAGCCAGCGCAATTTCGGTTAGAACTGTCTCTTTAGATTTCCTTCTAGTGTCCCGAGACACAGTGGATTTTATCGTTTACCTCATAGTCTTCAGAGACCAGCGTCCCGTCTTTCTCGTCGAGATCAAGGACGATGCTCACATTCTCGTCCCAACCAAACGAAAAGCAGCAGACGCGCAGATGCGCGAGCGCTACGACGAGCTTCTCCACGCTTGCCCCATCCCCATGCTATACGGCTTGAGCGTCCTGGGCACCAAAATGCGCGTGTATTGTGGTAATCTGGCCGATCAGACAGTGGCGCCGTCGTTTGTCGACACCGATCCGGGCCACGTTTTGCCCAACGACTATCTCGGCGGTGAAGGGAGCGTCGACATCATGTCGCAGGCAGGCTTTTCGGAGATGAAGCGACTGATAAATTACATCAAGAGCCAAGCTTGAGGGGTATGTCCCTGTTTTCTTTTTGCTGGATCCATAAACTCACCATCCCTTAGGCGACAGTGGTGGATCACGCGTACCCTAGCAGGGTTCTGGTTTAAACCGCCTCGTGTCCTACGAGAGCCCTGGGTTTAAACCGGTTCAAACCATGATGGTTTGAACTGGTTTGAACCGTGACTGTTTCTCCTATAGAACTTGCCTCCAACTGTGCAGTTTCAACCCAGTTTGAACCATCAATGGTTTACAGCCTTTTGCGGAACTTAGGGCGCGGCCAGTTTTTTTTTTTTTTTTGTAAGTTTTCGGCAGAATGGCTATCCTGACCTCAATTCTCAACGGATTCCCTTGGTGGTGGGCTCATTCTACTCGTGTTGTAAATGCGGAGGGCATGGCATCTTACGATTTTTTCTGAGAACCCCGAAATCATTTATTAGGTCAGATTGGGGTGTTTTGAGCTGTCTGGGAGCAGAATATGCCACAAAGTAGCTGTAGTGCTCGGATTGACCTAGAATTTTGATACAATGCACTTATGGGTACTACGGAGGGCAGCAAACACCGGGATAATGAATGTGACTTGTATTTCAAATTTACTGCTGTTAGGGAAATTCACCCGATATCCTACCTGTTTACATGTATGATAGAGTTTAAATACAAGTCACATTCACTATCCCGGTGTTTGCTGCCCTCCGTAATACCCATAAGTGCATTGTATCAAAATTCTAGGTCAATCCGAGGACTACAGCTACTTTGTGGCATATTCTGCTCCCAGACAGCTCAAAACACCCCAATCTGACCTAATAAATGATTTCGGGGTTCTCAGAAAAAATCGTAAGATGCCATGCCCTCCGCATTTACAACACGAGTAGAATGAGCCTACCACCAAGGGAATCTGTTGAGAATTGAGGTCAGGATAGCCATTCTGCCGAAAACTTACAAAAAAAAAAAAAAAACTGGCCGCGCCCTAAGTTCCGCAAAAGGCTGTAACATCAATTTTGAGAATAAAAAGGAGAAACCAAATTCACATCCTCATATCACATCTAGTCTCTTATAAACAGACGTTACAACAGAGCTTACTCGTACCTCGTTTGTTGTAGTCTGTCGACTAGCCGTCAATGATCGGAGGTTGACCTTATTAGAGCGTATTTTTGAGTGAACCAAAGTATAGGGTTATCAAGAGGTCACTGATTCTCTTATCGCGCACACTATCAACAACACGTGACGACGAGGGGGGCCAAATATTTGTTGTTTGTTGGAAACAAATAACAGGCAGTCTGACGCCATTTGAGCCATCCCAGATGCATTGCATGCTGTGCAGAAAATTATCTCCATACATTTACAGCCGTTTGCAGAGTTAATGGCACCAGCGATCATTTTGTAAATAAGAGCAAATTTGATCCCTCCCTCTTGTCGCGCTCATATCTTGCTCAAACCTTGACCGATTGACTCGGGAGTAGGCGCTTTCGAACACGTTTTGCAGCCGCTTTCATTCTATCCAGGTCTCACCTCCTATTTGCGTGTTCTTTTCTCGACCTTATTCGGCTCCAGCTTGCATTGTCTGGCTCGTTTCTCGCCCGTTTCTTGACCGATTCGCCTGAAAATAGGCGCGTTCGAACGGCATTTTTGCCCCTGTTCATAGGGAACTCATCATCTACGGTAGTTTCTTGCTCTCGTGTATCGCTCTCTTCGTGCGCACTCTAGACGCGTCAGATCGTCGCGTCCGATTATCACTCAGTTTTACACGGATTCCCTTGATTTCTGGTGTGTCGTAAAGCTGATCCAACCTCTTCATAGATCTCATACTCTCTCTCTTTACAGTTGCATTCCGAATGGGAAACCGGTCCATCAGCCGCGACGTCAAGATTGCAGCCATCAATCTATACGAACAAAACATTCTATCGCTCAAGCAGATCCTTGACTGCGTGGGCTTCTCTAGGCGAACCTTCTATCGTGTCCTTAGACTTTGGCGAACCACGGGCGACGTCGTACAGCCATGCAAGCGCACTGGACGGCGCCGGCTTTTACATTATGATGACATTGACTACCTCCTACGCCTGATTCGCCACCACCCTGACTACTTTCTGGATGAACTTCTCGACCTCCTCGCTCATAACCGATTCATTTCTGTCCATTTCACAACTATCTTTCGTGAGCTCGAGCGCGCAGGGATGTCACGCGTACTTCTGACAGCAATTGCCGCCGAGCGGAGTGAACCCACTCGTATGGACTTCATTCGGGAGGCATCTCAGTATCCACCTCATTTTCTCGGATTTCTCGACGAGACCTCCAAAAACGACAAAACTCCGAATCGACATTATGGCAGATCCCGGAAAGGAAAGCGTGCATACAAGCGACAGAAGCTTGTGCGCGGCAGGCGTCTCTCTGCGACAGGTTTTCTTACATGTCGTGGGATGTTAGCGTGCAAGGTTGTCGAAGGATCAATGCATCGCGACCAATACTTGGAGTTCCTTGAACAACAAGTTGTGAGTTTTTGTTTCTTTGCTGCTTCCTCGTGCCCATTTAGCTTTAGCTCCCGCTGTGCTCTCCTTATCCTGGGCCCCTCAGTGTTCTCGTCATGGATAATGCTCGCATCCATCATGGTCACGAGATACTCGAGCTCTGCGATCGATTTGGTCGGTGTGTTTGCTTTGTTTTTTGCGACAACGAGCTCACATTTTCCCAGGTGTTCGCATTTTATATCTGCCTCCCTACTCCCCGGATTTGAATCCAATTGAAGAGGCATTTTCCAAGATCAAAGCTTGGATTCGTCGCAACAACGATCTATTTTCGTATGGGCCCGACACTAATGAACACGCTCTAATTTACGACATGATGGAGGCAATGAATGTCATCACTGAGTCGGACGCAATTGGCTATTTTATTCACGCAGGGTACTTTTAGTTCAGCAGGATTTTGTACATTGCTATGCGAACGAAACGTTACATTTGGATTCTAAACTATCGGCACACTCCATTTTGCAATCGCAACCTGTATTTCCGCCACCTCCCCGGCCATAAATTCCATCTTTTCCAGCTGGTGAAGCGCGATATAACGGAACAAATCGGTTTTCTTGTACTTGAACTGCGTGAATCGGGTGCAGATGTCGTCATCCAGCTCGTATTGCGCACAGAATTCTTCAACGGAAAGACTTGGGCCGGCAGCAATGCCCGGTGGTATGAGCATGGCGACGTCAGGGGGTGCAGGTGGGGCTCTAGGTATCAACGCGGGAACGACAGCAACGGCGGGTTCAGGAGGAGCAGCAGGTCTTCCGAATAGGCCGACAAGCTCGGGTGGGAAGTTGATGTTGATTTGCGGTGCGGCGGCGGCGGCCTTCTGTTGATTGAGCTCGAGACGACGCTGCAGCAGTGGGGAACGTGCAGCCAGTGCACGGGGATCAAGCTTATCGAACAATTCGTTGTTTGGGGGTTTGTTGATGGTCGCGAACTCGTCGCCCTTCAACTAATGGATATAAATCAGCCGTGAGGCGCTATGAGATCGAGATCACAGATGAGAGCTCTACCATCGCTGCTCCCCAGCTCTCGCACTGAGCGTGGCTTAGCGGATAATGCTCCGGTTCATCGGGCCGAACAAAACAGTGTTCGCTGCCGCACTGACGACCCTGCGTCGGGCACTTCCATCGCTCTCGTATAGCTGCAATCTTGTCATTGAGGGCAACATTCCTGGGAAGTATATCACGAGCATTGGGGACCTTGTTGTGGTGAGGATGCCATACAATCATGAGAATTGAAGTAGCTAACCTTCGTTTTCTTGGCCCCCTTTTTGCCATCGGTCTTCTCTTCGTTTTCCTTCTCGGCAGTCTTAGCAGCCTGAGGAATGATAAGGATCGATCCAGATTAGATGCTGAACGACGTACAGCTTTTGGTTCGATAAGAATCTTCGCGGCAGGGTGTGTTTTGATCTTGAGGGCGTTACTGACGAGTTGGTCGTATTTCGTAGAATCATTGAGAACTATCGGGTCTTTGACCTGTCGAGGGACTGTGAATGAGATTCTGTAGTCGTCAAGGTCAACAGAGCCATTGAGATTTAGGGCACTCCGGATGTTCTTGCGGATGCGGGATTTGACAGTAGACCATGCCTCGGAGCTAATGAAAGAAAAGATATCGGACTCGGGAGGCCCACGCGAGCTCTTGGATTTTGTGAGCTGTTCGGAGGTATAAATGGAGGTGGTGTATTCGATTTGACGGGGCTGGGCTGCAGGTTCCGGATTATAATGAGGCGGGTGTTCCATATGGAAAATGGATGACGCACCAGGAGCTTTCTCTTCGTTACTTTTCTTCCCTTTGCCTCGCTTCTGCTTCAACGGCACAATAACGACCTCGTCCTCATCATCCTCTTCCTCGTCGTCATCTTCATCGTCACTGACCTCCCGCCGATTCGTGAGACTCTCCAGATTTTCCTCCTCCTCGCTGTCTTCGTTCTCATCCTCATCCTCATCATCCTCGTCGTTCCCGTCGTTCCCGTCGTTCTCGCCGCACTCGTCCTCGTCAGGGGTCGCGCCAAGAGGGTCCAGGTCAATGAGAGTCATCTCATAGTCGTCGTCCGACTCATCAAGAAGATCACGAGCAGCAAGCGTAGAGATAGACGAAGCAATTTTGCGTGCAGAAGATCGCGTAGGCATAATGAGTGGTGACGTGCTGCAAACAAAGAACGTTGTAAGCTGCATTCGGAAGGATACTTTCATCCTGACGCACCCGAGATGAAAGAAATTGAAGAAGAATCGAGCGAAAAACAGCGCGCGCAAAATGGCAGGACAGCGTCCAGAGCAAGAATATGGGTCGGTTGAAAGAGTGAGCTGCAACATAAGATTAGTACCGTGAGAATGGGGTACAGAAACGCTTTCTAACGCACCTACTCCGAGCAGAATCGAGCAAGAATTGAAGCCACAACGAGTGTTTCAAGATGGGGCCTGCAACGAGAGTTACGAGACAGAGCCGAATTAGAGTGAAAATAAACCATGTATTTGGAGGATGGGATGCATACAGATCGATAGCCCTTTGGAAACGCGTTCAAACGCGCCTACTCCCGAGTCAATCGGTCAAGGTTTGAGCAAGATATGAGCGCGACAAGAGGGAGGGATCAAATTTGCTCTTATTTACAAAATGATCGCTGGTGCCATTAACTCTGCAAACGGCTGTAAGAGTCCTCACTCTGTTTTTCCAGGACTAAGAAATATTTCAGGCACTGTATCGAAGTGAAGACCGCTCCTGCCAAATTGGGCCATAAATCCGGGGCTTCATTCATTGAGTTGGTTTCACCTGGCAAGAATCTGTCTCTTCAGAATTTTGTGAACTGGTGGAAATCTTTTGCTATAAGCTAAGTTACAGCCTTTTGCGGAACTTAGGGCACGGCCGGTTTTTTTTTTTTTTACTAAGTTTTCGGCAGAATGGCCATCCTCACCTCAATTCTCAACGGATTCCCTTGGTGGTAAGCTCATTCTACTCGTGTTGTAAATGCGGAGGGCATGACATCTTACGATTTTTTCTGAGAACCCCGAAATCATTTATTAGGTCAGATTGGGGTGTTTTGAGCTGTCTGAGAGCAGAATATGCCACAAAGTAGCTATAGTGCTCGGATTGACCTAGAATTTTGATACAATGCACTTATGGGTATTCCGGAGGGCAGAAAACACCGGGATAGTGAAAGTGACTTGTATTTCAACTCTATCATACATGTAAACAGGTAGGATATCGGGTGAATTTCCCTAACAGCAATAAATTTGAAATACAAGTCACATTCACTATCCCGGTGTTTGCTGCCCTCCGAAATACCCACAAGTGCACTGTATCAAAATTCTAGGTCAATCCGAGCACTACAGCTACTTTGTGGCATATTCTGCTCTCAGACAGCTCAAAACACCCCAATTTGACCTAATAAATGATTTCGGGGTTCTCAGAAAAAATCGTAAGATGTCATTCCCTCCGCATTTACAACACGAGTAGAATGAGCCTACCACCAAGGGAATCCGTTCAGAATTGAGGTCAGGATAGCCATTCTGCCGAAAACTTACCAAAAAAAAAAAAAACTGGCCGCGCCCTAAGTTCCGCAAAAGGCTGTAAAAGGGGAGTTTTTGCATGTTTGCGAATCAATCGGGAGAATGATCGACTTCAACAAACCGAGGTACGAGGTCGATCTTGTTGAAGCGTCTGTCTAGGAGAGACTAAATGCACATTGCCTTCCATCCTCGCATTTCAAAGAAATAGTGAAAGAAGGCCATCATAGGAAGGAAGTCGATGCTGAGGAAGTTCCCGGTCAACCTTTGACATCATTTGTTCATGTTTGCCGACATCGCCGTCTCCTCCCCATTTGGCCCTCTTCTGTACCAATTACAACGTGCTTCCCCAAGCTCCTTTCACCAAGAAATCGTATCGATTTGACCGATCGTCGATGAGTAGACCTCTCCGCGTGCCTACGACCTCATGCAAATATTCCCTGGCGGCGTCTGCTGGAAACCATTCATACAATACAATGGCGCGTATACGTCGAGTTGTGGCCGAAGAGGACGGAGGGAAGAGGAGAAAACGCGTCGCCAGCAAGAGACGGGCGCATCACGAGCGAATTCAAACTGCGATGATCGGACACCCCGATCGGACACCCGTTGTAACAACAAGACTAGTCTCTTGGGCTCACTCGTACATAAGCGACCCACCCCACGTGCCAATGGTTTTGTGACTTCCTTTTTGGTCGTCGGAGCCAAAGAAACCGTGGTCTCGCAGCGCTCCCATGAAATGCCAGGGAATCTCGAGGCCGTAATCCTTCTGGTTTATAAAATGCAACGTGGGTAATAACTTTTAATACCAGTTCTCGGGCCGTTCCGAATATCGCCGGATCGGACGCCCAGTGGGTCCAAGGGGCAGATACGCCAAATCAATTAAATGGCCGCTTTAAATCTGAGCGGCTGGCGAGATAGCCAGAGTAATTTCACGTCTAACTGTCTCTTCCGAATCTTTTTCCGCGTCCTCAGGGAGATAAACCTCTAAAATAACAACGACAAATTTTGTTCTGCGCGCTGCTTCCGTTCAAGTGATTACATTCGAAGAATTGAACGCCGCGGCCAAGAGGTCAACGATCTTCTTATCACGTACACAGATCAAAGCACGTGAACGGACCCCTCCCCCCCCCTAACATCAGGAAAACCAAAATGCCTGTGCAGTACTATGTAGCAACCTGTGGCTGTGATGTACCTATGAGGCACTATGCAAGACTATGCAGTGCTGTGTAGTGCTGCATAGGGCCTCATAGTGCTCATAGGTACATCTCGGCTACGGTTTTCCTGATGAAATTCGGACATATCTCCGGCTATCCCCCCACCGTCTGAGCTACACTTATACCAAGATGCCTCAGAATGACCTTTAACTTCATATTGAGCTTGTATTCAGGGTTTTTATGCCATACATGATTATTTTTCGCTCCCTTGGTTCACGCCATTTCGGAGGTATCTCCGGATATGGAAGGTGGCACGTGTGTTGATCTGTGTACGCGATAAGGAGATCGTTGACCTCTTGGCCGCGGCCTCAATTCAATGGACGCTTTGAATCTGAGCGGCTGGCGAGATAGCCAGGGTAATTTCACGTCGAACTGTCTCTTCCGAATCTTTTCCCGCGTTCTCAGGGAGATAAACCTCCAAAATAACAGCGACAAATCCTGTTCGGCGCGCTGCTGCTGTTCAATAGGGCAGTGTCTTCGGTCCCCGCACACACTCGTAACCTCTCTCCAGTACATCTCTCCCCCGTCGTCGTCGTCGCTCGCTCGGCACGCTGCTGCTGCTCAATAGGGCCGATTGATTACATCTGCGCATCAATTCTTTCGGAACTCCCGATTGTTTCATACGCACGTAATTGTACACATACATACTCGGTAAATTACACGATTCAGGCATGTTCTTTTGCCGTCTCACCCGGGTCATTTCGGACGAAAGAGGTAGGAAAAGACATTTCTCCCACGCCCGATGCATCCACATCCCTGGTGTAGGAAATATCATCCTCGCGCGATGTTGCACAGTGGGGACTGTGCCGGGTTCATTTGCCACTGTTTGGGCTGGAATGAAGAGTTCTTGGCCTTCCTGAAAGCCAACGAAGGCACTGAATAATAATCCGAGGACACAGTTCCTACTGAAATTTCGCTGGCTATCACCCCAGACAGATCCTGTCAAAATCCGACTTGAAATGGCTCCAAACCATCCAATTTACTGAAATAAGGCATGCTGTGCCGGGTTCATTTGCGGAGATCGAACCGACACCGGAAGACGGCTGGGGTTTTCCCCCCCAGACCCCGACCGCTGCGCGGGGCTGCCGCTCGCCGCGGGGGCCCACTGCGTGGGGCTTGTGCTCGCCGCGAGGCCCACTGCGTGGTGCCAAAAAAAAAGCCGCTACTGGAATCGAACCCACGACCTTGCAAAAACAAAAATAACAAACACACATTTTACCACTCAGCCACACAACCTGTTGAAGGGAGTTTGAATTGTGACCTGTGGGATCGAGGTACATGTAACAGTCACACGTCACACTTTTCCGGTGTCAGTCCAAATTCCCTCATTTGCCACTGTTTGGGGCCCTGACATCGTCTGAAGAGGCAGCCACGTTGTCAGTGGCTGCTGTGGTGCCTGCACCTGACCTCAACAAGGCCGATCCTGCGGAGAACCTCAGCGCCGTTGAACACCCCGCTTCATCCAATGCTGATCGCATTGGCCCTGCATATGCTTTACCCCGCGAAGCCGTGGCACATCAGATACCTTCCAATCGCCAGAACTTCCCTACATCCATGCCGTCATCATCACTTTCTTCGGCCTCGGTGCCGCACCCATGGCAAACCCGATGACTTCTTTGCTTCGATGCGTAAACCAGTCTTCAGTTATAATATTCCGGATGCAGGTCCAACTCGTAGCACTTAATTCGCATGTACTCAGTTATTCCACACCATCGAAAATTTCGTCTCCCCCTAGTGGTTTTCTGGCCCATCCGAGTCTGAATCTTGAGACGCTGTACAAGATTTCGGCTCCAGCCGGCGGGAGGTTCCCAATAAAAGCGAGCAGGGCTTTAGGTGAAAGATTGTGCAAAAGGTAGGGTCACCTCCTGGGCGATGTATGCATGTGTCCCAGACCTGCTCGGGTCGGGTTCAGGACGCCGTTCAATAAATTGGCGGTACTGATCTGTTTTCTGGTCCCACTTACTCACCACCAAAGTTGCACTACGGGTGAGAAATCATTGAATATATATTTTATGCATGGGCCTGAAAGGTCTCCATAAAGTGGGGCTGGGGACCGAGCTCTGTCGTCCAAATTAGGCGGCATGTTTCACTCTACAAGGGACTTTCGAACCGTCCCAAAAGCCGAAAAAATGCGAAAATGAAATAGGAAAGAGAGAGTTCAGGAGAATTTCAGTCAACCTCAAGGGACATCCCTTGGTCACGGTAAACCACTGCACTCACTCTGATGGGCTCAGCAGGGTCAGGAGGACACGGAAGCTTCATCTGCTCATTTTACGCCAGTGAAGTATCGGAAGCCCCCGGGTAGAGGCAGCAAGACTTTGCAGTCTTCCTGCCCTCCCAGGATGGTCAGCTGGGGTCAGATCCACTGCTTGTTGTTGCAACTGTAGTGCAGCCTCCAAATTACTCAAATCCCCCAGTTAGTGTTTCCACGGCTCGGCTACGGCTGGCTTGGAGCCGCTTAGCCGTCCGAGCCGTTGCGGCACAGGGGACCTCAGCATCAAAGCGAGTACCCCCAAAGCAAGAGGCACTAATGGGGTCTATAAAGTCACAACACTTTCAGATGGGCCGCCGGAAATTGTCCCGTGAATTGAATGGCTCGGAAGCGGCTAGCCGACGGAAGCCGAGCCGCGGCAACACTACCCACAGTCGCTGGTACCGATCTGCAAAAGATACAGCAAGACTTTGCAGCCTTCCTGCCTTCTCAGGATGATCAGCTGGGGTCAGATCTACTGCTTCCTGGCCCCTCTGAAGTGCAGCCTCCAAATCATGTAAATCTCCCAATCGCTGGTACCGATCTGTAAAAGATGCAGCAAGACTTTGCAGCCTTCCTTCCATCTCAGGATGATCAGCTGGTGTCAGATCCACTGCTTCTTGGTTCCTTTGCATTGCGGCTTCCAAATTGCTCAAATCCCCCAATCGCTGACATTTCCCTCCCTTTGCGATTATCCGGGTACTCACATTAGGTCTTAGACATGATAGTGGGCTTGTAGGATGGAGAGACATTACACCGTAAGCCGGATTCCGTCATTCTTTGAACTCTGATGCGAACCACTACTGCCCAAATTCCAAATGCGGTAATCCCACTTTTTCCATCACTGATTTCTGGCAGCGTTGCCGACCACCACTGTAATCGAAGTTCGCTAACCCCGCCTTCGGTTGAGGGATAAGGGAGACTAGTTGAGAGGACTCTAGATGAAAGGCAAGATTTATAAGAAAGTCAGAACGGTTCTGACGGGTGTGCCAAAAATTGGGAGAGTTATCGGTTTGTCAAGAAATTGCACACATATCTCAACTAATTAGATGGGACATGGCGCGCGGGTTGCTCAGTCTAGCAAGTATGCCGCAAGGTTGTTTACATTGTTTACATTTCTGGACACCCAGCAACTGAACCATTGTGTCGACTTTGGCACGTCTCATCGATTTTGTGAGGATATCTGCGGGCATTTTATCTGTTCGTAGATGCACAACGGATATTCTCCCGTTTGCGACCTCGTCTCGAAGCCAGTATAAACGCAGATCGAGGGTCCGGGCGCATCGCAGTCGCGAGGTACGTGAGCGCTCCCCCAGCATTGATATATGTGTTCGGGTAGGTTTGTCTCTACCCATCGATCAATTTTAGTCTGATTCTCAGTAATCCATCTGGAGAGCCCATATATTTACGAGTGCTTATGTAATAAGTGATCGTCCATTTGGGAAATCGATATGAGGATTTTTCGACCTCTGAACAAGTCAGTCCCCCGGGATCGTTATGATAAAATAGTGGCTGTGTTGAAGTCTTTTGTACAATTTTCATTAGATTTTTTTGTGATAAAATAGTGGCTGTAACCGGCTATATTACCGGCCCGCTGTCTGAACCGCATCCTGGCGTGTGTTCGATCCTCGGTGCGTACAGATTAAATGTGTCTAGAAGCAACATTCACTGAAGCCCAGATAAAACTAGGGCATCAAACCTTACTTAATACGCCCACGGGTGTAACTCAGCCATCCGCCAGTACCAGGTAGCATGAACCAAGCTTGGGTCAATCGGGACACTGTGGCTGTCCGCATCTAGCGCACAGCTATATCCCGACTCAACATGTACAAATAATATGGTCGGCTCCCATTTATTGAGATCGTGAAGATGAACTCAAGACAAGCCCGCATATTTAATGATTTTAGTAGACAGACCGTGCTGTTAAACATCAGTTTTTATCATTTAACAGTTGACAGCATTGAGTTCTGTTCGTATACAATTTGATTTTATCGTGAGAAAACTGCCCTGGGTCCAGGGAAAGCTATCGAAAGGTATCGGAAAACATACTGGCATTCTCAGTTACACCTGAAGCAACGCTATTCCTCATCCATCAATGCCAGGCTCCTGGCAAAGACTTCTCTTCCGTTCCGAGTAGCTCGAGGTGGCCACCTCCATACTATACATGATCTGCGGGGTACTACATGTCTGAAACTTGACAAGGGACGTAATTTAAGGAAGACTTTACTTTAGGATGTCTATCTAGATTTTATATGTTTGCATCCTATCTCATTACAGTCCATTACCTCAAACCACCCGATTTTGGTGAAGTGGAAATCCGGATTTTTTGCGGGGGCCGTGCGCATGTGGGAATCGAAGTAGCGGAATGGGTACGTCCCATCCCTTCCATTTAGTACGGATGTAGCTTGTATGGGCCCACATCAGGTCCTGTCCTCAACACGACATGTGATTAGCTGGGTACATCGATTCCCGCCATCCAGATCCCAGACGAGCCGATCTTGGATACCCGTCCTATAGCACGTATGCAAGCTCTACTACCTACACTTATTTTCGACTATTCTTGAGCAACACACCCGCCGGTTTTTCCGTCAACACTTCATTTGGGGTGGCCAGCTAGCTAGTTATTATTTTACACTTGTTGGCAACCCGCAGAAATAAAATTCACTGCACTCCCAATACTCCGTTTAAATTCGTGAAAACCACCTTACATCCTTCGTAAGATGTCTACCTTCGATTCAGTACAGTGAAAGCCTGGTATCTTCAGTGAGGATGTGGGGCAAGGGCCATGAATGCCAAGGTGGCCAGCTTCCCACTGACCGACAGTAATATGTCCCCTTCTTGAACACAAAATAATATCCCTTCTTGTACATCTTTCTCAGATTTATTACAGACACACTTGGCCGATATCTAAGCTCCTCCGTAATATAAATATATACGAGAAACAAAGCATAAGCGCGAGTTTCTGCCGGGCACCGCCACGGCCCCCACCCAAGTGAACTGATGGGGCTGTGCCTTCGGGAGAAAGGGGATCAGTAGCGGATCAAGGCGGGTTGCGCGAAATTGGGGGTTATTATGAGGGTGGAGAGACCTTGACAAGCAGGGGTTTGGCGACGACGGTGAAGAAAGCCTTCGAATTTGGCGAAGATGTGGAGGATGCCACATAGAACAGTGTATGTGAGTTGTCCCAGCTGAAGACGAGCCTGCCAGTCAACGAAATGAGGTGGTAATATTCCCGTAGACAGATCGGTTACCGGTCTAACGCCTTCAAGGAGCCGCCGACATTCATTTTCAAGTTTTGGTCTGAGGAGACCAAAATCAATCAATCAAGCCGCACGTAATCGTCGCAACTGGGACTTTAGGGGCATCCTGGAGACGGGGCAAAGTTCCTATTTACATTCTGAATCTCTTTCACACCTGTCCATCCACATCTCCTACGAATGGCCGGCACGCCTTTGCACAGGTCATCTCTAGACCTTCGGGTTGCCGGGAAATACCGACTCAGGAGAAAAATAGGGGCCGGATCCTTTGGTGCGTGGCGTTGGCTCTTCTCCTTGTGAAGCGCTCAATTTCGTAGGGTCCATCTACCTCGCAACAAACGTTGTCTCCGGAGAAGAGGTCGCCATCAAGCTTGAGCCGGTCGAAGCCAAGCACCTTCAGCTCGAGCATGAGTACAAGGTCTACAAGATCCTGGCAGGCGGGCTGGGTGTGCCCTTTGTCAGATGGTTCGGTCCCGTGGGCGAGTACCATGCGATGGTTCTTGATCTCCTGGGCGCCTCGCTTGAAAAGCTCTTCGACCGATGCGACCGCAAATTTGGACTCAAGACCGTTTTACTACTCGCCGATCAATTGGTCAGGCTGCCAGTCTCCGTGATTTCTGATTACTTACGGGCACATCAGATATCGAGAATCGAATATATCCACTCTCGCAATTTGATCCACCGGGACATCAAGCCTGAGAATTTCGTCATGGGCGTTGGGAAGCGGGGGAACGAACTCAACATCATCGATTTTGGTCTCTCGAAGCGGTACCGTGACCCTGAAACCCACCTGCATATTCCGTACAGGGATAATAAGAAGCTTACTGGAACAGCTCGGTACACCTCAGTCAACACTCATCTCGGAGTGGAGCAGGCCCGTCGCGACGACCTCGAGTCGCTGGCATATATGCTCCTGTACTTTTTGCGTGGCTCGCTGCCGTGGCAGGGGCTCGAAGCCGCAACCAAGGAGGAGAAGTACGACCGCATCATGCAAGAAAAGATGAACATTTCCACGGATCTCCTCTGTCGTGGCTACCCCGTTGAGTTCGGCACATTCCTCGACTACACTCGTGAACTTTCCTTCGACGGCGCACCGGACTACTCCTACCTTCGGAAGTTGTTCCGTGACATTTTCGCTGCGACTATGCATTCGACTGGACTATAGCTCGGTGGAGAGGCACGCCGGGCAATCAAACGGCCAAAATCACAGCGCGCGGTTGGTTCTAGAATCGATATTATACCTCGATGTCGACATAAATTGTCTCACAAACAAGGGTTGGACCCACATAAGGATTCTCCATCGTTGTGATTTAGAGTT
Source organism: Mycena galericulata (assembly GCA_029289565.1). NCBI lineage: Eukaryota > Fungi > Basidiomycota > Agaricomycetes > Agaricales > Mycenaceae > Mycena > Mycena galericulata. The sequence goes on from JARKIA010000104.1 coordinate 119,397, forward strand.
GCTGATTTTACCAAGGTCAATTAAGAATTTCAGCAAGGAACCCGAAATGTTGGTAAAGGCCAGCAACTCTACTGCATCATACTGGTGGTGCTGTCATTGGCTCGTGATCTGCCCCTTCGCCCAATCGCGATTCGTAACGGACAGTTCCGCTCGAAGATTCGCTGGCTGTTCCTGGTAGCCCTCCCACCCTCCTTGCCCTTGCCGTGCTGTGAGAGTCGTCAACAATGTCCGATCTTGCGGAAAGATCCTAGAACGGTGTGGGCGCATCTGATCCGGTTCTGTCCGATGCTCCGCCGATCTGTGTGGCAACTGCCGAGACTCACTTTTCTCCGATGTCTCCCGACGTCCCGTATATGTCCGACTCGCCCACACATCATGACACGGCGGACAATTACCTGCTCTCCCGCCACACCCAGGACAATTCGTATATTTCGCTGGTCTAATTTTCACATTCCGATATATATATAGAGAGAGTATATGCCCGATTGCGGCTAACCGCAGGGTACCCCGTTGGGTACGTACCCATGAGCTAAGCGAGGTACCCGCGTAGGTTACAGTGAAGACTTGGTATTTGAAATCCAATTCCCAAAATTATGGAGAGAGCTCAGAACTTGAGGCTAACATTCGGACGAAGTGCCGGGGTGCGAAGCGCCCCAGCGCGCTCTTGTGAACCTACGGATTGCAAATGTTTCCCTCTCGCTATCCATACAGCATTCCTGTGCTCAACCCCGTACCGTTAAGTTTCATTAAATAAACGACTCGGAAGTCCCGCCGTTTGCAACTTATTCAATCGGAGACAGTGAGGGACGTGGTTCGATGGAGTGAATGCACAGCTACAAGTCCGCGACCCACGCACAATCGTCTAACCATTGCGTCAAATGACAAGCTGTGACGGAGAGCTGTCGGCTACAAGTCGGCGGCTAGTTCCGGCACAGAGAGTTCTTCAGGTAAGTTTGTTGGTTGGTCGCTCCAACAGGGATAAGTGGCGTAACAGGTAAATTGACCAAAGAAAGTACCAGTACATCACAGGCTTTTATAGTATGTATAAATAGGTATGATGGGAACGAACGAGACAGATGGTTGAATTGGTAAGGTACGAGCAAGTCAACATCTAGGTAACGAAAAAGGAAGGTGAGTAAGGAATGACGAAAGGAAAAAGGTATATTATATGATTGCGCGAGAGCGCACCGTTACACAAGCCCAATGGTTCCAAAATTTGATCTGCCGCAATTCGCTTTTCAAAGTCAGCACCTATCATGGTTCAATCTATGATCCGAATTATGGTTTTATCCCATATGGTTCCATTTTGAAATGTGTGACTTTGAATGGCTACCGGCAACCGCGGTTCTGAAATCGTGCGCTTAGTAAGCTGATTGCCGAGATTTCGACGGCAAATGTCTTTCGACTTGCTCTCCTCCGTTACTGCTGCTCCTAATTAACCTCAAATCATGTAGTATCTACCCCAAAATGAATTACCATGCCTTCCGTACGTTTGACGCATAAAGACACGTACAGGGGTGCAGGGGAGAGCGGGAAAAGGGAGGACGCGATTATTTGTTCGTGTTTCCAGAGGCTTGATCAGGCTGATGGAACGCATCTTAGCACAGGCCGTCAGAGTCCCAGTATGGACCAGAATCGTGTCGGAATGGGGTTTTTTCCTCATTATATGTTCCTTCTTGGGAAAAGATTTAGAGAATTCGGACGAGAAGTGCCTTAATCATGCACCGTGCAGGGGTGATTTCAAGCCTTGGGTGGGAAAATAAAAATCTGCCACCAAGAAGTCACACAAAACATTATTCTAAACATTTTGTACCAATAAACCTATATGTGAAAGTGCCTGGTTCGGCCTGCACTAATCCTCGCCACAGAATTTGGCCAAATGGCAGGGCTTCCGCATTTGGCCGCGCACGGTGATGCCATCAAATTCCCGTATCATTGCCGGTAGCCACTTTGAAGGCGGGCTGAATCGCACCCGAAGCTGAATTTGTTGCCCTCCGGATTGATTTCAATCCCAGCGCAGCCCTAGAGCACCTTCCAAGCCGTTTTTTTTTTTTGGAAATGGATGGCCCTGGTCATTCTGAACAATTCCATCTCTTAAGATTTCGCTCGGAGGCACTATTGCCTTTTCTACAGGGCTTTCAAGGGAAGACATTTTGAAACACGTGACTTTGACGGCAGGGTGAGCTGCCATTTCCCTCCAAATGCCAGTCCAAAAATAACAAAACAGCTGTTAATGGTGGACACAAATGCCATCAAAACGATTGCCACACGCTCAATTTCGCATTGAATATTGCGCCGTGGATGCATCTGGCTTGGAATGGCCCAGGAAACTTTAAGTCAGACATAGCGGAACGTACTTTCACCATTTAAGGAGCTGGGCCAGCCAATGGCTAGCGCTGAGTGGCTGGAGCTGGTTTTATATCTCAACCGGAGTGATTTCTGCCGGTGTTTCTGTTCGACCTAAAGATTAAGGCCTTAATTGAGTTAAGGCTGAATATATTTCAACCGCTTTTAGTGATAGAGAGAGATTGGGGGAAAATATCCTATAGTGCACCGTCTGTCACATCAGGTGTCTCGGGCAATGAATCCTGACTACGAAGCTCAAATCCTGCATTAATGAGCTGATTTTTTGAATTTTCTTCGTCCGAATCACTCACTGACAGCAGTTCGGGCATCTCGGGATCATCTTCAAACTCGCGGTCCGAGCCGTCCTCTTCCTCTGCTTCACTGTATTCCAGCAACGGCGGCATGTCATCGTCGTCCTCGAAATCACTACCTTCCTGGAGTGGCGGAACCGCCCCGTCCCCGTCATCAAGTCGCAAGAGGACCTCGACACGGTGACAGACCTCCTTTGCGATGCGCTAGTTCTCGCCCTGAACAGTTCCACAAAGCAGTGGTGGTCGCCGGAACTCGCTGCCTCCCGGACGCAATTTCGCCAAATCTGAGGAGGCGGAAGGCGCCGGGTTCGGCAAGCGGTCGTGTGGCGATGCGGAACAGAAATGGGGAGAGAAGAAGAATGGTAGCGGCAAGGGCGAAGAGGAGGGAACGGTAGGAAGGGCGCTGCGTTGGCGTGTGGGATGAGGGACCAAGGCCGAAATGCGTGCGCGTCGTGTCTGTCTGGGCAGGCGGCGTGAGTACTCGACATCGAAGAGCGTGGAAGGGATGACATACACACATCTCGCCTCCGGGCTCGTCGTCGTCCTCCTTCGCGTTGCAGTCGACCGTCGAGGCGTCTGCTATTCCTTTGGTGCTTCGCGCGATGTATTCCGACGTGGATGTGGGGGAAGGCGAGGGGAAGCCACCCAGGACTGTTACTGAAACTAATAGTTCCAGGAGCCGTTTCGGGCACGTCGAAATGGTACCCGAAATGGACAGTTTCGGGTCGGCGGAAACGGTATCCGAAATGATCCGTCTTGGGAACAAATTCATCGGTCACATCTGTCACCCGGAAGTTGCCGCGCGACACCGCGATCTCGTCGTCTCTTGCCTTTTGCCACCGAGATTCTTGAAGAATCTTTGTCGTCGGGTCACATATCCAATTCTCGACATTGTCAATCGGGTTTCTGCCACTCTTCGAATCACGCACGTCCAAACTCCGAGCCGAATCCCACTTTCTTTCCCTCCTTCCTCACGGCCTTTTTTTTCGGGCTCTTCTAATCGAGTCTGCGTCTCTGCGAGTAGGAATGCATCGTGCCTGGAAAATTGTTGAATTGGTGGAGATGATATGTGCGCAGGTTGCCCTCGATGGACCCATTGACTCGTGGGCCGGACTCCCCGTCCAGAGGTATCCGCTACGCCGCCGCGATCTATCTCGACTTGCTAGAACTTCCACGATCTTCCTCAATCCTGCTCTCGATATCCTATGGAGATACCAGGCGACCCTCCTCAATCTTCTGCGAACCATGCCGAACGATCTATGGGATATCACCGAGACTCGACTCGACGAGGATGACGATGAGGAGGAGAACGCGAGTCTGAAAATTGTGAGATCCAGAGCGCCTTGTTGGAAGAACAACACTGACTGTACATAGGCTTTACGGCGAGCCGTCACCACCGCCGACTGGGCTCGCTGTATCTTCTATTCTCGCCGCGTGAAGTCTTTCAATGATAACCACGTTCTCCTTGAAACCTCAGAAGTCTACGAGACCCTCACTTCAAGTTTCCCCGAGGACTTCATCTTTCCCAATCTACAGACCCTCGACTGGTTTCCCATTGACCCCGAACTTTTCCACCATGTCCGTTTATTCCTTTCTCCGGGATTAAATCGTCTCCACCTCACAATGGACTGCATCCCGGACCCAATGATATTCGAGACGCTGACGGCTCAATTCCCGGGTCTGACGGACGTCAGCATCGCCGGTAGCGCCGGATACGCGGCCATACCATCCATTTCAAGATTCATATGCGCGCTGCGGGACGTCGAAACACTTGTCGTAGTTGGCTTGGATTCGGTGGCTTTTTCCCATATAGCTCGGTTTCCTCGGCTCCGTTATCTGTGGTTGATGTCGAACAAGCCCACTCCCTTCCTTCAGCCTCCAACCGACCTCCCTCATTTCCCCGCCCTCAGAACCCTTGAATGCGAGTCGATAGAGCACGCTCCCACCCTTCTCGAGCGGGTAAAATCTTCCCTAGTCGAGTTCACCCTCATCGCAAGGGGCTGGCGCGCTACCCCGACAAAGCGGACAATCCAAGAACTCTATTCCGCGCTCGCGACGAACTGCGCTCATTCATCGCTTCAAAGAATCACCGTACAGAAACATTGGCGTTCCGAGGCTATAGGCCCAGATCAGCTAAATCTGTACTTAGTTTCGGGCGAGGAGCTCAAACCTCTGTTCTATTTCCGGAATCTCGTCGTGGTGTCGCTTTCGCACACTGCCGGCGTTGATCTAGACGATGAGGTGGTTCTGATAATGGCTCGTGCATGGCCGTGCCTCGAATCCTTATCGCTTCCCTCCGACAGCAATTATCGCATCAATCCCCGAGTGACACTCGAGGGTGTCTACGCGTTTGCGAAATACTGCCCGAGGCTAGAGGACCTCACGATACTTTTTGATGCCACAATTGTCCCAGAACTCAAGATCCGCTCCAAGATCGGCTCCAGGAGGAGAGTCTCGCAGGACAGCCTCGTGGACCTCGATGTCGCATACTCGCCGATCGGTACTAAACCGCGCCGTGTTGCTAAATTCCTGCGCACCATATTTCCCTGCTTGGAGGGAATTCAAACCTCGTATCACGAGCATCCGCAGTCGAGAGCAGACGCACAGGTGATTGCCTCCCACAAGGCCTGGATGAAAGTCGATGAAGCTCTTTGAATTTCTTGGCCCCAGATCCCCAGTCCCGCATCTGAATATTCCGTTCGCCCGTTCGCGAATGAGCGTTTCTTGTACCTCTACTCATTGATACGTCGCTGCTACATACATTGCGAATTGCATGTCACGAGAGTTCATGGTTGTCCTGATGCCTCGTTCGCGCTGATTTCACGCGACCATCTTGTTCAAATTCCCTGTAGCGCAGCGACCCTTCTTGATGCTCGCCGTTTATTCACGCCACCTTCCGTCTATTTTCCCCTACCACGAAAAAATACCCTTCCAGCGCCAACCTTCCGTACGACTAGCAATGCAATTGTTTTTTTTTGGCGCAATACATTGGAGCCATAAATTTTTTAAATTTTGGTGATGCCTATGTTTTTTGGTGATGCCGACGACAAAAATCAACAGAAAGCTTTGTCGTCACGAACCGAGCGTTACGGTACAACATGAACTTTCGCGGGGGATTTTCGGTGGTTTCCCCTTGATAGATTGATTCTAACCAACCTGTCGATCCTCGGGTGTCAGGCGGGAGGTGTATGCCGTTGAAGGAGCGGGCCCCGATGGCTGCTAATCCCGCCGCATTGCAGGACGTGTTGAACAACGCTAATTTTGTGGGGTGCGGGTGTCAGATAATATCTTCAATCTATTGTGAATCGATTTGAGATTCAGAAGCAAGTTGAGCGAGGATGCCCAGACTGGCTTCTCATTCTGCCTCGGTGGGAGACAACGGCCAGGATTCCCATTCACACATATCCTGACGCTTCTCTCGTAGACAAACATTCTCACCTTCGGGCCGTCGGTTCGTATTTTCAGATGAAACTCCGGGTTGCACGGGTTGCAACTGAAAACCTTTTCCCTCCAAACCATCATGAAAGGGAGTGACGGGCGATTTGCAAATCACACCAGAGGCTTGAAGATGTAGTGGGGGCTGGCGGCGAAGGTGGGCGCCATGGGTGCGGGGCCAATTGTCCGTCAGGTCGTCTTACGGGTGATGGCAATCCAGTGGATCGTAGTGTAAGTCCGACGCCGAAGCGATCCCGGGCCAGCGCGGCGCCGCTGAGGCAAGAGTCGTCGGTGTTGGAGAAGGCATCCTGGAGGGTGCTTGTGCGCGAGGTGAAGCGCAAAAAAATCTTCGGCTTCTCCGCAAGCGTGAGGGAACCACGGCTTGACATAAGGTGTCTAACGACCTGCTGACCAATGGGCAGCGATACAGCGTGCGTCCTTTGTTCTCAAGTTCTGCTGCCCGGAGTACGTGTTTGGCAGTCCCGCGTGTGCTCAACCCTTACCATCTGCCGTTTGGCGTACTCGTATGACTTTATATTTATTATAATCCTCTTTTTCATGAGGTACAACGTTCGAATCTCGTTCGTCCACCTTTTTTCTTGCATTATTTGATTTTTGAGTAACTCTGCGGCCTGCCTACGCTCGGAAAGCGCCAACGAGTCTTTAGCGTGCCCACCTGAGATGTATGTATGCTTTGATTGTCGCGCTCGACTTCTTCTGAGTTAGTTTTTTTCAAACCCGGCGAGAACGTATGTTGGATCATCCATGGCGGCCTTCAATTTCAGCAACGCGAAAAAATTGTGGAATTACTCCTAGAGCCGAATAGCATACGCGGCGTTTCGACCGATTTTGGCGTCAACGACACATTTTTCGGCCTCGTGCTCGACTTTTTCTGGGGTTTTTTTTTTTTTCAAACCCGGCGAGAACGCATGTTGGATGGCGGCCTTTGATTTCAGCAGCTCAGCATAGACGCCCTGCATTCTGGACTTGAATGCCTCGCGAGAAAGGGTAACAAAACTATTTAGGCTGTCCCCGGAGGGACAATGGACCTATTGTGAACCCCGTGCCTCACAACGGCATTCTAAACCCCGTGCTTCACAATGGCATTTTGAACCCCGTGCCTCACAATGGCATTTTAAACCCCATGCCTCACTATGGAACCGGCCATCTGGTGTATTATAATGTATTATGGGCAGGTTCAGCAGGAATAAGGGAGCACTTAACATATTTAAGGTTTGAATAGACGCCCTGCATTCTGGATTTGAATGCCCCGCGATTGTCACTATGTCGTACCGTGAAATTCGCGATGTCTATTTTCCCTCCGAAGACAGCCGAAATACATTTTTTGCTCTTTCTCGTGCCCAATTCGCGTAGGATTGCTTCGGGAGTGAATGCAAACGATTCACATTGAAAATCCGCATAGCATCATTTTTTTCTGAGCATCCTGTCAATATTACCTCAACCAGATGCGATGTTTTTTCTGTATTTTATTGCAGAGTGGCTGTAGCATTACTGATACTACTTCAATTGTCCTAAATTTTGGTATGATGTATTTGGACAGACGGATAAGGTAAACAACAGGAATTTTACAGGCCTGTAGGACCTGATGCTGTACCGGAAGGGTACGGACTTCAAAGCTGGACAGCCCGCTGTGTGTGCGCCGTCCCCAAAACCAAACCGAGTGAGCCGGATGTGACTCCGCGCCAAAATAGCCTCGTGAGTATCAGCGACCTCTTCAGGTACCAAACACGTTGGAACTGGAATAAGATGTTCAACTTTGTTAGTACGGTCATTTACCATAGCAAGAAGAAAGAGATCGTGTGTTTTGTCCGGAAGCTGCGGATCACCCAAAGCGGAAAGAGCATAGCAGACAAGATGGTGGTACAGGTATACGTCACCCATGATCCTCCGGGTCATTTTGCGTATTGGGTAGGTGTTTTCCGCCGGGCGGCACTGCACTTTATGCGAATTCCTTTTTATCTATTAGTCGACAGAGGCCAAAAATACACTAATATCATACCAGTCCACTTTTTGACACTTCTGACCGCAGTAAAGCGGCAGGCAGCACTGCGCATAATCAGTCCGGTCTATCCCTCGATAATTGTTGCGACGCACCGCACTACACGTTTGAAGCATTTTATTAAACAGAGCATGCGCCTGACAAGCATTGCAGCGGCGCTTCGAGGGCCTATCGCGCTCATGATTCCTGAAATCGTCAACCTGCTTGGAAACACTGACAGCAATGGTGATTACGCTGCCTTAACATTGTTGGGGTTCTCCGAGGAAGGCATATAACGTACTAGGTGTCTCTATGTCGGCTCTGATCACCATTGCAGGGAGGCTTCGAGCTTGCCTAAAATGACCCTCAGCCCAACAGGATGAGACTCCAAAAAATAGTCCACACCAGCGCGGACTCACAATGAGAAGGAGTCTTACATCGTTGGGGACTTTAGTAAAAATCACCGGTTCTAGACTAGAGAATCGGAATGGTGGAGAGCTATGATTTCGAAGGATTGTTGCGAGTATCACGGCGATATGCACACGCGATTCTTCCACTATTGAGCGCCCTACTTGTCCCAGGCCGACTTGACCAGCCAAAGAATTTATCGGCTCCTGCGTGAGGTGCACAAGAAATTTTACAAAGAAAAATCCGCAAATGCGGAAACCCCAATTGTGGCGGCCCGATCTCGGGCCGGAGCGTCTAAATTGCAAAGAAAAAGAAAAAAAAAAAGAACGGAGGCTGCAAAGTACCATGGCCGTCGAATTAGGGTGTATGCTATACCCAGCTATGGGAGCTTAAGCCCTGACGTTGCCTCCAACTCTTTGCCAACGTGCCTCGGTCCAATTTCTCCAAAATGACTGTGTCATGTCTTTCCTTGTGTTCTGGCCATCCACTACTTGTGAGGCGTGTCCAATTGGGATCGGCGGGTCGTCATGCAAGGACCGCAGAAAATGCAAGGACCGTGGAATGACTGTATTGTATTGCCATTCAAACTCAGTCCTGGGCCTGTTTCCTGAAGCGATTTTGTCCCGAATCGATGGCCCTGGTCAATGCGAAACTTTCCAGCTATTTAGTTTGGCCTCGGAGTCCGTATTGCGGTTTGTAGAGGCCATTGATTGGATCCACGGCACCTCAATAGGCCCTGGGAAGCTGCGCTAAAGGATGGTCCGAGCCCGCACTAAAATTGACCCGAAGAGTTTGATTGCCGTATTTTTCTGAAGAGTAAATTGCCCTGTTTGGAGCCATTTCAAACCGGATTTTCACGGGACCTTGTTTGTTGGAAAGCCAGCGCAATTTTGGTTAGAACTGTCTCTTTAGATTTCCTTCTAGTGTCCCAGGTCTTTTGCGTGGTTGGAATACAGAGGAGCGCCAAGGTTGTGGATGGGCAGGGAGGATGAACGGGAATAACAGAAAGTAGGGGCCCGCTGATAGGACCCCTGATAATAGCCTCAAAGGGTAGCCCCCGTGGCACCGTGCCAGACAAAATTTGGGGATTTTGGGTTGAAAACCTAGGTCCTGGCCAGACAAAAATGGACCCTCCGGGACAAGATCACCAGGTCCTGTCCGGACAAAATTCTCTAGGTTGGTCGAACCCAGACAAAACCATTTGAGTTGAAAATAATGTGTATGGCCTTTATCCGGTCGCAATTCGCCCCAAAATTCACAATGAATCCCCAAATAGCGCAAAAAACCACGCGAAAACGGGCCCTGGAAAAATTTCGGCATTTTCATGTCGTGGGAACAGAAAATTACCCTTTTTGGACGGTTCGGCTAGGCCCGTGCCGGACAAAAATCGCCCAAATCGCCTCGAAACCTGTCCGGACAAAAATTGGCGGATTTGGTGTGACCGGGGGCTAGCATTCTTGGTTATTATTGCTGAACCTTTAGGTTTGGCTACCCTGGGGAACTTGGATTTCGCCCAATTTTTGCTACAAGTACAAACAAAGATTTCGTCATATAGAATTGGTCATTGCGAAACTAAATCGAAAGAAAGCGGGGTAAGATATAGAAATACATCAAAATGCAAGGATATGTTCTTCAACTTGTTACTGGCTTGAATCCTTATGCGCGAGCCCATTTCACCACCTGGAACCAAAGATATTCCCTGAGTTCAATTTTCTGCTATTAGTCATTTATGCTTCGTGTTCGGGCCAGTATCCGTTGACGTGAGAGAGTTCTTGATCCGGCTTGTCGCGGCCAGAGACACCGCGGTGGCACGACCACGTGCCGCAAAGGGGTACGCTCAAGGATTGCTCAAGGACGTGTTTCTGAGGTATGTCAAGCCTTTTAGGCAGACTACTCTTTTCAGCCTTTTATGTAATTGGGATAATAGCGCGATGCAGCCATCCGAGTGCAGTGCGGAACTTGATGGCTAGTGGCTCTTGTAAGTAGTGCTGTGTTGGAAACTAAATACCAGTGATTAAATTTTGCTAGAAATTCCAGAGCCCAAGGTCCATAGCTAGCACATGCATGTGACTTTGCAGTTTTTTTGATGAAAAATGGGCAAAAATGCTAAAAATCACCAACTTGTGCCAGGTGCATTCTGAGTTCAAATCCATATGGATTCAAGTCAACTAAAGTATGGATAGGGTTGCTTTTGTGATTGCTTCTGCCCTACTTATATACACCACTCTTGGAAATTTGATGAAACCACAGAGTCGATTTTTCCCACACCCCTAAAATATTTTCTTCTGGAAGAATTGTACCCAAATGGTGAGGTCAAACAGTGTCTACACTCTTAAATTTCTCATACTTCATGCTACAATTTTATTTGACGACATTTGGCCCAGAAATGAGCTCAAACCAGGGTGTGCAAAACTTTATAGCGCCACTGTATGTGAAGAATGTTAAAAATCAGTCATCCATGTCCCATTCCTCGTTTTCAGCATCCGAAACCACTGGAGCAGCTGCTTCTCGGGTGAGATGAGTTCCGCGTGACATATTCCGCTTCTGTGGAAGTCGGGGAAACTGTAATCCGGCCGCTATGTGGGCTGCACGAGCATTAAGGATTGCCCCGAGAGCTTCCAGATGGCAGGTGAGGAAGAACTTTACCAAGATGGCGGCAAAAACTTGATTTCCTCACATACATCATCTCAAGTCCAATGCTTGCTTAATTTGAGTTGTAACTATTGTACATGTATATCTCTCAGAAAGCCTCTGTGACGTCTCTAGCAGTCCTTTTAGAACTTATCAAAAATAGCAGGCCTGGTCCCCAGCTAGAAATGTTATTAGCATGTTATTTATTGCTATGTTATTAGCATCCGAGTTTCCAGCACAGCACTACTCTCTAATGTGATGCAAACCATAGGTATGCTCCGAAACTCTACCTGTTCCATATTCAACAGGTTGGACCATAATTTCCGCTGAGCCTGCCACTGCGGGCAAGTGCCATGACCGTGGGTTCACGGCATATGATCGACACTTGCCATGGCGTTGCACAGGCGTTGCACAAAGATCGGATGTCTTCGGCCGATGTCACTTCTGAAATTCGTGAGAAATCAGTGAGAAATGAGGGAGATCGAACCCACACCGGAAAGTGTGACGTCACATGTCACGCTTTCCGGTACCCGGGGGAATAGCTTCCCCCAGACCCCCTCCCTTTCGCTGCGCTGCCCTTTCCACTGGCGCGGGGCCTTTTTGCTGCGCTGCCTTTTTGCTGGCGCTGGCCTTTTTTTCTCTGTACTTGTATGCAAAAATGTTGTTTTTGGAGTTCTTTTCTAAGTGTGCGTTGCGGGCGCCGGCCCGGACGGCTGGGGTTTTCCACCCCAGACCCCGACCGCTGCGCGGGGCTTCCGCTCGCCGCGGGGGCCCACTGCGTGGGTCTTGCGCGAGGCCCACTGCGTGGTGCCAAAAAAACGACGCGACCGAAATCGAACCGACGACCTCACAAAAGAAATTGATATACACGTGACATACCACTGAGCCAAACCATTGATGAGGTGTTGCTGAAATGCTACCGACCTGTCGGGTGCACGGTGCATGTAACGGTCACACATCACGACTTTCCGGTGTGAGTCCAAATTCCTGAGGGCCTGGCCTGGTTGGGCTGCGTGTCCGGGGATCTATGTATAGGCAGGGCCTCTATTCACCCAAAACGAGTTTCCAGATGCTAGCGGGCGCTGCAGGCTTCAGGCCAGCCCTGAACATCACTAGGGAGGAAACCTGAATTGGGGGCCGCATCCTATCTATGTATCCCATCCTAAGGGTTCAGCACCCGCCTCGAAGAGGCCTAATCCCACGTCATCAGGGGTCCTCCGCTGATACAGTTTGCCCAACACGTTTTGTAAGCACGATGACCGTTCACATAACGTGATAGTGTTACCGGTGTTCGGTTCTGAACCGATGTCGAACCTGAACCGAACCCGAACCGGACCACATGTTCGGTTCGGGGTTCAGCAGATACTTGATTTTGCCGAACCGGTGCGAACATGTTCGAACCGATGGGTTAAAATCAGTCTATTTGGATGCACTAAATGCATCAGAACTGTGATTATATGAGTTGGAATCCAACTTACCATAGTCTCTTGTGTGCACAGTGAGCTGCAATACATCTTTACAGTCAAATATGATTGTTGCGGTGGAGTTGATGGATGATCAGACAGGACAGAAATTATTGAATGTGATGTATGGATGTCTGTCCCCACACAGTCGTCCAAATGTGCTGTTCTGCTGAGATGAAACATACAATATACAGCATTCAAAGGCTTCCCGGGCCACGGAATTGGCTCCTGGTGCGTGGGAATCTTTTTAGGTTCAAAAAGGTTCGAACCTGTCCTGAACCCCAGACCGAACCGGACCTGAGGTCAGGTTCGGGGTTCGGGAATTTTGGCAAAGAACCGGACCGAACCGGACATCGGCAACACTATAACGTGACCGCAGTTTAACACGTTCACACAATGTATACGCACAGAGGCATGTACAGTAAGAAAGGAAATGGGGAGCTGATATTCATATTCAGACACAAAAACATGCCAGCAAATGCTGGTTTCGGTTAGTTATACGGCGCGCCGTATCGGGGATCACCGGAACCAAGATGTCAAAATGTCAAGATCCGAAATCGAACCTCGACCATCCCGCCTACCGTAGACGGGGCGTGTGTGAACCGGTACCTGGTGAACACCCGACTGATCGTCTACACCCTCATCCGACCCTGCCACCCGACGAAACGGCGCGGGAATCTTACTGATCGGCACACCGAGCGCCACCTCCTCCCCATCGCCCATCGCCATGCTGGCCCAGACCGGGCGCGGGAGTCGGTGAACACCATCAGGATTGCGCGATGATGCTTAATCGGGATGGGCTACCAAAGGTTCTGATGGTAGGTGTGAAAGAAGCTGGGATATGTAAGGGAGTAAGTGACGGCCTAGAGGACACAAGAGTTGCAGCGGACAAAGGAACGGCGTGAGCGGGAGATTCTGTCAAGGAGGGGACTCGTGATGAACAAATCGGCTGTTCGTCGCGCGCGGAATGCGCAGAAGAACGAGCATATGGCAAATTGGCACCGGGGATGTCGAAGAATCCTGAGGGAAATGAGAACCCCCGGAATGCCTTTTGGATGAAGAATCGGCAAAGTGAAGGTATAAACAAGTACGAGAGCAAACAAAATGGAGGAAGAGCCAGCGGTAGCACGTAGAAGAAAAGAGCGAAATTCGAATGTGGGACACGCGTTATTTGCAACGAACAAACACCGCATGTCCGGTCCGAAGCAATTATCTTATATCTTGACTACACATACCCCAAATATTATAGGAACTACATAGGTCGCACTGGAGGGCATGAAAATGGGGGGGCTACCTGATTGAATTTTACGACAGAGTCAAATCTACGGTGTGGAAAACGAAGTCGAGTAAGACCATTGCTCAAACCTGAAACGTGACCGGATCGCGTTCCGACCGACGGCCCAAAAGAGGTTGATATCCGGGATTTTTCGGCTGCACACCTCTTGCACCTTCCGGCACTTGACTTGTGATCCGCGACTTGTGACCATCGCGGATCACAAGTCACATATTTTCTTCATGCTTGCAACATCCACCTCGTCCCAGTCGGCCTCGTCTCGCACGCGGTTTTTTTATGACTGGATCTTTGTCTGGACATTCTCATGTCTCTCCTGAACCACTTGGCCATGTTCCAAGTCCTTTCTGCCTGAGTAGGGACTGTCTGCATATCTTTTCCTTCCCAGGCTCCTGAGGTCCACTTAGTGGCGCTCGGGAAGCGTGCGGGTCCTTGATCTTTTGTCCAAGTCCGCTTTTATGCGACTATGTTCCCTCATTTCTGAGGCCTGGATGTCCGCTGAGTACTCCATTTGAAAATCTTTTTTACATAGTTGGAGCAGCCGTACTTCTGGGTGGTTCCCGAGGTGCGGTGGCTCTATTCCTTCCATCTATATTCCATACCGGGCATGTGCCTGGGTGCATGCTTGACCTCTGTCATCGAGAGGTCGTTCGGTTCATACCTGCCCTTTTTACACCGTATACGGCATACGGCCGTATACCGACGGCGCTTTACGGCGTGACTCCCCGACCGTACCCGTACCGTACACCAACACCTGTGGGACCTATACGGTACGGTACGGTGCCGTATTACGGCCGTATACGGCTATACGGCCGTACTTCATCGAGCGAGTGAAGAATTTGAAGCAAATAGCTCATTATAAAGTGAGTTTAACACATTTATAAGGGAGTTCAACATTTCTACAACTCCAGTTTGCAAGAAGACACTTGGTGGCCACTCTCCCTGTTATTAAATCTTATAAGCGGCTCAACGGAACCAAGCCGAGGACAAGCCGGGGATGACCCGGCCACCATATGCGCCCTGATGAGAGCCCAGGGTGAGCCCTCGGCTGATGCGGGCACGTCGGCTTACTTATGGGACAGGTTCGGACTCTTTCGGGCTCTATATTCCTCGATCAGGCCTTGATTGCTGAGAAACGCCGTCAAGTGCCGTATACGGCCGTATACGGTTGTAACGGTACGGCTTCGTACGGCAGGTGGGCCGTACACTGCCGTACCGTACATCGTAGCCAACCCAGCTCGTACGGGACGGTTACGGCAACCGTATTTACGGCTTGGTGTACGGCCGTAATACGGTTACGGCGTCCAGCCCTATTGGCACAAGCCCTTTCTCAGAATGCTCTGCGAAGCACGTGCGTGTCATGTGTTGAGAAGGCGGCTTGATCCGAACCTAGCGGATCCCTAGTACACGTGCCGATGTACCACGTGCAGCTGCCACGTCATAAGTATGGAATGCAGCCTTGCTGCCTTAGCCTTGGGCCGACGGCTTCCCTTCGCCCATTCTCAGGCCACGGTCTCGCCTCCCCTACCGAAAGCATACCCAATTCAATAGCGTTCCGTCAACCTTCGGGCGGGTGGAGTATCCACGCCAATCTGCCCCCTGCGCCGCTCTCATTTCACCAACCCGAGCAGCTCGTCGGCTACGAGACCGCCCTCGTAGGCGGGCCTACGCGTAAGCGTGCCCTCGGTGCTCTGGACGCTGGACCGCATAGCTCCCCCACGGACGACGGCGGGAGGTACAAGTACCGCCCTGTGCGCCGGCGCCTCTCTCTGGAGCTCTGCAACGAAGAGGGCAGCGACCAGCCCCCCGTCAGTGTATCCATGCTCCGAGCTGGATCCCCTGATTGCGAGCGCATGTGGGACCGGGTGCGACCGAACGCAACGCAGCGGCTAGTCCCGCGCGCTGAACCCGTCATCTACGCCTCCCCGCACCACGCGGGTGATGTCCCTCGCGACGTCTCCGCCGTCGCTGGGGGTCGGGGCACCAGCAGCCGCGCGGGCGGCGTACGCAGGCGGCACGATGCGGCGGCACCAGGAGAGCATGTTACGGTCCGCGTTGGCGCACGTCGCGGTGCAGGTGGACACGGCGAAGGCGGGGCACGCTCAGGGGTAGGTGCATCCGCGTCCCCACCACGCTCTCTTGGGGCCGCCGGAGATGCAGGCCGATGGGTCGGCACTCCTTTCACCACCCACACCCTTGGGAGCCGAGGAGCTTCAACCCGTCATTACCAGAATATCGCCGCCTCCGACTTCGACATTCTCCCAGGAGCTGTAGCTCTTACTAAGCACTACACAGAAGACATCTTCTTCCAGTATCCCAACAAGACCGTGTCCTCCGGCTTTCGCTATCTCGACCATCCGCTCGTGGCTCACATCGTGCCATACATTCGACGCCCTAGTCGACGCAGCACGGTCTCTCCGGAATATCTCGCGGCTATGGTTCGCAGGGCGCTTCCCATATTTGTGAGCTCCTCTTTTGCGATCTTTATATACCTATTTGCGAAACTCTTTACGCATTTAGAAAACACATTTCCAAAATTACACTAGTGCACCCAAGTCCGCACTGCTTAACCAGTTCATTTCCGCCTTGCACGGCCTCGGGAAATTGCTTCCCGATGAGCTTGCGGTCGCGCTCAACCGGCTTATTTTACCGGACATACACGCAACTGTATGCACCCCGTGCATATCCCCCAGACGACGTTATCTGATCATCCTCATAGAACAACCAACTGCCAATTAACTTCGAGTTGCCAACTTTTCCATCGCTGCCTAAGAACACACCAGTGGAAACATACGAATACTCCGATGACGAACGACTCGCAATGTCGCACTTCAACGACCCCGTATTCAAACATATATTCCCGTTCTGGCGTCGCCCAGAAATCATCGAGGAAACGGACCCAGACCATATTGCTGCCCTTCTTGCGCGATTCAGATTGGGGATTTCAGCTTTTGTGAGCAAGCCACGCATCTCTAGTTGTTTACATATGTTGAATTCGCCCAGCTTCACTGGATCATAGGAGTTCGTGAGGCCGCTCCATCCACATCTTTTGCCCCCATTGTTGCCGTCGCCATACAGAACACTGCACTAGCCGTGAAAATGCTTCCCCAGAATGCAGAGACTCGATCATGGCTGGACGCGCTCCCCGAATTCCCAGAGTACCAAGTAACTTGACCATTCAGACATGTGCAGAATGCCGTTCTTATATGCTTTCTCAGGAATTAGAATTCCCGGCGCTGGCCTTTCCTCCGAATGAAAGCGTTGGTTTTCCTCCAAAATGGCAACCATCACCCGACCCATCGCCCTCGGAGTCTCCTGGATCCAACTCTAGCTTTCTCCATAATGAGGCGCTTCAAGCTCCCCAACCGTTGTCCGTCCACGGCCCGGGCGAAGATCCCAACAGGGGAAGCAAACCCAGCTCGTCGTCCGAAATTTACGTCAAGGACAACGTAAGTCTTTATTTCCTTCGATTCGATCCTTCTCGTTAAATTTGATCAATTCTACATACTTACATATAGGGCATGAGCGCTTATAAGCCCAACAACGCAAGTCCCATTTAACTCGAACTTTCGGTTCCTCTTTAATTTGATCCAGGGGATGATACGCACTGACCCACATATCCCGGACGACAACGATGATGTTCCCGAAGCCATTGTGGTGCCCGACGTAATTGACAGGAGTACGGAACGCCCGTTACATACCTACGATACGGAGACTCCCGTGCTGCGTATTGTGGCGCCTGAGAGTTACGAGGTCACATCTGCCCGAAATGAGCCCAACAACAACAAGAACAACGCAAGTCCTATTTGACTTTGAGTGCCGGTTCCTCTTTAATTTGATGCAGGGCATGATACGGACTGACCCCCATATCCCGGACGAAAACGATGATGTTCCCGAAGCCATTGTGGTGCCCAGCGCGATTGACAGAGACACGGAACGCACGCTGCAAACCCGCGATACCGAGACTCCCGTGGTGCGTATTGGGTCGTCGGGTAGTTGCACCTACCCAGAGCCCATATCTGCCCGAAATGAGCAGTCCAACAACGCAGTACCTATTTAACTCCGATTCTCATCTCCTTCTTGATGTTACTTTGATCTAGGCCATGATGAGCGTTAACCCAGCCGTTCTGGACAAGAATGACGATCTGGTACTTGGCGGGGCGACCGAGAAGAGTGAGGTCAATCATGATCCATCAAACGAGACTCCGGCGGTACATGCATCAAATCGCAACTCCACCCCCGCAGCGGCAACTGAGCCCTCGGCGATGCGCAATGCTGTTCACAGATCTTTCCCAACATCTGCGGCCCACGAACACAGTCAGGAGTTCTGATTCTACTCGTACACTGCATCTGATCCTTTGTAGATGAGGCCTTGGCCTCAACTGCCTCTCAAATATTCCAGTTTCTCACAGAACTTCAGCAACACACCACCGACATCACGATTTGGCCGCGTCCTATTGGATTCATGGACGGAACAGAGCGTCGCAGGCGGGCCAAACATCTCTCATCGCTTGCGAAATATTCGTATTTTGCAGAATGCTTTCGGGAGAAGGCACCTGGGCGCATGTGGATAGGAATGTTTGTGACACCGATCGGAAGAAACTTTGGGGAGCCGGCTGAACGGCATGTCTGGGCGGCGATCATAATCAGTCCAGAAGCGCCTGCTCAGGGGAAAAAACTCCTCATTTATGATTCTGAGGGGCCAGATGTTGACTTCCAGCAGTGTCGTGCCAAAGAAGCTCTGCGGAATCCCATTCAGCTGGGTATCTGGCAGCAGCAAAAAACACCATTCGCAGAGTTGTGGCGCTCGAACTATGATCCAGAGACTGTCGACCAGAAGCAGTGCTTGAAGGATACTCGTGAATTCCTACTTCGCGCAGTCAAACGTCCTCCTTGCGTCAAAGCAGGACCAGATGGCGAGACCGTCATAGATGGGTTTCAACGCGTTTCTTTTCTTTAAGGAATGGGCCAGAAAGAAAAAAACATCCCATATGTTATAATCATAGTATATACGTATGCCACTGCGACTGTTTTCCTCTTTATAAAATTACGCCTGTTCGTCCATCTGAAGCTTTTTAAGTTATGCTCACTCGCTTCTGTGGCCGTTTTGATGTTTCTGATCTCGAACCAGGGTGCCGCCGCTCGGCTTGGAGAGGATCAGAAGTTTATAGTTGAATTTCAGGTACTTGCTAGTCTAGTTTTAGTCGCGCATCAAAAGCCGTAGGTCGACCTTCCGCCGCACAAGCCGCTTTGCACTCAGTATGCAAATTTACATCTTGAAAAGTGCCAGGAAGGTTAAACGGACTTCCTGGGTAACTACCTGTATTTTTTTCCGAATTTATTTCAATGTGATTCCTTTGTAAACGCGAGATTCGCAGCTCGCGAAATTATGCACAGCCACAACGTCTTTCAACAAAAAGCCGCACCACACCGCCAAGTTACAGGTGGAGAAGTAGTTTGATGATTACAGTCGTTAAAAAGGGTAAATATGCGGCCTCTGGCCCAACAGGACCCACCAGGCCCTCGCAGGGCTCCAGTACTGGCTTCCCAATTGGGACTTTCCTAATCCGGAAGGTCGACCTACGGCTTTTGCTGCGCGGGTGGAATCAGACCATAATCTGCTCTCTCCAAATTTTCAAAAAAAATAATAATTTGATTTTGGTCTGACTAGTGAGACTAGGTACTTGCACATTTCCCTGTACTCAACCACCTATTCTTTTACTCGTAGTCCTCCCTTCTTGTTCAACGATACAACATCCTACATACGATCCGTGGTTTTCGCCAATTTTTCCTTTTATTGTACTCGAATTCTCGAATTTTTGCACAATAAACTTAGAATTGCGTTCCCATCAGCGCAGGTTACGACGTCGACATCCATAGCAGAGGGACTGAGGGCTGAATGTGTTAGCGAAACCGGGTTCAGGGAACGTGAACCTCGTCGGAGCCTATTTTGAATGGCGCCAGCTCGGAGTGTGCATGTTCGCACAGTCCGCCTATCTCGTCCGTCTCATTAAGGTGGCAGAGGCGCCCGTCGCCGGCAATCTCGTCCTGCGATATCAGCATCTTTTCACATACCTTTCGCTGGTCGGCACAGTTTGCTTAGGCTCGTGGCCAGCTTGCCTAAGAGCGGCAAATCTAAGTGGCAAGCACTATTCTAGATATGAATTCTGAATATTGTTCGGCAGTGGCTATCGCATTCCCTCATTTTTTTCGGTATTATTTGATCCTGCTATTGATCTTGGGTCGCCGTCGGCATTGGTCCTATTTCTCCTTCATGTCCCAGCGTCGACTTGAACACACCTGCAGTAAACATCGATTTAGAATCTTCATCCTCGGTGCCCTTCACCGCTCTGTACCCATAGCCCGTCGGTCTCCCCTTTTTTCTGCCCTCACGCTCCAGTTTTAATTCTATTTATTTCCAGTTGTCACCGAAGCAATGACCGCGGGTGACCTTTACCACCGTCTCGCTGAGCTTGGCCTCGTTCCCGCCAACCGTAATTGTTTTTACTTCAGTCATCGGGGGCGACGAATTCCGTGGGAGGAAGCCATCGGAGCATGCGGTGTTTTACCTTTGTCTCATTTGCAGTTGAATTTGTGTGGTGGACACCAAGGTGCGTGCCACCATCATCTTCTCTATTTCTGAACTTGATTTATCGCCTACAGGTCAACCTACAGCGTCTTCTTACAGACCACGCCGCGAACGGGACACCACTCGGATTGAGGAGGTTCTAGAGGCCGAGCAGATGGATTCGGACGGGAACCCCGAAAACCCTCGCAAATCCGTGAAGCGCAAGCGATTCGGATTTCAGAACCGGCGAGAGCGACAATGAAAGTAGTGGTAGTGACAGTGACATCGAGGAGGTGCTTCCAGATGCCGAGGTAAGCTTTTTTGGCACGGCCGGCCAATGATTACTTCTTTAGCTCGCTGACTCCTTACCTACCCAAGCCATCCCCGAGAATTTACGCCGCTGCCAGTCTGACAAGTCGCTCAAGACAGAATTCAAGAGCAAGGCGAAGGCTACAGATCCTCCGGTATGTTGTATTCAATATATTCCTTTTCGTTCTTTCAATGTGTTGAGCCGGAACAGTCTGAAAATGTAGCTTTATATATGTAGTTTGTATCGTGGCTATTGGGGGTACATGTCCGAAGTTATGGCTTTCCGAAGTTATGGCTTTCGAGATATTGATGACACTAAATGGGGGTGTAATATAAGGGTATGGTAATATAATGGGTTGGAAATGATTCTGCAGCGCCCAATGAGTTCTGGTAATGCAACAAATGGATGTAACTCACTAATAACCAGTCTAATAGCCCTTGGCGACCTGCAAGTTGGTCACCCGATGCCGCATACTTGCGTAAGCTTGTCGCAATACTCCTTTGACAGCTTTCCCCACTCCTCCTGCAACATCTCGAATAATTCGTCCTCGTTGCGTGCATGGCGCGGTCTGTGGTTGTAATTCGCTCCCAACTGGTGCCAGGCGTTCTCCAGGATGTTCATATCGGGGCTATTTGCCGGCCAAGGCAGCACATCGAAGTCATTTGTGTCTAAACAGCGCGTGGGAAGGCGTGATGTGTGTTTGGGATCATTATCCTGTTGGTAAGTACACCGAGCGCTGGTCGATGTTGTGGTCGTCCAATGTTCCGAGTAGGCCCCTCTCCAATATGTCGACGTACTGGGCCGCGTTCATCAACCCATCGACATGCACGAACCTGCCGAACCCTTTGGATCAAATTGCCTCCTAGCTTGCGAGAGGGCCTACGACGCGTCAAGTCGCGTCGGACATAAGTACCAGAAAAGGAAAGCTTACATAATAACTAGTCTGTAGTTTAACCGTGCCCAATCATTGGAAGTCGACCTTATTACGTAAAGTGCGGAGTTTGAATTTTGGTTCGGGCTCTGTGGTGCTTCCAGAGGCATGGATTCAAAAATCCAAGAGGCCAAATGAGTTTTATTCTCATTTTCAATAGATCTGTCTCCTCAGATTTCTCTCCCGGGTCCATAATCCTCGTGGAATGAAAGGCCGGTCAACGGTCCATCAAATTTTGACCTCTTCACTTGCACTCTTCCGCAAAAAACTTGGGTGAGAAAATTGTCCATTCTGGTTTATTGAGTGATAATCTGGCAAAATAAATTCCTCACATTCATCCTAAATGTGTGAAAGAGAGCCGAGAAATCTGGGCTTACATAATAAGGTCGACTTCCAATCACACCGATCAGGGATCTGACAGACTACAACATACGAGGTACGAGTAATTTTTGTTGTAGCGTCTGTTTATAAGAGACTACATAATAACGCAGGTGGACAAAACCACCATATACCGCATTCACGTTAGCATGCTGCGGTCACAGATTCAAAACATCGGGAGGTCTCAAAAGACACTGCCAAGATAAACACAATCTTGACCGTCCTCGCGCACCAGCAGCACCGGAAGAACCGTTCGAGGATCCGCCTCAAGATGACTTTCACTGGCCCCGGCCCCGGCCCCGATCCCCCACCTTCACCGCCTCCTGTGCGAAACATCCCACCAAATGACCGCGACACCGACATTGAGTACCATCCAATTTTGGACGGTACGTCTTTTGAGTCGATACAACGACGCATAAATTTACCTCTAAGCTTCAAGGTACCCCGTGCGACAGAGGGTTATGATCTGCCTGAGGGTGCACTCCCTCCACCATGGGACGAGCGTGCCGCCGATGACTTCTCGCCATTTAACAGCCGCGCAGAGTTCGAGTTCGCAGATTTTTTGTATCGTGAGGAGGAGATGGCGGGCAGACGGGTGGACCGCTTGTCCTAGCTCCTCGCCGCTCTCTATCAAGGGATCCACCATTTGCTGATCGTAAAGATTTGTATAGTGCCATCGACGCTATTCAGCAGGGAGACATTCCTTGGCAGTCTTTCTCTGTAAACTACACCGGTCCACTGCCTGAATCGGGTGAGGTTCCGACGTGGATGACAGGAATACGAAGTCTGGTTTCGCTCCCCGCTCGCCATATTTGAAAAGTAACTGGCCAACCCGGACTTCAGGGACGAGCTGGATTGGGCCCCGAAACGGGTATTTAAGAATGGACAGCGCCAGTACGTTGACTTATTCTCTGGAAACTGGGCATGGGAGCAGGCGGTAACTTTTCTTTTCGATGTGTAACTATGACAAACGTGCTGACTATACTTTTCAGGATAAAATTGCAGAGGACGAGAACACCCATGGAGCGATGTACGTTCCTAGTGTCCTCGGCAGCGACATGACCACCGTCTCCGTTGGGACGGGAAATACGGAGTTTTATCCATTTTACGGTGGAGTCGGCAATCTTCATCACGCGATGCGGCGCGCCCATCGAGATGGACTTGCAGTTGTCGAGCCTTCATTTACAAATCATTCTCGAGCTGACAGCATTTCAGCGACACGCGATCACGCTGGTAGTACTGCATTCCGTAAATTCCGCCGACAACTCTTCCATTCCTCCCTTCACAAAATTCTCTCGCCTCTCAAACCGCATATGACCGTACCTCGTGTTATCCGCTGCGCAGACGGCCACTTCCGTCGGGTTATTTATGGCCTGGGTCAGTGCATCGCCGACTATCCCGAGCAGGCATTGCTGGCCTGTATTGTACAAAATTGGTGTCCTCAGTGCGTATCTCTATCGTCTTTCATATCTAGTGCTGGCCAAGAATATGATATGAAAAATTAAATTTGAATATATTCAAAAAAATACGAATATGATACGGCTCTAAAGGGTTCATCTGAATACGAATACGACAGAATATGAATACGAATATGACACGATTACAACATAATACAGGTCTGGCGTATTAATATATATTCGAGTACGACAAAGCTTGTCAGTATAAGTACGATGCGCATCGGTCAGGGAATGAGCATGATACCGGAAATCTGCGGGTCCCTTCACTGTCCTTCGGCTCCAATAGCCCTGCTTCTCGGGACAACTTCCCGATCCGGCGAGGCGGCAGGGACCTGGAGGCTCCACGGCCTCTCCCCTGTGGCACGGCTGGACGCCGCCGACCACAAGTTCACACTCCACATCATGCAACCCAGAACCGTGGAAACTGCGCGCGGGGACGGGGCAGTCAGTTTCATCGTCAAGAATATGAGCGCGAATTGAAGACAACGAGGGACCAGGAACTTGAGGTGCGTTTTCCACCTCCGCCATCGAAATCATTACATATCTAATGATATTCATCATTTACTGCCGAGGCCCCAAAAGCGAGCGGCCAATCCGTGCCAGGATGAGGGTCCACTCACTAAACGTCGGCGGTTGTTGCGCACACAAGATAGTATGAAGCAGAGAGAAATGCGGAGAAAGAGAATGGGTGGAGAAGGTAGCGAGGCGGATATTTCGGAGTGAATATGTCTCGGCCACCTCCCAGTGTATCATTACATGAGGTCTGCTTAAAAAGTTTCCCTGAAATATAAATACACGTCTCGCATGTGAGGCTGCTCAGCATCAAATCATCCACAGCAAGGTAGGATTCCCGGTACCAAAGGTGTCTACAAAAGGATGTATCTCGTGGGGGTTCTTCCGCCTCCATCTGTTTCTCCTCACCGGGACTATCTGGATATAGAAGCTCCAAAAGGAAATATGCAACCAGCCATTCTCTTCAGGTTTGAGCTGGGTTTCCTCTGCCAAACTCCCGGCTCGATATATGGCTTCCATCGCGTAAAATGAATCCACAGTGCAAATCTACTGTACGTGCTCTGAGGAGCGCGTGCAGCGCCATTGTATTTTGCTTTCTCTCCGTGCAGAAATGGAATGGTTAGGGATGTTTCGCTCGAGTCACACTCCTTCTGGGTGAATGAGTCTTCCAGGACGCCCACAGAAAAATTAACCACCGGCGGCCCACGGTGTGGAATATTTTCTGAATTTTGTCCGACAATTCTGGGTGCGCAAACATATTTTGCTTTTTCTCCGCGTAGAAGTGGAATGGTTATAGATGTTTCGCTCGATTCACACTTTTTCTGAGGGATTCAGTCCTCCATGATGTCCACAGATAATTTACAGCCAATGGCAGTACCGAAGGCGCGAGCGAAATTTTTCTAAGTTCGAAGGTTTTCAGAGAATTAGGTGTAGCTCGGTCAATTCGATATGGATTTGGATGAAACCTAGCTAGAAATTCCAGGCTAATTCAGCTTCAATTAGTGTTAAAAAAAGAGTTGCAATAATATTCCATATTGGGTTATCTGGTGTTTTGGGCCTCAGACACGTAAATGATGTGTAGCATGGCCAGAACATGTTCAATCAAGCTGGATCCTTGGGACAGAGGAATAGTTTACATTATGGTCCCTGTCATAGAGCCAGAAATGTAAAATAGGTCCTTCCTTTCAGTAATTCACTTGAAGAGAGTTGATGGACCCCCAATATCAGAAAATATGCTAAATCAACACCATGTGTAGCCATAATTGATACTTCTGGCTCTATGAAATCGTTTATTATGCATGCAAATCCTTCCTCCCAAAAAACCTACTTGACCGAAGGCGTCCAGGCCGGGCTACGCGTCATTTACGCATCCGAGAGCCCAGAATTCCAGATCATCCAATATTTCATATTTCTGCCTATTCCTTTCTATCACTAATTGCACCTGAATTAGCTTGGCATTTCTAGCTAGTTCCCATCCAAATCCATAAAGAATTGACCGCGCTACAGCTAATTCTCTGAAAACCTTCGAAATCAGAAAAATTTCGCTCGCGCCCTCGGTACTGCCATTGGCTGTAACCACCGGCAGCCCACGGGAATATTTTCTGAATGTTGGCCGACTGTGCAAACATATTTTGCTTTTTCTCCGTGCACACTGCGTGCGAATGCCCTGTCCCATAGATTAGGATGGTGTCGTGGTGTAGAAGACGACATACCTTTGGATTCACTTCACCCGTCTCGGGGTCATTGTCATTGTATGTGAGGTAGTAAAAGACGAGCGAGCGGTCGCTGTCTCCCTCCAGATAATATTCAACAGTAGATTTGATATGTTGCTTCTGTGCTTCTCTCTACGCGTCAATAATTTTTCTCCAAGCCGCGGTCACGGCAACAAAATGGCGTATATGATGCATCCAGCGACATGGAAATGTTTTTCTTGACGCTGTCGATAACATCAATGGCTGCCGAGATATCGGCCAGTCGGTCCCAACTCCCGTACATCCCTTTTTCCGCAAAAAGCTCTCTGCACCGACTACGATCTTGTATTCGTCAGCGGTGCTGAATGCTTCGGCCCATCCAGTGGTGAATATACATTGTTTCAAGGCACCCACAAAACGGTAATTGGGAGCTAGACCGACTTCTGATTCAAACCATGAATTCGGGAAAAGACGAAAATGCAAAGTCTAAAAGGCTGTTCGGCAATGTCCTCGTCAATACTCCGCCCCTCAAAGTAACTATTCATGGTGCATGCAAAAACGCGGGCAAGCATACGGCGGCGGCTGCCGCCGGCGTGTATTTCGGAGTGAACTCACCGCATAATGCTTCGATAAGGGTCTGGGGAAACCAAACCAATGCTCGCGCAGAACTTG
The DNA here is from genome assembly GCA_029289565.1 of Mycena galericulata. NCBI lineage: Eukaryota > Fungi > Basidiomycota > Agaricomycetes > Agaricales > Mycenaceae > Mycena > Mycena galericulata. The sequence goes on from JARKIA010000104.1 coordinate 145,801, forward strand.
TCGCATTGTTGCTTGCCTTGAAGCGCTCGCCGTTGAAACGCACACTGACCATCCACACTCGATCTGAGTATGCAACCAGGTCAGTTAAATACTATGCTGCTCACAACGATACCTGCGGATGGAGATGCACGAACGGAGATGTGTTGAAAATCATCTTACAGTGGATCAAATTGCGATCCAGCACACAGGGACGTCGTTTCGGGAGGAATCACAAGTGGGCCTGGGGTCATGACCGAATCTGCACCAGGGAGATCAAGGAGGTGGCCAGAAGGAAGAAGTCGATATTAAATGCAGGGGATATGATAGGGACCGGAGGAGCGTCAAGAAAAAAAGGGGTGCATCACGTTGTATGGCGCGCAGAACGGCGGGGGCGTCGAAGCGGGACGGCAACAAGCGGCAGCAACGGTGACACGAGCCGATGCTGCCGACGACGAAGGGATGCCTGCGGAGGCGAAGGAAAATGGAACAACACCCAGGGGGCATACAACTGTCTGTCAATTGCTAAGTTGCCGCGTCTACACCGCGTTACTTGCCGCGTCAATGCGCGCCGACACCGCGTCAATGCCGCGTCAATGCGCGTCACTGGGACTGCTGCATCTGCAATACTGGCCGATTTCGCTTCGGAATTGGGATATGGCATCTTTGGCATCTTGAGATGTTGAATATATCGTTCTTAATTTTCGAGGCAAAATTGAGTGTGTAGTGAAGTCGCCGAGACGGGACTCAGAATTACACACCTCTGCAAGAAAAGATTACATGAAAATTTTGTTAGAGATTGTGTGACCTTGCAAGGCGAAAGGGAAATATCGGCTTAAGCGGGATTCAAACCATCAACAGCCTCCTGGATTATGGAGACTTTCCATGCGTCTGGCGTAAGAACAAGGGGATCACTCACAATTCGGGTCCAACACCAGATTGGATGCTCCCGCCTCCTCCTTCTTGTTTGCCTCCGCATTTCGTTTTACATTGACCCTGTGAGTTTCAGCAAAATCTCAATCGAACCGAGAGAAAAGCTCACCGGACCACATCCGATAACATGCAGCTGGAATTTTTCACTAGAGCGTTAGAATATGAATGTGCCGGAAAGTTGGCAAGGAATTGCTCTGGAATGAAGTTATCTACGTATATTACAATTGAGCTCCCCGTGTCCCCGCGCGAGAGACAAGACCATTTGTCTCTGGTATACTCGGATTGGCTCCCGGGGACTGAATGAGGTCATTTAGCTCCACAGTTCCACTGAAAATTGCGAACATGTTGACTTTTCCACAGCCGCTCCACTTCGCTGTCGAGTTTCTATTTATAACTGTTCACAACTTCAACTCGAGCCTCCTTTCGTCTCTCCATGAACCCCAGGCAACCTCAGAAACTGCGGCCACTCCTTCCCAAGTCTCAGGCTTCTCAGACCAGACCCGAGCCATACTTGATCAAGGTTTGTCGCGAACTACTAACTCCGACAGAAGTTGATACTTCCTCATAATTAGGGAGCTGCGACCCCTCAAGAAGGCATTGTCGGCGCTTAAATCAATCTTAAATAATCCGGCGATGCTGATGTCCGGGAACAGGTATGTGTTGTACATATTAACCAATAGTAAGTTCTTACCTGTTAGCAGCCTCAAAATGAATTCGAACGACGCTCACAGGGTCAAAAAAAGCGGAGAGAAAGAGAAAACAAGGAGAATCAGGACAAGGTGAGTGCTTTCACCCCCCCCTCATTTACTGCTTGACGTTTTCCAGTCCAAGGTTTCCAAAATATTCAATAAACGGTGTTCCATCGCCCAGCATGGATGGCAGCGGGAACTCGCTGCAAACATAAATTCACTATTACAGTGGTGGCAAAAAATAATGCAACCGGGTGTTTGAGCTCATTTCTGGTCCGATTGCCTCGGACCAAAGAGGGGACATCATTTATGTGTAATTTTGAGATTCTTGGGCCATTTGCCTCATCACTATATATGGTAATTGGAAGGAAATGATTTTTTCAAGGATTTTATTTTCGGATTTTATTTTTAGACCATCATATAGGGAGAAACTGTAAATACTACATGAAAGTATTTAAAAATACAACAAACATATTTTACTTGACCCAAATTGCCATTGATTTGACAATGCAACGGGGCCCACATGTGGTCATTTTGGCCAGAAATAAGTTAAAATTGGCCAAACTAGCCACTTTGTCCGTCGCATTACGAGTTCAGATCAGTAGCAATTTGGGTCAAGTAAAATGTGGTTGGGGCCGGAGGTTCCGACTATTTAGACATTGTTTTGTCTTATTTTACAGGGGTTCCGCTGACCACGACGATGCGCCGAGGGCTTTGACTTCAACAGAAGAAGTCCCAAAACGAAATCAGAAATTTCAGGTGCGTTTGTTTAAGAAAATTCTAGCGGGCTCAATTTTGGTCGGATTGCCTTGCCATTTCGAAGTAACTCATGTACAGAGGGCGGTGCTCATCATCTGTGGCGGGAAAATTGAAGGTGGGAGTTCAATTTGAGGATCTGGTACCACTTGTCCACTAACCCTTTGGCGCGGTCTCGGAACTTGAATTCATCGTCCCGGGGAACCTTATACGCCTCCAAGAGGTTGATGTGTCGCATCACCTTGCCAATCTTGGACCACTGCCACACGTGTGATATAAGTAAGTGCTTGGAATTTTTGGAATGAGGAAAGACGGAAGGAGGAACGGACCGTCAGGTAATCGATATTCATATTTTTGTAGTCCTCGACGGTGGTGAAGAGTGTGTCTACAGATGTCATTTCCTGCCTCAACGCGCGTCGGCCATCGCATTGAGCATCGTTGGAGGACACGCACCTCTTCCTTTGGCGGAGACCCGTTGTTGTTGAAGAAAGTTTTCTGCAGTTTCTGGCACCACTCACAGAACTTGAGCGCTTCGGGGTCAGACTCAAGCGCGGCTTTCTCATTCTCGTTAGCGACATTCGGAGTAGAGTGACAATACGCACATGCAGTGGGCTCCTTGCTCCCGCGCGGCTCGCACTCCTCGGCACCCTGCTCACCCTCCACCTTCGGCCCCTCGCCCGCATTTTCCTGGCTCGCCACTGCCGCCTTGCTCTTCTTCGCCCTGCTGCCCTTTGTGCCATTCTTTTCGGGAGCCTTCGCCTTCTTTCTCGTGGCGAGTGCGGGTGAGCCTGCACGTTTCCTCTTCTTGCCTGGTTTGTCCTCCTTGGTCATGTCAGTGTCAGCTGCTTTCTCAGCTCGTCGACGGCGGCTTCTGGGGGAGGGAGGGAGGGGAATGGAGGAATAAATCAGTATGATCGTTTTAACGGGAGGGAGGAGGAGGAGGAGGAGGAGAAGAAGAAGAAGGCGGCCTGTAGAAGGGCAAGGAGAGGAGCACACTGTGGAGTGGGATGGGGAGTATGAACAAGCAAGGTGGATGGGAACAATGCCCTCGCGTCATCTACATCTTGAGAGCAAAAGAGCCCTCGCAACACGGGCCCCTCTCGGCTGTGAACACATCGCCATCGAGAAAGCCTACAGTCCTTGCCGAAAAAGCCACTCCCGGAGAAAGAGGATCTCCCCGCTCCCCACTCCATCAGGAAAATCCTCCTTTTAGAATCTGTCAGAATTTGGCAGATCAGTGAGTATTGTGCCAAGTGAACCTAAGCGACACAAATGGTACTAAGTGATACCAATCCGTCAGAATCCATCACGGTTTCTACTTGATTCTGAATTACCTCTTCAAATTTTGATGCCATCCAAATCTCAACCAGTGGTGTTTCAGACTTAGTAGTGTTGCGCATACAGTGTTGGACTGTTTGTTTCTGGTATTCTTACAATACATTTTAGTGAACCCGCCAATGATAAGTAACCATTCTTTCCAATAGAATCCACCAGTCACAGTGCAAGCAAAGATGAGAAGGGTCTTGTGCCATTCACAGCTAATTAGCAGTCTAAGAGTTTTCTCAATGCTGACAGAGGTGTACATATTCAAGATCATACATGTCGAAGTCCGTACTTCATGATAATACCAATAGAAGAATGCATATGTACATAGTTACTACAAGTAGGGACGAGATTTGATACGGGCCAAGAGGGGAGGAGACTGATAAGTCAAGCAAGTCCGTATTGAGTCCGTAACGGTGAAGGCCAAGCGAGGGTTCAGGGTTCGGCAGTAAGTCACTTGTTAGGCAAGTTTGACAAGACCGAGACAAACAGTGACATGCCACGTCGAGCCTTCTTCCCTTCTCCCACCATGGTCTTCACGCTTTCGTCCCTGCATCCGCACTCCTTTCATCCACCAGCTCGGTATGAGTCCGTCTATTGATCTATCTCCTCTTCTCAACTTCTCTGCTAGTCAAGCTTTCTTCACTTTCCACCATCGTCGTCACACTTCCGTTGCCACGACTTTGAGGTGGCTCTACACATCTCAGGTATGCACTCATCCATTCCCATTCCCATTCATCTTCTCCTTCATTTTCTTATACTAACTCAACTCGCAGTACTGTATATACCAGAACCAGGTGACTCCGTGGTTATGTTGGAATGACACGTTCTTCGACGTCTCCTCGCTAATGCCCCGCTTTCCGGCTTGTTCCAATGCACATCTGTTCTGCCCTTCATTTATGTGCGTGCTCTACTCTTTCTCCTGCACCCACCCATGTTAACTAACCCCTTGTAGAATGGTACAGTATTGAGGTTTGTCTTGTCCCGGACACTGTTTCTTCGCTGGTAAGTGATATTTGTCTTTGCTGTTCATTAAAATCCTTCATCAGGAAAAAATGACTTGGATACGTAGCGTCTAATAGTCTGCGTAACCGTGGTCGCTGCGTAGTCTAGTCCCCCTTATTTGGCACCGCGTAGCTCTCCGCCAAAAGTTGATAGCCGCTGGTAGCTCCGGCGTACGGCTACCGTAGCGCTACCATAGCGCTACCGTAGCTGCTCGTAGCTCCTCGTAGCACTGACTGTCAGCCTCAGTAGTAGTCAGTAGAGCATAATATCCACTAATAACTCAGATAACTTGCACACAAAACACATAAATGGATAACAAAAAAACCGATGACTTGGGATTGGGCCTCTTCGAGGCAGGAGCTGAACCTTTAGGTTCAAAAACTCACCTCTCAGTTTGAAGAGCTTGAAACCATAGGCATTGTCAAACTGCTCTGGCGAATTTTTTTAGAACTCACGACCATTGGCTGAGACACAGTAAAATCCACAAAGGCCAATATTATTATTTTAACAACTAGGGGTCGTATTCTCATCAGGGTAGAAGACATGTCCGCACGAGTGAAAATCCAGTTGGAAAGTAAGTATTGCCTTGTTCCCCCTTCTTGGATATAGTCCATCGTGATCATAATCTCAGGATAAGGCAACAATAATGCAAGGCTAGAGTCAAATGATAGTAATTATAACTGTAGCTGGAATCCGGAACTCTGAATTAGTAGAACATTTGCTGTAAGAGATTTTCCAGGATCCTGGAGAAAGCGCAATGGGGAGGAACCAAGGAGGAACTCAAAAAAAAACCAACTTGACTCATGGAACGAGAGAAGTTGTTTTGTTAACCATCCCCAACATTCGTGTGCTGCTGTAAAGAGTTTTCTCCCCAGGTGTAAATGAGAGCCAAGTGATCAAAAAAATCCATGAGGTTTACATACCAAGTAGCGCCAAATAACGACCCATCTGATCGGAATATTACATGTCAGGGCCCAATTCTCACGTCAACGGATAATGCCCCGAACATCAAGCAAAAATGACTAATAGCTAAAGTAGAAACAAGTGAATCTCGTGAGTGAAACGGAGTGGCCCACAGACAGATACATCAGCAAGGCTGGAAAAAAATATTTACATTTGAATTACTTTTTCCTGTTTCCTTACAAAGGTTCAGCAATTAATTTTGTGCAATGACTAATTCTGGATGACTAATTTTTGTTTGTCCTTGTAGCAAAATGGCTCGAAATCCATGTTCCCCTGGGTAGCCAAACCTAAAGGTTCAGCAATAAACAGAGCACCTGATGCGGTCTAGATTGATGAATGTTGACTTTCTCAGCGGTTCTGGGTGGCTACCCTTGATGATTTTTGTAAAGATTCGCTGGGAGCCTTGTGAGATTAGAATTCCAGGGCTATTGAACATTACATCAATTTGGGTATCAACCTCGAGTGAAGGGCATTCATTGACCCCTAAGGTAACAGGTAAAATATCTTTTGTTTGCTTGAAATGTGTCCATGCAACTCGCTCATTCAGAGCTGCAAACACTGCCTTGAACAGTAGGAAGCTTGGGTCCAACATGTCATTTTCAGATTTTGTTCGCTCTTTAATAAGTGTTTTGAGCAAAAAGTCAGATGAAGAACACAGGAGTAGGGGAGTGTTATTTGGGTTTTCTGCAACAAGGCAAGGGCAGCACCCAGGATTCCCGACTTGAAGTTAATTTTTATGGTTGGATTGTCAAATGTGAGGCATATAGTTTCATCTTCGTCTAGGTCAGTTGAAACAATTCTCAATCTAGCCAAGATTTGAGGGTCATACTGACCAGCACGCAAAACCTTGATATGCACAAAGGCTGTAATAAGCACTGGGGGTGGGACTAACCGGCCTTGTCGTCTTGCAGAGATCTCATTCATTGAATCATCTGCAGCAAATATGCGGAAGCCATTTTTGACATCCCGCAATCTGAAGTTTGGATCATAAGTCATTAGCTTGTCAATTTCGATCTCTTGCTGGTTAGCAGTTATCTCCTCTGCTGTTAACTCAAGTTCATCGCAGAGGTCTACCATTGGGACAAGTGGATTCCATTTAGGCATAATACAGTCTATCAGCATTTTGGCAGTCTCAATGCACTTGCCAGGGTTAAGGCAACCCAGTTCATTTCGATCTTTGTTGCAAGGTGGGCATCCACAGTTTTTCCGCCCAATGCCACTAGGATTGATAGTGTGTGGTCGTCTTGCCATCGTAGTTCTTCTTGTAGCGATTATAAGGGCATCTTTAACAGTTCGAACTTCATGTTGATTTCTGAGGCAGGTTGCAGCATCTCGAAGGCAGATATTTTTGTAATTTAAATAGTGGACAGCAGGATGCTTCCATATTGGCATCTCAAGTTGAACATTAGGGTCAATTGAGAGACCTGTAAATTTGAGGTTGAACTCCTGGGCTACAGAGATCATACCCTTAAGGTCATCAGGTATTGCATTTGACCTGGGGATGGGGAAGTGTATATTGTTCATGAATATGTTGATGATTTGACCAGGCCTTATATTTAGGTAGCTGGTCTCCAAGTATTTTTTGAGTATGTAGTCAACAAAATAGCACCATAGTGGACGATCCTCTCCTTGCATCAGATAGCATTGAAGATTCCAAAGATTAATAGCTTTATTTCGAGCAGAGATATCTAAGATTCCTTTGCCTCCTCGGTCAACTGGGAGGCTCATTGTCTCGAGAGACACTCTGGCTGTCTTTCCGTCCCACAAGAAGGAATGTATCAGTTTTTCAAGGGTTTCTTCAATTTCCTTTGGCATTCCTTGGACTCTCGTCAGATAATGTGTCCGACCTCCAATTACCATGCTTATGATATGCCGTTTCCCCTCAAGTGTTGGGAGTGTTGTTTGCCAGCGCATGATATCTGCATTAATTTTCTCCAACAAGGAGGGCCATGGTGTAGTATAAGGAATTTTGTTTCCAATCCATGCCCCTAGCATACGGCAGCTCTCGCCATCAGGGATAATTCTAATAGTTTTGTTGATAGCACCAATTGGGCCTTGATCATTAATTCGCCTTTCCGTTATGACTTTCTGACGATATGAGGGCCTACCAAAGGGCAGAAGTATTGTTTTGTGTTCATTAAATTTTGCAGTTGATGCAGCACACCAGAGGCGTAGAATACCCCAGAGAGTTTCCATGGAATCAGTCGATTTGAGGTAAATTGTTGTATTGTCAGCAAAAAGTGATACCACCAGAATCTTGTTTGTTCCGGGAATGATTACTCCTTTAATATTAGATTTCCGGAGCAGACATGCAAGAGGCTCGATAGCCAGATTGAATAATAAACAGGACAGGGGATCTCCCTGTCTTACACCTCTGGTAACAGTATATGGTTTACTGAGTTCACCGTTGATCATAACTATGGTTGTTCAGACCTTCCGCTCCAGGCATGTAGCACCGGGCCCACTGTATTTTCTCAATAAACCTCTTTACACCCTTCACGCTGCTAATTAAGTCAGCCCACGAACACTAACTGAAATACTATGTAAGCCAGCCGGTGTTCTTTGCCATTTGGCCGCTACATGCTGATGTATGGAAAGCCAGCGAGCACCACGCTCGTTTGATGGCCGGTGATTACTTGATTGGGTAATGGGACTGATGACACCGAACTGCCAATCGGATGTACATTCTAGTTGACCGTCGACGCAATCCTAATGGCAATCATTCTGTTCCAGTAAGCGGCTTTTATGAAGGCCTTCAAAGTCCAGGTCAGTAGGAAGCTCCACATTTGGGACCCAGGAAAGATAAGATGAGATGAGACCAAACTTGGAAAGATCGTTTACAGCCTTTTGCGGAACTTAGGGTGCAGCCGTTTTTTTTTAAAAAAAGTAAGTTTTTGGCAGAATGGCTATTCTGACCTCAATTCTCAACGGATTCCCTTGGTGTAGGCTCATTCTACTCGTGTTTTAAATGTGGAGGGCATGGCATCTTATGATTTTTTCTGAGGACCCCGACATTATTTACTAGGTCAGATTGGGGTGTTTTGAGTTGTCTGAGAGCAGAACATGCCGCAAAGTGGCTGTAGTGCTCGGGTTGACCTGGTAAAGTTTTGCCTTCAGCAAATCAAATTTCGGACTACCAAAATCGTGGCTCACTGTTGGACCAGATATCTGTTTGGGATTTCACGGCCCGTGTTGAAAAAATGTCTAAGAAGCGTACATACCATGAATCTGACGAGAATGGTGAAGACCACGTGGATGATGAAGGAAAAGACGCCGGATCAACTCCTGCATCCGATGTTTCTAGTTCCACTTCTACTGGTTCCTTAGCGCAATCCGCACCGGCATCTGAAAATTTGGGCGACACCCCTGAGGATTTGCTGGAGGAAACCGTAGAGGAGTTTGACGGTGATATCCTAGCCTATTCCGGTAGATCTAGACCTAAGGTTGAATTGCAGAATCCGCACCTCGAATGTTCCACCCATTTTTTGCGGGTCTGCTCACCTATTTCCAGGAAGGTGCCAGTCCCGCTCGGACCTGCTATGCCTCGTCGGGACATGGACGATCTGAAGCAGAAATATTCGCGACTAATGTTAATCCTCTTCAAGCCGTGGCATCATGCACAGGATTTATGCAAAGAAGGTGAGAGACTTGGGAGGATACATATTTATCATTCCGGGTGGAATGTTTTGATTTTGTTTTAAACGCTATCGACAACATTCAGGTTTTGCACGAGTGCAAGGACAGCAGAGATGCTCACTTTTTCCGCAGGCAAAATCGTAAGCGAGCCGGCATCAATCTTGATATTCAGCGCAGAGCCGCCACAAGTGAGGATGCGATGTTTTCTGAAGAAGATGAGTCTCTTGTATTGGACCATCTTGAACAGATCGATCAGGGCAGATCAAACCACCTCGCAACCGCTGCATCACACATTGCAGACTCTGTACTTGCCGCTGAACTGAGTGGATGTTCGGTGCAAGTCAGCCACAATGTTATTTGCAGTGCCGAGCCAAGTTATTACATTCTGGATGGTTTTTTTTAAATGTACCTCTAGTGCTCCCAACATTATTTTCGTGATTTAAGAGCCCGAAAGGAAGTCGATTTTTGAGGTTTACCAATTAACATGCCAAGTAATGCCAAATAACGACCCATCTGATCGGAACATTACATGTAACCGTTGTCCGGGCCCAATTCTCACGTCAACGGATACTGCCCCGAACATCAAGCAGAAATGACTAATAGCTAAAGTCGAAACGAGTGAATCTCGTGAGTGAAACGGAGTGGCCCACAGGCAGATAAATCAGTAAGGTTGGGAAAAAATATTTACATCTGAATTACTTATTTTCCTGTTTCCTTACAAAGGTTCAGCAATAAATTTTGTGCAATGACTAATTCTGTATGACTAATTTTGTTTGTCCTTGTAGCAAAATGGCTCGAAATCCATGTTCTCCTGGGTAGCCAAACCTAAAGGTTCAGCAATCAGTGAATGAGACACCGCTGAACAACAGACACGGAGCATCGCACCGAGTTAGCCGAATTGGCAGATGGATGACAGGATTTGACAGAACATCATGATCATACCGTGTCATCATTGATCAAGACTAGATAAAAGGAAATATGAAAGTAGTCGCACTCGTTCTTGCTCACGTGGACCAACATTGGAAACGGTCAAAACGAAAAGACTTTCATCGAACCGACGAGACTGGATTGAGCTATTGTATAGCGTATTCGGCATCGTGGCCTCCTATCTCCATACTGAATCAGGTGATTCACCTGAATTTTGCATTCAGAGCGCAGGAAAAACAGTGCATTGGGTCGCACTATTCTCCTTCTGAGACTTTCTGGGTCTTTGTAGCTCCTCATTCTAAAGAGTGAGCGGCCACGAAAGATTAGTACCGGTGGAATGGGGCACGAAAACGCTTTCGAACGCACCCTGAGAGCGGAAGAGATTTCACATGATGCAGGAGCGCGGACCATCCGCCACGTAGTCTCTTATAAACAGATGCTACAACAAAAGTTACTTGTACCTCGTGTGTTGTAGTCTGTCAGATCCCTGATCGGTGTCATTGGAAGTCGACCTTATTATGTAAGCTCAGATTTCTCGGCCCTCGTTCACACATTTACGATGAATGTGAGGGATTTATTTGTCAGATTATCATTTAAAGAGTCAAAATGGACAACTTTCTCACTGAAGTTTTGCGCGGAAAAGTACAGGTGAAGTGGTCAAAATTTGATGGGCCGTTGACCGCATTCACTTTCCCTTTTGCACAATACCATCAATCCGGTTGATAGCTTTTGAATCCACACATGGTTCCTCAGTGAATGGCAGTATTCTAAGGAGGTAAGAAGAAATCTAACGTCCCAACGTCAGAAATCTAGGTAATTAGGCCCAATTACCCTGATTTGGGGGAATTTGCCAGGCTTCCCAAATTGGAGGCAAATTACCAAAGTAGGTTTTTCCTGATGCACGCAAAACCCGACGGATTTTACAGCAAATCCTGAAAATAATGGCAAAGACTTTTTTTTTTCCGTGCCGTCCGCATTTGGAAATTCCTAACGCGGGCAGGCAAGAGTTCGAAGCCGGCTGCTGACACATTTTTGAAAACAAATGCAGTCTTGGTACGTACTGCCAAATTTGAGCATCTATTACCCTGGAATCAATTAGAATAAAATCTCAAGGTCACATGAAGCATCCCAATCAAATATCCAAGCTTACATGGAATGATTGGAGCATTTTCACAGTTAATGGAGACTTGAATATGTAGTTCAGCTTGCTCATTTTTTCGAGAGCCTACAGAGGCATACATCAGAAAGCCTAAACAGAGCTGGCTAACCACCTGTGATTTTTTACCTTATTGAAGAAGACCTGTACATCGAGCACTATTGGGGGTACAGCATCAAAGATAGGTTGTGTAACCCAGTTTTGATGCAAATTGGACTGAAAACTGTGGGGAAAAGATCACCTCAAATGACTTTTCATGTATTTTGGTGTACTGACACATGGAGGTTCGGTTGGAACCTTGGAAAGAGTTCCAAAAGTTTGGTGAAAAAAAGTGTCGGTGGCCGGACTCGAACTCATGCCTACCCACGTTGGGAATTTCCAAATGCGGACGGCGCGGAAAAAAAAAGTCGTTGCCATTATTTTCAGGATTTGCTGTAACATTCTTGGGAGTAAACCCATCCAGAATTGGCCTGGCTTTCACTGCAACCACCGCCGCTATACAGTGTTTTGGACTAACTGGAATTAAGTTTGATCCTGATGGCGGAGTTTGAAAGAGGTTGACAGATTCTGATGGACGCTCGGCAAGTCCGACAGTCTTAGTGACCCGGACCTAACCCGGACCAGTGCAAGTGAGATGGTTTGCCAGTTATTGACCACAAGAAACATGGCATGAACTGCAACATCTTCTCCCCTTCGCAGTTGTAACACAGCAATGGTTAGGGCTCTAACCTGTGCCCTTAGCCGACGGGTCGACGGGCCGTCGCTACGGCTACGGCCCCGTTCGTAGAGCGATTGGAGGTCTCTTACTTTCGGTACGGCTACGGGACGGGTGGGCCCGTAAACGGCCTTGAGCGTGACAAGAACGCGGTCGTTCATCTGGCGAATCGCCTCTTGTAGATGGTCGGGCGGCAGAGTAAATGGATTCACTTCATCAGGAAAAAAGGTTTTACTAGTCTGTAGTTTAACTGCGCCCGATCATTGGAAGTCGACCTTATTACGTAAAGTGCGGAGTTTGAATTTTGGCTCGGGCTCTATGGCGCTTCCAGCCGCCTATATTCAAAGATCTAAGAGGCCAAATGAGTTTTATTCTCATTTTGAATAGATCTGTCTCCTCAGATTTCTCTCTCGGGTCTATAATCCTCGTGGAATGAAAGGCTGGTCAACGGCCCATCAAATTTTGACCTCTTCACCTGTGCTTTTCCGCGAGAAACTTGAGTGGGAAAGTTGTCCATTCTGACTCCCTGAGTGATAATTTGGTAAAATAAATCCCTCACATTCCTCTTAAGTGTGTGAACGAGAGCTGAGAAATCCGAGCTTACATAATAAGGTCGACTTCCAATGACACCGATCAGGGATCTGACAGACTACAACATACGAGGTACGAGTATTATCTGTTGTAGCGTCTGTTTATAAGAGACTAAGGTTTTACTATGTCGATCACGGTTAGGGTTTGAAACACCGGTAGCTCTGGTATTTTTTGAGTATGTAGTCAACAAAATAGCACCATAGTGGACGATCCTCTCCTTGCATCAGATAGCATTGAAGATTCCAAAGATTAATAACTTTATTTTGAACAGAGATATCTAAAATTCCTTTGCCTCCTCGGTCAACTGGGAGGATCATTGTCTCGAGAGACACTCTGGCCGTCTTTCCGTCCCACAGGAAGGACCGTATGAGTTTTTCAAGGGTTTCTTCAATTTCCTTTGGCATTCCTTGGACTCCCATCAGATACTGTGTCTGACCTCCAATTACCATGCTAATGATATGCCGTTTCCCCTCAAGTGTTGGGAGCGTTGTTTGCCAGCGCATGATATCTGTATTAATTTTCTCCAACACAGATGGCCATGGTGTAGTATAAGGAATTTTGTTTCCAATCCATGCCCCTAGCATACGGCAGCTCTCACCATCAGGGACAATTCTAATAGTTTTGTTGATCGCACCAATTGGGCATTGATCATTAATTCGTCTTTCTGTTATGACTTTCTGACGATATGAGGGCCTACCAAAGGGCAGAAGTATTGTTTTGTGCTCATTAAATTTTGCAGTTGATGCAGCACACCAGAGGCGTAGAATACCCCAGAGAGTTTCCATGGAATCAGTCGATTTGAGGTAAATTGTTGTATTGTCAGCAAAAAGTGATACCACCAGAATCTTGTTTGTTCCGGGAATGATTACTCCTTTAATATTAGATTTCCGGAGCAGACATGCAAGAGGCTCGATAGCCAGATTGAATAATAAACAGGACAGGGGATCTCCCTGTCTTACACCCCTGGTAACAGTATATGGTTCACTGAGTTCACCGTTAATCATAACTATGGTTTTGGCATCAGTGTACAGACTTTTGATATGTCTTTGAAAATTTGGGAGGGAAGCACATATGGTCTAGGACCCGCAGGAGGTAATCATGGTTAATTCGGTCATATGCCTTTTCTTGGTCAAGGGCAATAAGAATCCCATCTTCTTCTGCCACTTTGGAATAGTTCACCAAGAATTTAGCTAATTTGACCTGGTCTTCAATTTTCCGCCCTTTCATGAAACCAGCTTGGTCTGGCCTTATCAAAGAGGGGGAAACATTCATTAATAGCATAGAGTAAGCCTTTGTCATAAGTTTATAGTCTGTATTCAATAATGTAATTGGTCTGTAGTTGCTGATGAGACCTGTGTCTCCCTTTTTGTATGCGGGGCATAACCATCCCATGTTAAAGTTACAGCCATCTGCTATTCCACATTGTTCAATGTCCCGGTACAAGTTTGCTAGGAAGCCCATGATGTTGAAAGCTCCTGGTTTGTCTTTAGTTTTTTTGTATTCAATGTCCATGGCTTTGAAAAATTCATATTGTATGCCATCAATTCCTGGGGCTTTACCATTACTAGTTAGTTATAAAGCGTTTCGTATATCCTCTTCAGTCAGATACTCATCCATTTCATTGTATTCATCTTGAGATAACTGTGCATCACATTTTTCAAGCACTTCCTCAGTGCACATCATTCGACCATAGTCATCCTCTGAGACACCAACATGTTGAGTAGCCTCATGGTAATCACGGGCCATTTCTGCCATTTGTTTTGGTCGAGTTTCAAAGCAGGGTACAGTTGCATCATCATTTGTTCTCTTGAATTCGTTTATGGTGTTCCTCAGGTGATACTCCTTGGTGGATTGAGTCCAGTAGCCAGTTTTCAGAGTCTCACCCTCAATGTCGTATCGGGCTTCGGACTGGGGTTTCTTACGGTCAGCTTCTTCTTTAAGATAAGTTTCAATCTTTCCCTCTAAGTGTAAAATTGCGAAATGCTTTTCTTCAGTAGGCATGTCTGCATCATTGATAATGAGGTGTTTCTGCACTGTCCAAGTACGTATTTGGCGTGATCTTTCACTGACTAAGCGGGAGCATTTTTTACCTTCAGCGGTAAGGTCTTCCTTGTACTTGTGCCATAGAGTTTGGATGTTGAGTGTGTTTTGCCGTCCAGTGCGCTCTAGCTCTTCCCGTTCTTCAGCAAGTCTATTTGATCGGGTGCAAATATAAGTCATAAATTTCGGAGTTTTGAGCAGATATAAGGGGAGGTTCCAAATTCCGGGTCCATGCTTCTCATCTGGTCGGCAGGTCAATTGGACAGAAATTAAATGGTGGTCACTGGCGATCAAACTGGGTTCAATGGACCGATTTCGATATCGTGTAAAATGGTGCACCCAAATTCAATTTAATGACGGCTTGGTATGCCGAGTTTCACATCAAATCAGTAAATTGCCCTGTTTGGAGCCATTTCAAAGCGGATTTTCATGGGACCTTGTTTGTTGGATAGCCAGCGCAATTTCGGTTAGAACTGTCTCTTTAGATTTCCTTCTAGTGTCCCAGGTCCTTTGCGGGAAGGCTTTGTGCTCTGTTTAGTACAGAGCCAAAACCCGGATCCGAAAAAAAAAAGTTGACCCACCGTTTTATTTCAAGATTTTTGATTGAGCAGTTGTATGGCACAGCGCCTGCACTTATTTGGCCGAATTCCGAGTTTGACCTAGATCCAAAAAAATGCCGGCGATGCCAGATCACAGTGACGTCTAACACACCACGCACCAACCACACACACACAGATGCCTCCCTCATCCAACCCCAGGGGCCGACTGTCTATAAAATGTTGTAGATATGACTGATCATGTTTTTGGTTTGAAGCGTTCAACTCTTAATCGCAACTGACAAAATTTGGCCATTTTTGGCAATTGTTCGATTTCTTGTGTGCGTAAATCAGTCGGATGGACCCGGTTTTTTTGCACCAGAATACTTCTAGTCCTAGCAGGTATTCTACAAAAAAAAACCCAGCTGAGAGGCCCCACGGATGCCGCTCAAAACGGATTTTTTTCGGATCCGGGTTTTGGCTTTGTACTTAGATACGCGAAAATGGTCGTAATGAAAATATTTTTAAATTTTGCTATGGTGCGCATCACCAGCTGCCACCAAAATTAGGGGCCCAATTGGCTGGAGAAAAAATTTTAGCGTGCCCGCTTTTTTCATTTTTTCACCCGCATGGGGCCAAATCCCCTCAGAAATATTTTTTCAGCTCACTCAGTCTTGATTTAAATTGAAATCCCTCTAGCAGATCTGTGCACACACGCAAAAGAAACACTTTTGTTGGAGGGATAGTAAAACTGGGGCCGTAAATTTCAAGCATGAAGTAGTGGCAGCTAGGTGTTGCACATCTTATATCGTGTGGTTGAGTTTTGAAAAAAAAACTGGGTTTTTTTTTGTGAGGCAATGATGCAAATACAGTACGGGCCAAACCATCGAAACCCTCATGAAATTCATGAAAAATTTATAGCAAAATTCTAATTGATGTGATTTGGCCAACAGCCCACAATGCCGGCATTTCATTTTTGCCAGTATCTCTACCCTTATAAAATTACGCCTGTCTGAACTACAGGACTCTAGAACATGGTTCTGGACACTGTTCTCAAGGGAGAAATGTGTGGTCTGCACTAGATATTTGGTTAGGAGATCTTGGTGACAACTAGGGGCTCCAATTAAATATCTTAAGGCAACCACTTCGACAGGTGTCGTCCCTGTCCGAGCAGAATGAGCCTACTCTCAAGGAAAAACGTTGAGAATTGAGCTCACAACAGCCGATCTCGTGAAAACTTTTTCTTTAAAAAAAAAAAACAGGCTGCGCCCTATGTTCCGCAAGTAGCTGTAAGCACAACGAAGTTCAACAAAATGTCGAATACTCCTTGGACATCCCACCGTGGTAATGACGGACAATACCCGTGTTCTGAAGATCCGCAGGAAGTCGCTTGTCAAGATAATCGGCAGCGTCAGAACATTGCTGGGTATCATCATGAAACACTACTGCCTTAAGAAGACGAGTGAACTGCATGGAAATGTGGAAGTCCAGGTTCCTAAAGTCTGACAGAGACCCCACGATGTGGTGGGTCGCGTAGATGATGTTAGGACGATTACCGGAAAGTTTCAAGGAAATAAACGAAGTGGGATCGAAGTTCAAGTGCTCAATGACGGCCGACTTGATGTGGGGAGGGAAAGTGGCCGACAAGGCTTCAATGGGAGTGCCTTTCAGCAGTCGTATCCGGAGCTCGTTTAAGGCATCCCAGGCAGGACGAAAAGCAGGGAGACCATAATGAGGCAGGCTGGCGGTGTAGTGGAAGTGCATCAGGAAAATCTGAAATGCTCTTATAGACCAATATAGACCAAAATAGACATGGAAGAAGCCATAGCAGAGACCTGTCTTCATAGGCAGGTCCAGGGGCGGGAGTTGCCATATAGACCAACATAGACCCACATAGACTGAGCCATGTTCTATGATAGACTGTGCCGTGTCTATGATAGACTGAGCCACGTCTATGAAGACCATCCTCCTGATAGGACTCATAGCGGCCATAGTAGCCAAATCTCCCTGCTTATGTGCGGCTCATAATCAAAACCAAAATGAATACAAAACATAATAGATTGCATCGGCGGTACAACGATGTAAACGACACTACACGCAATGAGGGGGGAGGTGGGATGCTCGCAGACGCACAGGTAAAAGGGAGGGGGGAGGTAGACAGCAGCATGCTTGAGGGTGAGTGAGCGCGAGGTTTGAAGCGTGCGGCGGTGGAGCTGAAGATTTTGAAGACGGGGGCTTGGACTTCAGAGGCTTGATAGCAAGAGCTTGACGGCATGAGCGTTTGAGTGTCTTGACAACGCTTGACGAACGCTTGAGATGCTTGATGAATTCTTGACAACGCGTGGGAGCTTGAGCTTCTTGAGCTTGGGATGCGAGAGGCATGGGACTTGAAGAGGAGAAGGGAAAATCCGAGACAGGGTGGGGAGCTTGAGCTTGAGCTTCAGATGGTCGAGGCTTTGAGACTGGGTGCAAGCTGGGTGCAAGGGAGGCCAAGGCAGAGGATGGGCGGTAGGCACAGAGCCTCAGAGGGAGGCCAAGGAAGCAGAGGAAGGGAGGGAGGCAAGAGGGAGGCAAGAAGAGAACCGAGGCAGAGGACATGGGGGAAGAGGGGAAGAGACGACGGATCATGCGATCAATCTGCCAACACATGTCGTCAACGCGCACGGACCACGCACGTGCATCTTCTTCCTCGACCTATTTCCGACTCGGCCTGCCGCCTCCAGTGCCCGTTCTCATGTCCTCCTCAACCGCCTGGACAAGATGCTCTCCCAATCATTCGTTGAGATCCTAACTATAGTGTCTCTCTGCCTGGTCCTCCGCAGTCCTGGGCTCAGGCTGCCGTGCGTGAGCAGTTACACTCAGCGTCCACACAGCGCGCTCGGCAGCTACTAGTCTTCGACTTGACACCCCCACGCCATCAGGAAAAAGTCTGTGGGGAATATCTCGCCGGCTAGATATAGAGCCAAAAATAGCAATCAGTAGCTTCGATAGCCGTAGGTCGCTCAACTATGGCTCTCCAGTGCTACAATAGCTACAAGGTGAGCACCATAGATACATTTATAGCTTTGACAGATAATTATGTTGAATTACATAGCTTTGGATACTAACTACAGTTTATTCTATTTCTCTGCGTCCTGGGCCAAATAGTGTTATCAGAAATGAAAAAAAAAAATCCTTCCCGATCTTCCCGCTTTAAACTTTATCGTGCTCAGCATTTCTGCTGGCAGAAGATGTCACATCTCTCTTCTTGAACCCTTCACAAATTTCATACAAGCACCCACCATCATATTGGCATTTTAATGCTCTTGAACAGATTTAACTTGTACAAGTCGAAGGTGTCCTATTTTGGTGCCATTAAATTTCTGACCGGCTCCATCAAATTTCGCCTTCAAACTGCGGCAAGGGAGCTGCAAATACGCTCTATTGCAAAGACATGCAGGTAACCGTACGTTGCCTACGCTCGGAATTTGCCAAGACATTTCTAACTCCGATGACAGCTGTCAGTCTGAGGTCCGTGCGTACGCATGACCGTACATGATCCCATCAAATGGTTGGTCTCCCTTTCCCTCCCACCACCCCGTTTGCTCCCTCTCGTCCACCAGCCCTTCTCCCATCCTTCCCTTTGTGCTCGGCAGCTATTAATATCAAGCTCTTCGAACCCTCAAGTCAGTATCTCGAGCATTGAAGCCGTCCTGTACCTGCAGCAACCGCTTACTCGTCAACGCGTCAACTGCCATTCCTCAATCCTTGTGCTGGGAACCACCATCAAGCCTACTGTGACCTACAAAAGAGCATCAAGCCTTCTGTGATCTGTTCTATCTAAGACCCCGCTGCACCAAATCTTGCGCACAGTGTTCTGCTCATCTTCGTTGCTATTCTAGGCGGTCTTCAAAGCATGACAAGGTCAAAATTCAGTCGACCTTTCTTCCATTTGAGGATGGCCTGTATATACTTGCTCAAGGAATAGGTATGCTTCTCACCTCCAATCCTCTTTGCTATGATTAACACCCGCCCCATACGCCTTTCGCAGTTCTGAGCGCTTTCGGCTGGATCACATTACCCTCGCCACTATCGATCATGCGCCCGTTGACCCCGCCGGCCCTCGTTCATCAACTGCGACCCTGTTGCGGTGATACGCCACGTTGCACGGCTGCATCATGGTACGTGCATCTGCTATTAGGGAGACTAGTTATTCATGGCCCGTCAAGCTCTTAGCTCTCGCTTCTCTCAACCCTCAGCGTGCACCCGCCGGCGCCTATAAACAAGGTGTTGCTGTACAGCCCCTTGCATACACCGTTCTTGGGCCAGCTGACTCCCATCTCTGGCTCGAAGACAGTCGACCACTATATCAAGGTTTGTCTGAACTGTCGGTGTGTGTGTACGACACATCGACCTTTCCCTGGGTCATCGTTGGCTAGTCAGCTGCCTGTAGTAGCTATTTAATGAATGGATTCCCATTTTTCCTTTTTGATGCCATAAGCAGACACTGGACTATGTTGAGCTCTGAGTACTACTGAGTGCTATAGGTGCTGTGAAGCTATAAAGCTATGGCGGGTATGTGAGCCTCACGCCAAGCTATGGTTAACTTTGTAGCAGTCTGTAGCTCCTGCCTGTCCCTACAAACCAGGGACTTAGCTACGGGGCTACCGTGGCTATATTGACTATATTGTGCTCGGTTGCAACCTCATTTTTTCCTGATGGCTGCGACGCGTTCGCGCCTCCAGCGTCGTCGAACGGTGTGTATGTGGACATTGCGCAGCCCACACCCCCTTCCGGAGAACGCACTGCGACGCCCGTGATGCAGGACGCCGGCGCGCGGAGACTTCTGTTTGGGCGGCACTCGGACATGCAGCCCATCCTCAGTCTCGTGCTTCTTTCTGGCCTGGGCTCGTTGCTTCGCGTTCGAGGCGCAAAACCCGCCGTCGCCATCACTGCGAGCTCCGGGAGCTGCGCTCGTCGGGAGGGCCGCCGCAGAGCGGGTGCACCGGGCGGGGCATGATGTGCTGCCTCCTCCACTCGCATGCCTGGGCGGCATCGAGCTCGTGCAAGCCGCCCACGCGCCTGCAGGTGGGCGTGACGGGCCCACTGGGTTGTTGAGGACACAATATCATAGACACGTATAGACCACAATAGTTGGATGCCTGTACTCATAGACCCACATAATGCATTGATAATGTATGCTTGTCTTCATAAACATAAAAGTAATGCCCTCAGATCTATAGACCATCAGAGTGCAACATAGACCCATAGAGACCGGCAGGATGTCTTTATAGCCCACCATAGACTAACATAGACCCACATAATGGCCCTTGTGTCTTCATAGAATTTCAGGTTTTCCTGATGTGGGCTTCATCCATATGTACGTGGGCAATCGTTTTGAGAAATTGGGGACATTTAAGAGTCTAGCGAGGCGGGGGAGGTGTCCGTTAAACGATTTGAGTTGTTCTGGCCGAACGATTAAATGCTGGAAGTAGCCGCTACTTATTTTCTTAATTAATGTCAGAGAGAGAGAGCATAGAATGACCGAAAACAGTGCTCACAGCCACGGTAGAAAGAAAGAGACGTGTTGTTTGCAGGTGTTGCACACAGCGGCCAGAGCTGATTACTAATATGCCTAATATGGACGTTCCGCAATTTCAAACTCAGATCGACTAGTCTGTCTATTGACAGGTTTCCTTCATAGACAGATCAGTTACTATTTTAGCCCCCCATGTGTCCACAGCGGTGATCGCGTGCCATAAGTTTCTATCCTCCCAGTGGATTGCTCTCGGCACTGGGACTCGAGTTCATTGTGGTCTTCTCTACACTCTCGAATATTATCAGATTTTAAACACAAAGAGTGGCAAAGATATGAACCTCCCGAGCGAGTGACAGGAAGTGGAATCGATTTTGGCGTGCGTTTGGCAATGTCACAAACTGTCACAAAATTGTCCTTTTCATTTATTTTGTGCGCTGTAGGAGTTCAATTCAGGCTAAATGCAGTCAGTAGATAGCTAGCGTATGTTTACTTGTCTCAGATTTTCCCCAGAGGCATAGAGCTCGAATTGCGCCTGAGATCAACGAAAATTCCACATCAGGGTGCGTGGACACATCAGGGGCTAAAATAGTACTGGTCTAGCGGCACTCCTGCGTCAGGTAAATGGAAGATTCCTTATTACTTATGCAAACTGGAGCTAGCTGAAACGGGTCAAAAATTACATTGTGAAGCACCACTACGCAACCTGTGCTCAAAACTTGTTGAACAAGCCCAGGACCCGAGGGGAGTTAAGAATATGTCCAAAATCTGCGGTTCTCGGGTTCTACCAGACGTTCCAAGTCCAAAGTTTCCGGGCCAAGTGCGTCCTCTGTAAGATGGTTCTACCTACAAGGCGGTGAGGACAGAATCAACTCAGATCGAAACATACGCAGGATAAACAACATATGCTGGGGACAAGAGTGAGAACCTTGGCCGGATGGACAGTGCCTTGACACACCGGCACCACTCATGTTCAACTGCCTCGGTGTATGAGACATGGCTATATCTCTGCCTTTGAAACGCAGGCTGGAAATCCCTGAGCACAACAGGAAAACAATGGAAATGTATTTGTATACCCTAAACCCGGGGTGACATGTGGGCATCATTCCATCAGCGTGAAGATATAGATACCCATGTATGGGTCTTACAGCACCGCAAAATGGTGGTGGAGCACACAGGTTAGCCTGAGCCTGGTTGTCTCATCTGAATAAAATTGACGCTGACTATTCTGTAGACGCAGATTGAAAAAGATAATCCGGGCGCTACAATTATTCCCATCCTTCTTTCTTCGGACAAAACGCAGTTAACCATGTTCGGCAACAAGACTGCGTATCCCGTCTACATGACAATCGGGAACATTCCAAAAGAAATCCGTCACAAACCATCGCGGCGGGCTTATGTGTTGCTTGCCTACTTGCCGACATCTCGACTCGGTCATATCAAAAATAAAGCCGCGCGCCGTCGCACACTGGCGAACCTCTTCCATACCTGCTTATCCTTCATTACTGCGCCTCTGCGCGATGCTGGGGTCACAGGAATTCCCATAACCAGCGGGGATGGCTTGTTACGGCGGGGCCATCCAATTGTGGCCTGTTATATCGGTGATTACCCCGAGCAATTGTTAGTCACTTGCGTGAAGACTGGATGGTGCCCGGTCGGGGAAGTTGAGCACGATAAGCTCGGTGATGGGGACTCGAAATGTGTCCTTCGCAATCTAGCCAAAATTTTGGACGCTCTGGACAAGTTGGATGATGGTGGAACAATATATGCTCAGGCATGCAAGGACGCCGGAATCAAACCTGTTGTACATCCATTTTGGCAAGATCTCCCTTATACCAACATATTCCTCGCCATTACCTCCGACGTACTTCCTCTACTTTATCAAGGAATCATCAAACACTTAATAGAATGGCTGAAGGAGGCCTGCGGGGCAGATGAACTGGATGCCCGCTGTCGCCGTCTTCCTCCCAATCACAACATCCGTCTGTTCATGAAGGGAATTTCTAACTTGAATATGGTGACGGGTCGAGAGCACGACCAAATCTCCCGCTTTCTCCTGGTTATCATCATTGATGTCAAACTCCCCGGCGGCGTCTCAGCGGTCCGACTTGTGCAGGCAGTGCGCGGAATCCTTGATTTCGTGTATGCTGCTCAGTACCCGATGCACACAACACAGACACTCGTTAATCTGGAGGATTCACGGACGCGATTCCATCAAAACAAGAGTATATTTGTCGATCTCGGCATACGGGAACACTTCAACCTTCCCAAGCTTCATTCGTGCGAGCACTACTCTCAAAATATCATGCGCTTTGGCACCTCCGACAGCTACAATACGGAATATACGGAACGCCTCCATATTGGTCTTGCAAAGGATGCTTACCGTTCGACCAATCGCAAAGACGAGTTCTCGCAGATGACTCTTTGGCTCGAACGGAAGGAGAAGATTCAACGTCACGACAAATTTGTGGCTTGGAAACATTCGGGCTCTCCGAGCCCTCCCATCATTGAGAACCTCCATCCTGGAATCATTTATAACCGCATACTCACCATGCCGAAACATCCCACACACAAGGCAGGTAAATTCACAACTCTCGAGTCGGCATACGGTGCTCCCTTCTTTCATGATGCGCTCTCACGTTACATTGTCCAGTTGACGTTCCCGGAACTATCCTTGGCTCAAGTCGAACGCGAAGCAAACAGTTTCGATGTTCCCTTCAATGCGGTGCCTGTGTTTCAAAGAATCAAATTTAGTGCATCAGACCCATACGCCAACGACGGGCCGGCAGACTCTATTGTGGATTCTATCCATGTTCAGCCAGGGAAGGTCCTGAAAAATGGTGATGAGGTACCAGCACGGTTTGACACTGCACTTGTTAATACAGGAGATGGCGGGAAAACAGGAATTTCTGGTACATCTCACGCTCATCGATCTCGAGTCGAATTCAAACTCACTGTCCTTCATTCAGGATATCGGATTGCCCAGGTTCGGGTGGTGTTCACTCTCCCAACTCGATTGGCCAAAACTATCTTCCCCCACGAATGTTGTTCCTCCAAAATATTTGGCATACGTCGAGTGGTTTACATCATTCAAGCCGCAGCCTGAACGACACCATTTGATGTACAAGGTCTCACGGGTCATCAAGAATGGCGATCGCTTGGGAAGCATCATCCCTGTGAACAATACTCGCCGCAGCGTTCATCTCTTGCCAAAATTCGGTCCGATTGCCCCGCCAGAGTGGAAGTCTCATAATGTACTGGACAAATGTCCTATCTTCTTTGCAAACCCCGGGACAGATCGCCATATATATGCCACGTTGTATTAATTTCCTACGAATATGAGCTATTGATCGCGCGAGTATCGCTGCAACTCTGAGTCTCCGGTAAGATATTTGGTTGCCTAAGTTGCTTTTCCGTGTCCTTCGGAGACAAGAAAAGTGCACTTAGGCAACCTTATAAGTGGCCGACAGGCCATTTTAATAATACCAAAAACAAACGTTACCTGTGAGGCATCAGCAATTTGACAAGTCCTTTTCTAAGTACTTTTTAGAGCTTTTTTCCTCTTGCGGCTTTTGCTCCCTTTTTTGCTGGGTTTTGTCGGAGCTTTTCTTGGCTGCAAGGCCCTTATCTTCTTTTTGTGACTTTGGCCGATCTGAGTTGTGAAGTAGTACATGCTAATCATCTGTAGTATAAGTAACCTGCAAAATCCTTCACTGCCAGTGTTACAACCGCTACAGAATCCGACTGGCGAAACTCCGAACGTCCAATCGGCTGCTCAGTGGGCCGTTTTGCTGACTAGTACTCAGTAGTTCAAGTTCACGCTAGGTGTAAGCACGAGGCCGGAGTATATGTAGTAGAAGAAAGGGAAAGAGGAGGGAATTGGTTGTTTGTGCCAGAGTTCAGAATCACCAAACGATCTGCCAAGTCATCTACATACTTAGCAGTACTGCCGCGTAGCCAATATGGCCAGGTACGGCGTAAATAGAATTCAAGTTCAAGTTCAAGTACGTGAAATGGCGTGATGGTTGACGCCACGTCACGGCTCTCCGTATCTCTCTCTTTCCTCCCACTCGCTCCTCCTCGCTCACCCCGTCGTCTCAGGTCAATGACCGTCATTCAAGCCCTCGACTCCTGTCTCAAAACCCTCCTCAACCCTCTTCAACCCTCCAATTCTTCAAACATCCTCCTGCACAAGATTGCACGGACCTCTGCTAGATACTCGAGGATCTCTGGGACGCTTCAAGCCTGCAAATCCTTTGTTCTAGCTGATTTCCTTGGTCTCTGTCTCTCCTGTGCTGCTGATGGACTGAAAGTCTCAGACATTGCTGCCGCTCATCCTCCAAGTCCACTCGCTGGGCATCCGCTCTGTGCGACCGTGTCAGGTGTGAAATAACCCCCCTGCAGTGTCCTTACTGATGTTGTCGCCACTTACAGCCACGCCTGACCCCGCGCTAATCCCGCAGGCCCCACCACCATGGCCGCATCGTGATCCATTCAGTTATCAAATACAGCGCGGCGCGCCTCGCGGAGGTATGGCACATTCTTTATTCTATTGTCCACTGATCCAGATTTCCCCAGGTCATCATCCCCTCAATTCTCAGTGTACTCGGAGTCCCGCCTCGACCCTTCCGGCGCGTGCCTTTGGAATGGAGCATGACGTGCATGGCTCACTCCCGTATGTATACATGTATACATATGTAGTAGCCACAGTGTAATACATATATACACCTATATGGCTGAAATATGATCTTTTAGAACACTTTTTAAGCCGCTCGGCCGGTCGTCTTTTCCAGCTTTTGAGGGAGCTTTTTGACTTACAAAAGCAAACGGACTTAAAGTAAAAAAACAGCACCTGCTTTTTTAGCTTTTTTGTCTTTTCACCTTCAAAAAGGCGGAAAAGCTACAAAAAAGCCAACTTGCTAAGATGCTGATGGGTTCGAACGCAGATTCAAATTGAAGGTGCGACTTATGCAACTAGACTACAAGGACATTGGAAACATATCGTCAAGTACCACTTCAAATTTGTTGCGAAGATTCGATAAATTCAGCTAAAAACAATACCAGTCCCGCAAATGTGCACAAATACCGTTCATTTTAGGGAAACTTTGCGGTGATTTGACAAAATTTCTTGAAAATTTCTGAAATTTCAATGCCACAAAAAACTTCCGAAATAATGACGAAAAATTTCTGGGGAGGTTTTTCCTGATGTAGTATCGTAGATTGAACGCTATGGTGTTTGTGTTGGCAATAATACAGCCTGTGACCATGTTCCACATCCAATTGAACCATGCAGTATTATGTGCGTCGATATGAATCCCCGCATACACCTTTATATTCATATTTCGACAGTTCGGCGACGTATGTGTACCAGGGGTGTTCCATTTTCAGTGCCGCTCTGCGACTAATTGTGCTTGATTTTTGCCAGCGAATTCTTCATCGCTGTGGTCCCATCGGCGAGGAGGTCGGAAATGGCGGCACTTTTCATGTGACCTCTGCTTGGAATGTAAAATCACCAATTCAGCGAGGAAACTTTGACACGTGAGAACGTAGTCTATTATTAGTTACCACGCCATCATAGCGGCGTCCTGCATTATTATATGAGCATCCGTTGGCGATGCCCGAGAGATATTTCTTGACGGAGCGGGGGTTCCCGCGAGCGAAGCATTCGATTAATGCAGCCCAAGTACTGTATTTTTCCGTTCAAATCGACATTGGGTGTGACGCGTGACCCATTTTACCTATTCGATATTTCGGCAGCCACTGAATTTTTGCGTGACATCTCCAAAATTTCAACATTTTGAACCCAAAATATAGTCTTTTTTCGGGACATTCAACATCTCTTGGAATGTCATTTCATATCTTTTCAAGTGCATCTGGTCTGCGATATTTCATATCTCTTTAGGTAGCTTTTCATATCTCTCCGAGGGATATTTCATATCTTTCAAGGGACATCTTCTCTGCGACGACATTCCATATCTCTCCAGGCAACATTTCATATCTTTCCGAGTGCCATTTCATATCTTTTCAGGGACATCTTTTGATATTCAAGTTCTACATTTTCGCTCCGTGCTATTGCAGGCTTTTAGGGAGCGCGGAAGCGAGGCATCCCTCGAGGTCATATTCACCCCACAATGCCCCCTGGTTCTCGACGCAAAGCTTCAGGGCAAGCCCCAACACCGGCAGCAGCGCCAGCTAATGATCCCGCGGCTGGACCACGTTCAACACGATCCAGCAGGCGCAATGCCGTGCCAGCTGAGGCTGAACCTCCATTTCCACCTCGTAGAGTGACGCGGAAGATGCTCTTGGATTCGCTCCGCTAGTCCGTATGCATTTTCTGGTTATCTCGATAGTTGAACCAAATTTCTGACTCACAATGTAGCATTGCAGCCCGATCGAAGCAGATGTATAACCAGATTTTTTCTTCGACATTTGAACTGAGACAATTCGCAGCTCCGTTTCAAAATGTACAACCAGTTCCGCAGACGGTGCATTTATTATTCATTCTCTCCCAGGTTCAAACCCATTCTGATTTCCTTTGTAGCCGATCCGATCCAGAACTACTCCGTTGCAAATTCCGCAGCCCCCTGGCCAGGCTGCTGCAAACCGTCGACTTTCACGCCTGAACCAGAAGACCCAAATGGCCAGTCCTGCTTCACCGATACTCAATCACAGTGACGATGAATCTGACTCCGGAGCAGGTTAGATTCCATTTGATGAAACTCGTTGCACTCACAGTCTTACCTCGGATTCTGACGGTCCTCCGCCTCCTCCCCGCCGCTCTCGCGCTCGAAACAGGGATGGCACTGCCCAGCTTGGAAATATAGAGTCCGACGATGATGAGTCGCAATCACTTCCTTCCCGCCCCTCTCAAATTCGTGGGCCGTTCAGAACTTTGTCCTGAAAACTGAGACAGCAGAAGCACTGCTTTGCTTTATAATCCAATTCACATCACCGCTGTCCGGAGCTCAGCTGAAAACGCTTGGCCACTCTTTTGAAATCCACTGCTTCAACGCATTTAAAAAATTTTAATTGTTTTTGAAGCCACCTGGCGTGAGCGGAGTTTGAAAGACTTCTCTACTTCTTCCTATACAAGACACACCTTCGCTTTGCTCCGGAATATGTGTATACCTGTTAATTTGACTCACAAACTATGTAAGATACTGAACAGAGAATTGCGTGAACTTCGAAAGTGCCCGTCCGAAAGGGGACTTTGCTCAAACCACGCTCTCTGGGTCTCCCAACTCAAGCTAAGGTCTATAGTGTATTCCACGAATCGACAATGTATTTTAGGCATGCATTCATGGGCACACTCTATGTGGCCTTACCTAAGAAAATAATAATCCTTACAATCTGAGTTTGGAAGTTTAATGATATTTCATTCACATGGCCTGAATCTATGCCATGACATAGAAGCGTGTGACCAGACCGTGTCCCAGACAGGGCACGCTGGGAAGTGCGCGGTACTGTAGTATTTCGTTCAAATCAACACCGGGCGTGACGCGTGACCGATTTTACCTATTCAACAATTCGACAGCGGCCAAAATTTTACGTGACACCGCCAAAATGTCGACATCCGGAGCGAAATTTTCTCTTTTTTGTGTCGCCCTGGCCGTTTTAGGCCTCATGTCACGCTCGGGGAATTCGACAGACCCTCGCGTGACGCGTGACCCCAACCAAAATTCGACATCGACACAGGGGTGCGTGATGCGTGACTGTCGATCTGAACGAAATACTACAGTACCCCAAAAGAATAACTCCCCCAATCTTGAATGTAATACAAATCTCTCTAGCCAAAAGTGTCCTCTCATTGAAAGGAGCACTTTTACCAGAGGGATAAGAAATATCCAATTTTTGTTGCGTGACTGGAGCCAGAAAATTTGAAAAGAAATCTGCTGCTGCCCCGGTGTGTCGGAACGGTTCCGAAACGAGGACAGCACCTTGTTTTTTTTCGTTGACCTTGCAGACCTCGATAATATACCAAAAAATTCAAAAAGAAATCTGCTGCTGCCCCAGTGTGTCGGAACGGTTCCGACACAAGGACAGCACTTCTTTTTTTTATATTGACCTTCCAGACCTCAATAATATACAATGAAGGGTCAGAAAATTCGAAAGGCCATCAGCTGCTGCACCAGAGTGTCGGAACCGTTCCGACACTAGGACAGCACCTTTTTTTTCTCGCTGACCTTGCAGACCTCCAGAATATACAATGAAGGGTCAAGAAATTCGAAAGGCAATCTGCTGCTGCACCAGTGCGTCGGAACGGTTCCGACACAAGGACAGCACCTTTTTTTTTCGTTGACCTTGCAGACCTCCACAATATACAATGACGCGTCAAAAAAATCTAAACGAAATCTGCGGCTACCCCAGTGTGTCGGAACGGTTCCGACACGAGGACAGCACCTTTTTTTTGTCATGGAACTTGCAGATCTCAATAATATACAATGAGGGGTCAAAAAATTTGAAAGGCCATCTGCTGCTGCACCAGTGTATCGGAACGGTTCCGACACACGGACAGCACCTCTTTTGTTTCGTTGACCTTGCAGACTTCCATAATATACAATGAAGGGCCCGAAAATTTGAAAAAAATCTGCTGCTGCCCCACTGTGTCGGAACGGTTCCGAGACACGGACAGCACCTCTTTTTTTACGTTGACCTTGCAGACCTCAATAATATACAATGAAGGGTCAGAAAATTCGAAAGGCCATCTGCTGCTGCACCAGTGTGTCGGAACTGTTCCGACACACGGACAGCACCTCTTTTGTTTCGTTGACAATATACAATGAAGAGCCCGAAAATTTGAAAAAAAAATCTGCTGCTGCCCCAATGTGTCGGAACGGCTCTGGCCAAGAGGTGGCCGATTCGCTAGCCGAGCACACCATCAACAGCACGTGCTCGAAAAGCACCTTCCATATCGGGCTCCGTCTCCGTTTGGACGTCTCGCCAGTGCTGGATTCCATTCGGATTGTATGCACGATGTATGCCGCAGAAAAATCTGGAAATATTTATATACATTGTATAGATGTTTAAGTATGTAAGGGAATTTTTTTGAAACCTCCCGCGTTGTAAGAATTAATAAACAAGCTTCCTGACTTTCGGCATGCGCTCCATGCACGGTGGGCTCGACACGGCGACCCCTTCATTCTCTTTGTTAGCACCACAGCTAGGTGAACTCGGAGCGCGTGGTGTCGGGGGTGCCGCTAACATCGCATGAGTTCGACCAAGATTTATCGGTGGTACTGACGAAAATGTGTTTACAAAGCTTTTCTTTGATTGAGTGGGAGCATTTTCTTTATTTCTCTCCTGCTTTTATTTTTGTTTCAGTGGGAGCTTGCTTATCTCGCAGAGTGGGAGTGTTGGAAATGGTCCACTTTCGTACTGCTCGATGATGACTTCGCTACTGATATATAATATGTACAAACATCATGTACTGGATCTGCAATCTTAGTGTTCCCCCTCATCTGGGGGTTTGTCCGAGCTATTCGAGTCCTATAGGAGTCCCATTTCTAACACCTTTGTTACGTCGTATTGAAATATCATTTATGCTCAATTTCCCAACAATTTCCTGTTGCGTCTTTTGAAACCTATGAGAACTATGAGAACTAGCTATCATGTCTATGCTGCTATGATAGGTGTTTATGATGGTCTATGTCGTAGAAACCGTCCCTCCCACCTTTCTATATAGACGGGCCTTTGCTATGGCTGTTTTTATGTGATAAGATCTTTCTTGGGCTATCTGGGTCTGTGATGTAATTTCAGATTTTCCTGATGGGGAAGCGGGCAGCAGGGACGAGCAGCAGGGAGGAGGGCGAGCAAATTTTGTACATTATTAGCAATACCAAAAGATTTCCGATACCTAGCGATGCATACCGAGACGAAACCCATTTTTGCGGGGGCTGGCACCGGCCTGCGCCGGCCGGTCTTGGATTTAAAAGACATAAAATTTCTGAGACCACCCGAGACAGGCCGATACCGGCCAAGACGCTGTTTTCACTGGGGCTCAACCTCTGCAGTTCTTCGGTCGTGGGAAAGTTTGGTGGTCCGGATCAAGCAGGCTCGGTGTGGCTGCACGCCACGTCAGTCTCTCTCTCATATTGCTCCTTGTCACGGTTGTGGAAATGTCTTCTGCGTCTTTTTCTCGGTCAAGCCTGAGCAGTCACATACAATCGGGCAGACAAACCATCAACAGCTTGACGTCTTATCCACCGGCGTACAGCGACCTTATCCCAGCGCCTTGTGCAGAACTAAGGATTCCCGACCCACCTTCGCGATCACCAAGTCCTCCAACAGAAGTTATAGTATGCCATTCCTTTTCGTCCCAGACCTGGTAATTAAGACCCATTATAGCCACACAACCGCGGAGGAGGAAATAAATTCACACCCCATGATAGGTAGCCTCCATCGACAAACGCTTCCTGGGTTCTGACAGGGCCTTTCATTCTATCAGAGCCTATTTCACCAAATTTATTCAGTGGCGACTGAAAGGTGATCCAACTTTGGTTAGGCATGAGCTATGCGAGTTGTTGGCGGAGAAAGTAAGCGTCCATTTACAATTACACGTTAGTATCGCTCTTATCATTGTTTGTGTGTAGGCACCTCACCACAATCCTACATCTTGGAGTTCATATTGGTCAAGTCATCACGAATTGCCCGATAAAATTCTGGCCTCGATTAGGACTCAGGAGCTCCAGGTGCTAAGGAGGCCCATCCGTTATGACCCCAGCCCGGGGTCCGAACTCACTGAGGAGTCCGAAGATGAAGAGGATGGTGAAGACGACATTCCGATCCCGCCGGTCGAAAGAAGCGTTGACCTGGAGGAGGGCGGATCAAACTCACTAACATCAAAGAAGCGCAAGCTGGATGGTGCGTCCTTCTCCTTCCTCCCTTCTCCTCATTGTCGCTCACCAGCGGCCGTTCTGGTCCTCTTTTTCCCACCGTCTAGACACTGATCTGAAGCGCCCAGATACCGACGCAGACGACGATGAGAAGGCGAAGAAACGCAAGGTGGCGTCCGTGCCAAACGAAGGGAAGGCGAACAGGAACACGGTCGCGGAAATTGCAAGTATGTGCAACATCCTGCTTCCTGGGCTGATTTACGAGCGAAACATTTTAGCAAGAGTGCGGTCGACCACGAAAGGGGCTGAGGTCTGGGCAAAGGCGGAGCAATTGCTCGGAACCGAAAAGGAATATCTGTTCCAGAATCCCGAAGCGTTCGAGGTGTGGGTCCGGCGGCACCAGCTGCAGTGGCGATTTCTCATGTCGAGGGAATACGTGTGTATTATCGTGCGCCCTGCCTGCATTGGTTTTGACTCTGCCTGGGCAAAATGAAGGATATTCTGACCGTCAACGCCCTATTCACTGCCGTTGAAGAATCCCACCACATAGATTCCCGGTGCCTTTTGGTACGATTCCTAATCCACTCTCCAAAATGTTTTGCTCATGCCCAAAATGACCCGTAGGCCACCAAAATAAGGAAGGTAATGCACCAAATTTCCCGGATAGAGGACGATGTCCCCGGGGACGATGAATACAATTTCCGTCAACGTGCGAGAGATTTGGTAGTTCGGTGGGATCAGATCTTGGATGCCAGCACCGCGTTCAGCGCAATGTCCGCATAAAGATGGAAATGCTCATGTTCTCTTAATACAGTTCTGTCCACCGACCCTTTACTCACAGTTCTCGAGTCCAACGTACACATACACGCAATGATGTACTTAAAAAAGACTTAATCATTTTTCACGGCGTTTGCAGCTTGCGGTTTGCAGTAGCAGAAGATTTAACTTGCCGCTGTTGCTTTTTAGTGCCGCAAATTGCCGCTGCGAAATGTCAAATTGCCGCTGACTGGAGCTATATAAGGGATTAAGGCGAACATTCGCGAACACCGGCAAACTCCTAGACTCGTGACTAGTCTGCAATACGGCAAAGGTATGGGAATGTTATTTGCTGTAGGCGTGTCATTGTCATTGTCATTGTCAATAGTGCGGCGGGAAATAGGCTTATGAAAATTACCCTGGCTATTTAACACGGTTAATTGGCCACTAATTAACCCGAATTTTTGGGAGCCTGAAAAGAGCCTGTAAAATAGGGCCTATTTGACCCTGACTGGCCGCGTTTTCTGGTTCGAATCTCCATCTCCCAACACTTTCCACCCGCCCTAGATCGCCTCGTCCGGGCTCCGGACATCCCGTGAGCCTCAATTGAGGCGTCTTGTGCCAAACTCCCTGCCACTTCCGTGAATTTTTTTTTTTTTTTTGGACTTTTTTTTTTCTATGTGTTCAAATGGGAACATTTTTGAAGCCTTGGGAAGGTTTGTCCGAAAAGTGAAATAAGGGGTCCCAGACCCACCCTATGAGGCTGTGTCTCGGCATCTTCCGGTGGGTACCCCTTGCTCAAATCAGTTGACAGGGCGGGATCTCGGTGGCTCGTCAACTCGCAACCCTAACAAGATGCCCAGAAAGGCTGCTGCTGGCACCGACGGCGCCGCTCTAGGCGAACCTCGCCGCTCGACCCGCATCAAGGAATTACCGAAGGCCGCGGCGCCCGTGAAGATTGGGGTCAAGCCGCGCGGGAAGGAGTCCAAGGAGAGCAACGAGGAAAAGCATAAGCGCGGGCGGAAGCGTAAGGAGCGCGCCGATGCATACGCGAGCGCTGCGGATGATGAGGTGCCCCCAGCGAAGAAGGTGCGTTTCCACTGACGCTGTGCGCCACCCCTGCTGATGCTCATGCGCCAGCAAAAACTCGCCTCCAAGGCCGCCCAAGAGGAAGACCAGCCCAAGCGCGGGCGCAAGCGTAAGGAGCTCGCCGACACGGAAGCGAACGGCGACGAGGCCGAGTCCGCCGCCAATGACGAGGCGCCCCCAGCGAAGAAGGTGCGTTGCCACTGCTGCCATGATGATACTGATGCTCATGTTGTGCGCCAGGGTAGGGCCCAACTTGGATGATCCGTGGATCATCCATCAGCCATCAATCAAATCCATGGATGAGCCATCATCCATTTCCCACGGGTCAATTGTTTTATCTGCACCAACCGTGATAGTATTTTGCACCAAGAATTCGATTTTGCATGTCTAGTAGACCAACTGAAACTGCCTATCATTTTTTTGGGCCGACTACACTCGCTGTTCACAAAAAAAAAAAATCCATGGATGATCCATATCCATGCACGTGATCATCCATCCATGGATTTCCACGGATTTGATCATCCAAGTTGGGCCCTACGCCAGGGAAACTCGCCTTCAGAACCGCCAAGGAGGAGGACGACAAACCCAAGCGCGGGCGCAAGCGTAAGGAGCCCGCCGACGCAGAAGCGAATGGCGACGAGGCCGAGCTCGCTGCCGATGACCAATTGGACGGCATGATCCGGGCTGAACAGTGAGTGAAATCAATTGGACGGCACGCTCCGAACCGAACTGCGATTGTAAGTATTTGATTCAGATTGACGAGAGCTTCTGCGGAGTGTTCCGAGCTCCCACGTGGTGGCCCGATACTGAAATAAATCGGGTTTGAAATATTGTTTACTCAAGTCTCATTGGAGAGGCGAGTCTCTCGCGTACGTCCGCCGTACATTATCACACCTACACGAGAGTTCCCACCTCTCAGGTCGAAAGAGGAATGCGGGACAATACCTACCCCTCGGGTCGCAAGTGGTTTTGTCTTCCCAGGTAAGTCTCATGAAGCACAGAGACTTTCCACTGCCAGTACCACTGTCCAAGACCACATTGCGGCCTTGCATGACATTGGAGAACAACCGCCTTTGGGCCTTGTGCGGAGTCTTCCCCAAGCGGATTATGGAGCTGGAAACCATCCCAGACATGTCAAGCTCCTCTGGCTTGCAGATCTTGACCTTTGAAGCAAGTGGTATGGGTGCCACAGGCTTGGATGCGTCCACCATCGCGAATGGCCGTATTCGACGGTAGAGCCAGCTGCGCGTGTCTTTATGTGTCTTTGATGTCCAGAGCCTCTGTTCAGTACTCCGCAAAGAGTTTGTACTCTTCAGAATGTTCTCGGAGTGCGCGAGAGGGAAGCTACAGAAAGTCGCGTCGGGGAGAAGACGAAAATTTTCTAAGTCATTTTGATTACAGCCGATCCGGAAAGTAATGAGAAAAACATTTTTTTTTGCGCCCGTTCTCAATTTGGCAATTCCAAATGCAGGCTGACGTGGGTTCAATCCCGCGGACCGGTGCATTTTTAAAAAACCCTTTGTGTGGTCTGAGTGGACTGTACCATTCTCTGGGTAAGGTTTCTGTAGTATAAATATATGTGTATACACCATTTGGAATGCATCTCCATGTATTCTGCACAGCAGAATTTTTAAAATCTGCGCAGAAACCCTATGGAATTTGGGCCTGAAACACTAGTCTGAATCACTTGGCACACCCTTTAGGGGACTCCGGTTTGACGTGATCGAAACGTGACTGCACGTGGACGTCGGCATTCGCCGGCGCGACCATTTTGGGAAGCGAGTAAGTCGCGTCGCGTCGCTCTCTCTTCCTGTCACCGTTTCCGCTCTACAGTCGACAGATTTGCTATATTAATGTACTATTTCGACACTCTTCCCGAGTATGGAGCACGATTCCGCGTTTGTTTCAGACTTTGAGCTTGAAATGCTAAATCAAGATACACCTCGCAATCTCTCCGCAGTACACTTTCTCTCTGTCTTTCTTCAGATACCATGCTGCTTGAATGTCAAAACATTTGACCTCAATGTTCCCTAATATTCTCAATATCCTGCGACTAGTATAAACTCGGATGTCATCTATCCTAGCTCGAGTACTTTAGAGCCGGACTCAGAAATTCCTTTGAAGTCTGCGCTCTCCATCGCTGCGTAAACTACATACTATGAGATATTCTGGTTCTTTTTTCGGTCCACACACAATAACCTTTTCAATGGACCAAATTCTTCTCCAGCTACCACCTTCTGCACACCCACTGTTTTTGGCATCTTTCACCTCTCCGCGACTAGCCGAGGCTAAACGGAAGATCCCCTGACTTTGAAAATCCTAGTCTTCTGAAAATTTTGTTACCTCATTTCATACTCCTGCACAGAAACGGAAAGAGCGCGCTTCTCACGGCGCTTCTGTTCCTTCTGATACACTAAGTCCTCATCCCAGGGAACTTTGCGCAAAGGTAGAGTTGGATCTTTGACCAAAGCAAGCTCAACGATGACATTTATCATGCAGCAGCTCGTCTTGCTGCTACCAGTCGGATTATCGTAGAGACATTAACGCCGTCGAGACTAAGTTTGCAGACACCTTCTAACTTGTGGTGATCATGGGGGACGTATGGGACCGGGGTGTGCTCTAGAGTGTGTCGAATTAGACTGTACCTTTCGAAGGAGCTCCAGAGGAAGGGCTCGGACATGAAGGGAGGAGCGAACATGCGCACAGAGAAATACGCGACACTTTTGACGCATCGGGTAAAATCGGCCTGGCTCAAAATGCACGTGAAGTCACGTTTCGATCACGTCAAATCGGAGTACGGTATGACACCTGCCAACTGAATCAGACTCCATACTGGAATAATATCGACTATCATATTATTCTGTGGAGTCTGACTACGGGAGACTACTGAAACACAGGAAAAAACGCAAAATAACTCATGACGGATGAGCAAAGCAAAAAATAAAAATTCTGGTTCGCAGAATACACGGAGCATTCAAAACTACATGAATCACCCTCTCCATGTATAATCACATCAGGAAAATCTGAAATCCTTCATAGACACAACGGCCATTAGCCAGGTCTTTGGTGGGCTATGGTGGTCTATATAGTCATAAACCATCTATTTTGGTCTATGATCGACTTTGGTGGTCTATGGATGTGCCCCCAAGACTGCCTGGGTCTATTTTATCAAAGGACTTGTATACTAAGGCCCTCCGGGCATGTCCTGGTACCTTTTGCCAGAACCGGTTCCTTTGAAAAGCAATAAAAAGAGCATTACATGCGGCTCAAGGTTCGCTCGGTCAACGCTCACGTGTCGACCAGCTCACATTGAGCCCACGATGGCAGGATCCATTCATGTTAGTGTCAAAAGCTCACGACAATAAAGGGATTTATTTTATGATTTTTTATTTTTTAATCGGATCAAGACAGATGCGAAGATAATTTAAGGGCAATTTACACGCCATAATTATTTATTTTTGCGTCGTCAATTGATGCAATTCGTCTTTCAGACCTGGTTCCTAAGACGGTACCAGGAATAACGGTCTTGGAGGGTGGCTCATGATCATGAGTTAGCGGGTAATTTTTACTTATCAATAATGAAAATTTATAAAAATCTCCGAAGTGTTGTTCACCGAGTATTCGACCCTGGGATTCAATTTGTTCGGGACCAAATCCGATTCAGTTGCTAATTGTCAGTGTTCAATTTCCGAGACCCGCCATATCTGTATCCCGGATTCTGGAATTCCCTTCCAGGCCGAGGCAATCATCCGGATCAGTGCACTGCCCAACCGTTTTTCGACAGTTTATGGCCTGTCTGACCATCCTTGCCCGCAGGGCCCTTATCCCCTTCTCCCTCAGCTTCACCAGTCAGGTCGTGGGGTATGTTATTTCCTGTTACTTCGGAAATTCGGTTGCTGCTGCCGCAAGTGCGGAACACCGCTGCGTGAGCCGAACGGAATTGATCTCCGAAAATCCGAATGATCAACTTTATTTACCTCCGCCATCAGGCCGCGCGTCCGTTTGAGGCTTTCCTCTTGCCTTCATCATCTTCCCTCTTCTTTCCCCTCCAGCAAGCCACCTTCACATCCCAGCCCATGCCCTCTGATGCCCATCCAGAACATAATCCAACCCCCATCAAGCGGTCAAGAGAGGCTCCTTTGCACTG
Organism: Mycena galericulata; assembly: GCA_029289565.1. Taxonomy (NCBI): domain Eukaryota; kingdom Fungi; phylum Basidiomycota; class Agaricomycetes; order Agaricales; family Mycenaceae; genus Mycena; species Mycena galericulata. The sequence continues at coordinate 183,386 of JARKIA010000104.1, forward strand.
ATTCCGCCCCTGGACCCAATTTTATGTCTCAAGTCCATCCCTCCCCCATTGCCCTGGCCTGTCTACCCATCCTGCTGCCTCAAGAATCGCAATCCAAAGAAACTCGGCCTCCAAATGGCCTGCACTTTGCCAAGCCCATTCGCAAGCGTTCGAAATGATCAAGCGACAAGATACCGGAATTTCCAAAAAATTTCAAGTCCGTCCGTGGATCCAAGTTGCAGCGCAAGCTCTATCGTCGTACTCTCCGGCTTTCAATTCAAATCCTCACTGGCTAGTTTTGGGTATAGGCCGCTATGATTGTTACTTGCCGCTCTGTTTCGTCACGCTCCCGTGTGTACATTATATAGTATGTTCGAGCATGTTGCAGTGTTCTCCCTTAAGGCCTTATTAAGGGCATTTCTTGAAGTTAAGGCCTTAAAACTTAATAACCCTTAATTAAGGGTCGTAAATTAAGGGCTTAAAAACGATTTTTTTCTCCGCCGCCATTGTAGGCATCCAGACAGTCAGGACAGGATATATACTGAACCTTCAAGTTTTCCATGTCTGGCTCGTCGTCAGACTCCTCCGTTGCCAACAGCTCCATTAACAACTGCTCTCGAGTGAAAGGCTTACGTGGTGGTCGTTGCAGCAGTTATGGGATCTGCTCACTGAACAGCTTCGACAAGGGCAAGGAAGCCATCTGGAGGAGCGCCGGCATTTTTGGATGCTTAAATGACGTTGCGAAGACAAAAATTTACTGATGGGCAATCTTTGATGCCATCATTACCCGTAATTGAGCCTTAAAAAGTTTCTTGGCCCATCTTAAGCCCTAAATTTAAGGGCTTTTTAACCCTTAAATTAAGTTAAGCCTTAACCCTTAGGTAGAACACTGGCATGTTGTACATTATTCGATGCAATATAGTATTTGTTTTTTCATCCTCTTTGTATTTTGAATCTTTTGAGAACTATGAGAGCTATGTGCGCTACTGTGTCTATGCAACTATGATAGATCCAGTGGCGTCTATGGTGGTCTATCTGGCTGAAACCGCCCCTCCCACCTTTCTATATAGATGGTGGTTTGCTATGGCATCTATGATGTCTTTGTTCGTCTATCTTGGTCATTATTGGAACTTCAGATTTTCCTGATGCAAAATTTTCCCCGTTGAGGCTGCACCGAAGGCCATCAGTACGTGGACATCAAATCCCTTTACGTTGCCAGTCCCCATACGTAGGGTAACCAGCCCGCTCTGGTTACCTTGCTGGTTACCCCCGCGTAGCGTAGCCGAGGTAACCACCGGAATATACGTGTTTACCCAACGGTGATCGGAAAATCGGCTCCGAGCAAGCCGTGGCACTGCCGAACTACTTCCGATCATTGTTCACTTGGATCTCGCAGCCTTTCCCACGGTTCGAAGAAATGGTCCAAGGCATCGCACCCAAGAGACATCTTCTGAGAGGAGTAAACGCTGTAGTATGTCTGGTATGTTATGTAATTGCATACGTTAGAACAGCTTGAATGAGGGAGAATTTCAGTCACGGAAGGCCCGAGGGAAGTTTGGTCACACTGGAAATCTCCATTCCTTCCAATCCGCCTACAATCCTTACGAACGGTCTATCTAAATAGAGGAATGTAGGTATAATCTGCCAAGGTCACCATGGTCAATACATCTGGCAGTTCAAACAGGCAAAAGGTCACGTGACATGGCACCAAAGGGTAACCGTGGTGGCCACCACGCCGTTAGTACATAGGGAGATGCGGCAGGGATGGGGGCGTAGGAAGGGCAGTGAAAGCAGAGAAGGAAAGAAGAGCAAGAGAGGGCTTGAGGTTGAAGGGAGGGCTCGAGGTTGAGGAGTTCCGGGAGTATTGCAAGGACGGACGCGCGCAGACAAGCGCTGAGCGGGGTATTGGACTCGTGTTGTTATATTTTGATGTTCTTGACGGCAGCCATGGATAAGATGGCCTTAGAAGAGTCGTAAATGGTTGGTGAAAGTCGTGTGAAGGGCGAGAAGGGCAGATCCGCACTGATTTGCCAATGAAGGAGCGGGAACAGGCAACAACGACGACGAGGAGTCAAGACTCTGGTCAAGTACACCAATGTTTTGGACAAAGGACTTGGGTATTTGGCGAGAAGGACCTTGGGGCGAAACGACGACGGGAACGGGGAGACAATGCGGAGGGTGATGGGGGAAGGAAAGAGAGATGATCGACCAAATGTGTTTGGCACGCCAAACAATCACGCAATCGCCCACGTGCCCGCGCAGTTTGAAATGACTTAGCATCTTTTCGGCGAGTCAAGTGGACGTTGCGGATATCTTCAGCAGAAACTCGACAAGGCCAGGATTGTATGCAAATATAGTCTCTTATAAACAGACGCTACAACAAAAAATTACTCGTACCTCGCATGTTGTAATGCAAATAGGACATCCGGATTGATAGTGAGCTGTACCAAGTCCCCGATGGCTTGAAAAGGTTTGAATCTTAAGCCCGTGCTACCCGCCGCTACTGATCCGTGAGTGATACGCTACCATGATCTACTGATCCGTGGATGATGCGCTACCACCGCTACTAGATACTACCAGGCTTGTGTTGGACGCTACTGAAACTACCCGTGCTACCAATGCGGCCTTGTAGCTACCAGGTAAATTCGTTTTTCCTGATGTAATTCCCATTAAGGAAATCTTGAACTGCGGGCGGGCCACGGGACAGGGCAGTTCGCTTGAAGTCCTCCAATAGCTGTCAAATTAAACAGCTCGCAGTCCTGCCGCAGTAGAAAAGGATCGGAAACACGGGCTCACTGGGAATAAAGAATTGTATGGGGGTGGGATGTTATCTTGAGGAGGGCCGGGTGACAGGGGCCGTGTATAAAATTTGAATGGCTACATTTACTGCCGATTTCGCTGCTCTGTCCTGAGTCTAATGTTCTAAAACATGACACACAACCAGTATTTTTCAGAATTGAGGCGAAAATTGAGAGATACTGATACACCACGTTACAGCTGTTTGCAAAATTGATGACAGTCAATGGCATCACTGTCCGGAATTTGCTCCTCCATGCGGTACTCCTCTGTGATTCTGGCAGTGACATCAAGGCGACTTTCCTCGAGCTTGCGAATAAATATATCAATGACCATTCTCCGTGGGATCACCGGCAATGTTTCGTTGTTGTTGGAATGTTCACTGGCCAAATGATATGAAGTATTGTATTTCCAGAAGGTACGGGCCATCCCGGTTGCTGACTTCTTTCACAAAGAGCAGTGCAGAGGAACATTGGTGCAAGGGGATGAATTTGAAGCTGTCTTTGCAGTTTTGTACTGCATCTTCTCATAGTGGTACTTGCAACTCGATTTGACCGTAAGCCGTGGGATGCACCCATCCGTCAAAGGTAAGTAGTCAATTACATACTTTATTTTGGAGCAGACCGTGCTCCTCAAATTGACGGAGGGATAAAAGAATATGGCCTCCCACATGTTCTCGCATTTTGTTTATAGTTCTCTTTTCTCCACATATCAAGCAGGGAACAGATGTTTTTGCAGGCAACTTTGGCTTCGGAATGAGATCTGGAGGGATGCTTGAAATGAAAAGTGCACTGTTCCCTATTCCACCAGTTAATTGGTGGCTCAATCTAGAGAATAAACTTGGATTAAACTTACCAGTTGCGTTGGAATACGGCAAAGCTGCAGGGTTCCTGATATGTGGCAGCAACTGCATCATATTTTCGAGCATCTCAGGACTTTCGGGTTCAAGTGATTGCCATACTGATTTCATTACTTCTTCCAACTGGTCAGAATCGATTCGCCATGTGGGTCGTTTGAGTGCCGATTCAGTTGATTGTCTGTTGAACAATGTCCGCGCTGCAACAGTGGGTCCCAGTGAATGTACTACAACTGACGGCACTTCCAGAATTAATTGATTGTGGGTCATTCGCGTGGAACCAGCACTGAGATCAAGCATAATGAACTTTCCAGTCCATTCCCAGAAATTATGACCTGGACTAATCACAGAAGCAGAAGTACGAGGACTTTCAAACTCCATCCCTTGTGCCACAACTCGGATGTTGGATGTAACATTTGCAAGCTCTTTTGTTTCAATGACGTTTCGAACTGTCTTGTCTTTTCCAACACGAAAACCTTTGACCATTAAAACCCCTAAACAAATATACTCCCCAGATTGGAATAGTGTGCCTGCAAGATCCCCTGCTTTCATTACTTCCTCATCTTCCAGGTCAAGAAGGTCCAGCTCAGTTGATTTTCGTTTTTGTAGATCCTCCAGTGCAACACCTTGTGCTCGAAGAGTTCGCATAGTGACTTTCTTGGTTCGATTTGAGCTGAGTGATGCAACAACAGAAGATTTCAAAAATTTCTTCCCTCCAGCTTCAATAAATTTCTTCGCTGCAGAAGGAGGCTCATCTGCGCCTATCCCCGGAATAGAATCAGGGAGAAAATCATCTAGATCCATCCCCAGTACATCGTCAGTGGAGTCTGGTGTAACAAGGTCTGGTATCCTTGCTGCAGATGTCGCCTTATCGATGACGAAGGCGGCGACTCTCAGGGGATATCTGTGCAATTTCGGACCTACAAGACGCGAAAATACACCCAAAATACACCTCAAACAGCCCTAAATTGGGGTAAAGTATGGGTTTTTGACCCCTAAAAACCTATGGGTTATGGAGTATAGGAGAGTTATGAGTTTTAATTGAGAACCACCCCCGTGGACACCAAAAACCTATGGGGTTCAGCAGAGTATGGGTTATCGCAGGTATGGGTTAAGACAGAGGAGACTGTATTCAGATTTCTATCGGAAGCATTATTGACCTCTCCAGCTGCCCATCAGTGCAGGCCATTATGAAACGCGTGATCCGATTATAATATTGGCAAAATCCGTGGCATTTCCAAAGACTTTCAATCCTTGCGCCGTACCAGAGCCGTTGTTTTTTCGCAATGGATAGTCCTCACGATTCTGGTCATTTCCGCCTATTCAGATTTCTTTCGGATGCTCTATTGACCTCTCCAACTGCCCATCAGTCTCTTCAGAATTCCTGTTAAATGTGAGTTGTGAACAGTCAAATTAGCGGGGAATTGATGGAAGCGTGATGCCACCCTCAGCGGCAGTCTTATATTCAGCGCGCGCGAAACTGGATCTACCATAAGGCTAAGGTTATCAAAAGTGTTCCAACAGCGGTACTGCCAACTGCCCCAAGACGTCATTGGCACGGAATGGAATTGATTCGACAACTGCTAAATTGTGAGGAAGAAATGAACACAAGGAAGAATGAACACAAGTAAATGAAAGCACAACTCACAATGATAATGAATCATCCGTGGACGGGCGCGACATGGCGCACCATCAAAGGGCACACGGGTTGCCGCATATGCCGGACCATCGGCGGACACATGGGTTGCCGCACTTTAACCATTCGACGGTGGAAGGCTGGAAGCACGCGTCGAATGCGTCCGCGGCTATGGTGAACATCTCGAGAGTCGAGGCACTGTTACTCTTCAGCCGGGACGGTGGCTGATATGGTGGATGTAGGAAGAATTATGGTGGCGGGTCCACCGACACAAGGGATGTTTGCGATAGCGGACATAATAGTGCGTGTGATGCGGATGTTTTTTGGTTTGTTTGTTTGAGTGGACATTCAAAGTGGGCCCTATATGGAGCGGAAGCGATCGGGTGAGGTGGTGGGCGGAGGCAGGTCTCAGTTCGGAAGTCGGGGATTTCGGCCCCGAGTCTCAGCACATGTGCCTAGAAAGCTTTAGAAAGACTTGAATACACCCAAGGATCCCTGTGGCTTCGACGCAATACCGGTAAGAAAACTAAATAGCCAAATTTAGTGGAATCTGGGCGACGGAGTCGATTGAGTCGCGGAAAACTCCTGTCTGACTATCATTTACCTATGCGAGACAATATTTTTTTGCTTGGATTTGAGCTGCACGCATGTCCTATGCTTTATATATACGATGCCTGTCATATGAATATTATATTATCTCCATGAAGTGGCTGAACATTTGAGGCAGAATCGAAGATACAGTGAAGTCGCTCTCCAAATGAAACAAGACAAATTTGATCAAAATTCAACTATCAGTTTTCTGCCGGGCTCAAGCGCCCGCAGAATGCCCGAAGAGTGTGTCGGGAACCTTTTGATTGTACACCCATCTGCAATCTTTTTTTCAGAGACAGTCGGACTCGAATTGAGGTCGCAAAATATCAACAATTGACATATCTGGAGAAGTTGGTTGAGCATGTCAAGCTTCGAGAGGACTTCAATTCACTCAAGGACCTCAAGGCTCCCAGTGCCTTTGACGCAATACCAGCAAGGGAAATACCATAGCCAAATTCAGTAGTGGCGGTCAGAGTGGAATTTATAATAAATAGGCGATTCTGATGACGATTCTGGACTCGATTCTGGAATTTATTTAACGTGGGAGAATCATCGTAATTCAGAATCGCCTCAGAATCGTCGAATCGTGTAGAAGCTCCTCTGGAGGCGCTTCTACAACGATTCTCGAGACGATTCCGATTACGAGTGCTTATGTAATAAGTGATCGTTCTTTTATCAAACGAGATGAGCTTTTTGAGAGCACCTCGAATGGTCAGCGACACCTTGATGAACAATGCTTAATAGTGGCTGTGTTGAAATGAATTTAGCAGCGTTCATTCCATTTTTTTCTAATGATTTTAGGGTTTCTGTTTGAACGCCGATCGACCGTTTCCGTAAGGCACCAAGTTCGAGCCCCGGTGTCTGCATTCTTTTGCACTGTGCCGCGGTCCGCGGGGTAACTCCGGTGATGTTCAGCACAGCAACCTTGTTCCATCCTGACACAGGTAATTTTAAACCCTTTCGCCTCTCCCTTCTTACCCCCACCATGAAACCTTCATATGAAGATAACTCTATGTCTTGCCTTGTGGCTCCCTGACCAAATGTATCCAAGCACAGCAAGTAGAATGAGGTCAACAGAGGTCTATCAGATATCTTTCTATGCTCTGAAATAGTCAAGTCAGTGGTCAAATTCTTTTTCTGCCCTGCCCCTCGAGTGCATACTCTTTTCTTTTTCTCCGAATCACCAGTGGAAGTACGTGACCTAATACTTTCTAGTGTTGTTCCCAGTCGGGCTCAAGCGCAAGCCCGACCCAAGCCCGGGCCCGGGGTCGGGCTCACAATTTTTCCAAGCCCAGGTCTCTATGGGTAACAGGTACAATCCTCTGTTTAAGGGAACCAGAGTTACCTAAAGACATATATTATGTTGGCTCAAACTTGACAAACTCCGAATATGCTTCCTGGACAAGGTGTGGAAGATTCCGCTCCTTTGATGAAGTTCTCAGTCTGGAAAGACAAGTTCAAAAACTGATTTCCAAAGGGTTAAAAGACCTCCTATTGGGAGCACCTGACGAATCTAGAACACTTACAAACTGATTGGGATACTCAGATGAACAGAGAAAAAAATCCAACCAAGCCCATGCTCAAGCCCAAACCCAAGGTAGGGTTGGCCTGAAAATGTTTCGTGACCCAGGCCTGGCCCAAGCCCGACCTGACCCGAACAACACCAGTGCTTTTCGACCCGAAAATGTGTACAAGTATACCAATGGAAAGAGGTCTCCGCTTGTCTGCCATATTTTTGCATATGACTTTGTGTTGATTATATATATACATTTTACCCCGGCCCTCACCCCCGGATTCGAATAATAATACAGAGGTGATCTGGTTACCTTTCTGACCACAAAAGCTTCAAGTATAAAAAAATATAAGCACGAGTGTTTGCCGGGCAACGCCACGGCCCTACACCCCAAGTTCTCGTTTAATTCAAGTCTTGACTACCACAAATTTTTGTGAGTGTATTAGACGGGCTGATGATCATTGTTTACATTCCACCCAGGCCGAGGTACGCACCTTGTCCATGCTGTCTGTCGATCGCTCTTGGACTGCTGGTGCTCCCTGTGCTCCCATCGCATGACCTGCTGGAGCTGTCACTTGATATGTACAAGACTTGAAGGCGGGCCCGTGTCGTCCATGCCGACAATACTCAGTGGCGTATGAACAGGGCTTGGCGGGTTTGGGCCGCCACATATCGGGGGAGGGCGCATCAGCAGTCGGAGGAGCGCATGTTGAGCATAGCCACCAGATATTGATTTGATTAATAGCGCAAATAGTAGGCTGAGAATCGTCCACAGAATCGCAGCAGGAAGTTGGCGGTTAAAGCAGACGGCGATTCTGAACGATTCTCACACGATTCTGATGCAAAACAATTCCAGAATCGGCATCGGAATCGTCACCAGAATCGACATGAGAATCGCCCAGAATCGCCCACTCTGACCGCCACTAGTGTATCTCGGTGACGGAGTTGGGCGAGGCGCGAAAGCCCCTAGTTTACCTTGTCCGTAGCCGGACCCTGACCCGCAATTGAGCATGTTCCGGGGCTGTCAGTCAAAGGCTTGCGGGCTGTACCACGGTTCACTTAGGACTTGTAGCAAGAAACGGCGGATTCGAAGGCTGATCAAACTGAACTCCGGGAGAGACCTTTACGAGGACAATGGGCATTCGAATGGTAAATTGAATCCTTATACCACTTAAACCTTTACGAATTCCTACTCGAGGTTGTGTGTTGTGTTGATACTTAATAATTTTTCCCTGGCAGTTTCATATGTTCAATAGCGGCCTTCCTCAACTCGTTCGAAGAAATGTGTCCATCTACGTTGGCTACAACCACTGATTCGAACGGAAATGGCTCGGACGCCGGTGGGTTTACAATATCCGACAAGTCGGGACGCGCATCCGGCGTATACGAAGACGTTGTTGCATCAATACCACCAGAAGGAATTACATGTTGGATGTGAAAAGGAAGGATGGTCTTGTCTGGCAGACCATCAAACACACGAGCATTAATCTCAACATCCTTGTACAAGGGATTGTGCTTGCTCAACCAGGCCAATGCGTTCAATACCTTTTCTTTACGAACCGTCAACGGTTTAGCTTTTTTTTGAAGCCGCTCAGTGGGTGGACTAGAACCGACGAAAATTACGCAGATAGGGGTAATGACTTCTTCAATAGATGAAGGCAGAACTTTGGCAATAGCAGACGGTTTTTGAGGGTAAACTATTACATAAGGCTCGTCACGAGTGCGGGTCACCCGCGAGTCGGGGCGGGTTGACCCGTGGGAATACTTGTGGGAACCCGCGGGTTCGGGTACCCGTCGCCACGGGTAGTCACAGATCCGGGTAGTGAAAACAAGACCATACTCACAAGTTTTAAAAGTGCTTTAAAACTTGTACTTTCCACTGAAAAATAGCAAAAGAAGAAAAATACCCGTGAGTTGATCCGTGGGAAACCCTCGACCCGCGAGTCAAGTACTCGTGAGCGCGGGTCAGCCACGGAACCGAGTAGGGATCTGGACGACACAGGTACCCGTGGCCACGGATCCGGGTCACCCGCGAGTTAACTCGTGACCAGCCTTACTATTACATGCTCACAAACTCCGCGTTGTGTAATGGGAGTGGAATAATCACCTTCTTCCTTCAGCCGGATATCAGCATTTTGCTCTGCATCTGGCTATCATGGCCTCTTCTACGACTGTGAGATTCTTCAATCGTCGGGTACAGGGCCCAAGTAGTTGTGATTAGAAAGTGCCAGCCTGAGGACTTTTCCACGTTTCAGAAATGAATAACAATTTTTACAGGTCGCTAACACAGGCTCTGCTCCCTCTCCTGACTCTATACCCTCAGGATCCACCAAAGCACCGTCCAAAGTATCACCAAAATTGGTATCATCCAACGGCATGGGCGGAGGAACACAATCTGGATCAAGCCATGGTTTCACACGCGGCGGCAGATCTATGTTCATCTCCTCCGCTGGGTTTTCAGAATCTACATCCATAGAGTCATCTCCCATGTTGTGTTCATCATGTTCATCCGCAGGCTCATTCGGATCAACATAATCAGGGCGCCGCAATAAGTTTATATCGAATTCATCCAAAGCCAATGTTCTTTTATTCTTTACGAAATCCTTTCCTGAACAACTGGCACAAACGAAGCTGGAAAGGGCGTCTTTTGAAATGGATAAATTGAAGGCTTCGACGAGCATCCTTTTCTGATTCGATGGAATCAATCTAGGCCAGTCAGAACGTAGAGAATCCAGTTCTTTTTCGCGTTCTGTATCTTTGTCACGCACCCTGAAAACAGATCCATCCACCAACCTTTTACCACGACGTAGGCGGTGGAGATAAGCTTTTAAATGTTTTCTCAAGGCAGCAGTACCATCAGAGATCAAAACTCTACGTTGTGCATCTGCAAGATGCGTCTCAAGGGACGTTTTGAGAGCTTGGGCAGAAGGCTAGCCAGTATGTTTACCTGAGCAAGATCGAAGTCAACGGAGGAAGACAATTCAAGATCCATGTTAGAGACATGAAGATTATGGTTATTCTCCCGAGACGATGCCAGGAGTGAAGCACACCCCAAATGTCTAAATCCAGACCTGTGAAGGCCACAGTTTCCACCCCCGACGTGAGATATGATGAGGTTCCTGCCAGCTTCTAGAGAACACCAGGATAGGTCAAGTCCGTGGAGGGCAGCCAAAGATGTTAATGCCGATTTCGACAGTCGCTCAAACCCATCGAATACATCATGCAGCGGATTCGAAATGTTGTGGCTTTTAACAAGTTCCCTGTGCCGTGTCGCAAGAACAGACATGATCCCAGCAACCGAAGAACCAAGAGCTCTTGCAACAACGGCTAATTGAGCATTGGGCAGAGATGCAGACAAAATAATGCTATGAGCGGCGTGACTCATATCGTAGGGCGAAGTGAACTGTGAGCTGGAAGCTGTACACCCGACATGAGGAAGAGCTAACGATCCATTCGGTAACACAGTTGCACACATGCCTGAGAGCAAATGATACACAAGGGCCCGTCTAGCCTGATCAAGACCTAGCCCTCGAGATCGGATACCGTGATAATCCAAGTGAGCGAAAACAGTGTAAAGATCACCCGAAAGTATATTGCGCATAGGATCAGAAGATGTGAACAATACATCCAGGTCGGAACACGAGGTCAAAGGGGAGACAGGTCCGTATTGAACACGAGATTGCGATGCACTAGCAACAGCTCGAGCGGACGACAAGGGCTTGAATGTAAACGCTTCAGAGGAACTTGATACAGATTTCGTAGCACAAGACTGAGAGGGTCCAACAGTAATAGAATTATCAGGGTTATGATTACATTGACCATGTTCAAAATTATTATCATTATGTCCATACGCGGGCGTATGGGAATCTGAAGCGTACGCGTATGTACGGTGATGCGCGAACGCATCACTTGAATGAGGCGCGGGCGCCTCATTCCGTGGGATGGGAAATGCACCAAAACCGGTGTTACCGCCCCCAGGAGTCACGGATGAAGCGGGGGCTAGAAGAGAATGAATAGAAAGGAGGTGCCGGACAGGAAGGAGACTCACGAATACATTCGGAAAGCCATTCAACATAGGATAGTCGAAGCGAGCAGGGAGGGCCACTGAGAACACAGTTTAGGAGCAGAAGGTATCAGGAGCATTGGGACGTACCGAAACTTGAATCCAGCATGGGATGGAGTAAAGACGAGGACGACGTGGGGGCAACCAAGGCCGAAGAAGCGAGGGATGCTGGGCAAATAAGTATAAGAGTAGTAAATGGTAAAGAAACCCTCACCCCTGATTTAACACTTCTAGCAAGCACGGAATGATGAAATTTAATGCTTTCACTACAAACGAGAGGTTCGGAAAATTCCTGGATTTTTTGAACCTTGAACCGGACCCTGGGTTCGGTTCAATGAACCCTACAGCCCCTGAACCGGACTTTGGGTCCGGTTCAAGTTCGGTTCAGGTTCAACGGCGGTTCAGAACCTGACCGCGGTAACACTAGTTAGACTCCCGAAATTAATATCCTCTGTGCCGTATGAAAACTAGTTACTACGAAGACATACAAACGAACTATATGGCGAAACGAGGATTTCAAAAACACAATCGGCGACTCTTATCTGGGCAGCCAAGTCATCGGCATCGAATCTCGCCGGTGGTCCTCCTCGAGGGGTCTGTGCGGTCTGTGCAAGTCGCAGCTCAGCGGCCTGCTGTCATCGAATGGTGCAATGCGACGGCACCCTTCTTTCGCCCAAACAGAAACTTCCGCATATCGGTGCGCTCCACAGGCTCGAAGTCAGGGTGCTCCGGCGGCAATTGTGAGTTCGGGTTTGAACCGGTGGAGAAGGCGGTGTTGTAGTACGGATTTCGGAAACTGCGGCGAACACCCCAACTAGAATTACACGCGTCAGTGACAAGGGCGAGAGAGGTAACGGAAACACACACAAAACGAATGCGATAGTGGGTTTCTCCGCCTGAGAAACTGGATTGGTGCTGGAGGCGTTGAGAACTTCATCATCGGACGCCAATGGGGAGGCAAGCAAGCGCGGCCGCAAGCCTAACAACAACCTAGCTCCGAGCCGGGCCCTGGACGCGCAGCGCCAATTCCGGTCAGTGTGCAAATAAAGCGCAGAACTCGCCGCAGTTGGCATCACGGCTAGCAGAGTCGCACTCTCATTCTGGGATGGTCAGCTACGTGGCCGAGTGTACCAGATACGAGTGGAATACACGGTTACGTAGCGAACTGGCCCAAAAGACGGGCGCCTTGCCGGAGATGTAAGTTGTACGAGACCGACACTGGGTCCAGCTGTCTGACTTATATGTGCGTGGGTAGTGGCGATAGAGAGGGCGTATGCCAACACCCCATATTTAAACACGTAATGGACCCTGAGTGTTAATTTAAATCATTACCGTAACAACCTGATTACCTGTAACGCGAAAGTTAGTTCTGGCAGGCCACGATGTGAGTTTTACGGAACCGATACGTCAACAGCATAGCCACAATTTCGCGAAATCCCAAGGAAATTCAGTGGTTGCCTTCCTCACGTGGGTCTTCCATGGTGGGTTCCATGAACATTCCACCCTGGAACCCACAGTGGAAACTCCACTAACTCCACCATGGGTTCAATAGTGGAACATTAACTCCACTATGGTCCGATCAACATGGGTGCATTCTATGAACATCTATGGAACCCACAGTGGAACTCTGCTAACTCCACTGTGGGTTCCAATAGTGGAACGTTAACTCCACTGTGGGTTCCATAGTGGAACGTTCGAACCCACCCATGTTCATGGAACCCAATGGAAGACCCAGGAACCTGCACTGCACATTTTCCTCATTAACCTTGAGCCTGACAGAAGCAGTGGCATTCACTAGGATATTAATCTGATGGATCTGCTACCTCATGTCCCTAGATTATACTTAGCACCACATAAGCCCTTGCGGCCCAGTCTAGAAGATGACATAACCAAAAGATATGTAATATCCTCTGCAGGCGATGAGATCCGGTAAGAATGGTTTGGCTGCCACTGACAAGGCCTCCACCAGATAGGCAATGGAGCATTGATGGAGAGAACTCAGAAAGGAGTATGAGTTGACGTGGTGATGTGTCGGCTAGGCACACTGACATGTCCCAAATTTAGGGATGCCGGGCTCACAATCCGAAACGAGAAGCGTAGGGTTATGGTTTCCCGATATAGTAATAGATAAGATGAGATAAACCATATAAGGAAACCCTAACCCTAGCCACTGCGTTTCGGATAGTGAGTCTGGTGTCCCTAAATTTGGGAAACGTCGGTGTGAGGGTACGTAATTGGTCAACCTGGTAAACTTGATGCCATCACCTGCCAATCCTTTCCACATGTCAAGCCAGCGTAACCAGCAGAGAAATAGAAGTGTTAAGACCCAATCTGCAACAGCAACTTGTATTCCATGCTTGGCTTCCACCAGTTTGATCTTCACTGCATATGCAGACATGACATATTGTCCCAGGCGTCTGATGGAAAATCACGGCAGAAACACAGCTTCGCAACGGTCATCAAGCTGAATTTATGGGTGACAGCCAGCGAAATTCCAAGCAAGACTGTCGGTTCAGATTTTGAACCCGCACCTTTCTCGAGTTGTCCAGCGCCTTACAAGGTCTCCGCCATTCGTTCAACAGATACAATCAAACCGGCGCAGCACCGAGGTTCAGGGCAATTTTTGTGCCCTGGACTCAATTCAGGCGCGGAGAGCAGGTGGAAGATGAGGACTATGGAGAAGTTCAGGGCATCAGCAAGGGTCACTCCCGTAGATCTTTTGAGGACATCCTGCGCCTCGAAGAGGACAACACGTCATCGCCCATCAGCAGAAACCCGACGTTTCCTTCGGCCTTGTCCACCGGTAAGCCACCGGAACACGGGGTTGGATGGATTCAACCAGACGAGATGACCACGGTCGTGTATCCACGACAACTACTTTCCTTGGCGGCACGGTGGTGTAGTGGTCTACCGTGCGGCGTTCAACACGTCACCTGCTCGACGGGTTTTTTGGGGAGCAGGATCGAATCCCCCTACCACCGAAAAGTTAACACTTTAGACACTTTTCGGCTTCTCACTGCCGACTTCTGCAGCTTTGGTGAGGTTACAGCCAATGGCAGTACCGAAGGCGCGAGCGAAATTTTTCTGATTTCCAAGGTTTTCAGAGAATTAGCTGTAGCTCCATCAATTCTCTTTGGATTTGCATGGGAACTAGCTAGAAATGCCAAGGTAATTCAGGTGCAATTAGTTATAGAAACGGCCGAGAGGTAGACACCGTAGTAACCTACACGAACATACAATGCTCAGAAGTTGAGATACTAATGGATGAAACATACCTTGAGAATCGTCCTGTACCGCCCAGTCGATAACCTGTGTCAGGAAACAGGCGATCGTGTGGATCTCGCGCAGCCCCGCGGTGGAATAGTTGTTTAGCATGCTGATGCGTTGGTCACGGATTTCTTTTAAAGCGTCTGGGTCTCGCACTGCGCATTCTGCAGCTCGACCTCTTTGCATTTCACAGTGAGCTCGTGTTCGCGATGGGCCGTCCCTCCTGCATGGATGCCCAACACAAGATTATGGTTACGGACAAACTCCAGAGCTGCAAACAGGAACGTCGCGCGTGTTCTTTAACCACACTTCTCTTGTACTGAATTTCTGCCAAGGCCTCGGAGTTAAATAACCATCGTGCACGCCGATAGGCATCGTGAACGCACTGCCTTCTCGTGACCTTGTTACGAGGTAACACCAGCCCACCTCAAACACACGCCCTTCACAATGGTCACGCTGCAAGGTGTGTACTTCCTTTCCTTCCCACCATCTTTGCTCGTTGGCTGATGATCCAGTTAATGTAGCTGAATTGAAGCTTGCGCCGAGTGTACGTCCCCTTCCTGTTCCATATCCATGAGCTCGCTCATATTTCCAGCTCGCAATTTAGGCATCCGCCCGCCTTCATTCAATTGCAAGGATTGTCTCGCAGATTCTTTTCGCGCTGGTAAATTTTACTTGCTCAGGTCGTTTCATAAATTGCCGCTTGTCGGCCTCGCCCGCATTATTTTGATGGTCGTGGTACGGTATCAAGGAAACTAGTAGTCGGTGACGGTACCAGATTTCCTCAAGCGCGGGGGCAAGCGCTCCATGGTCTTCCTGGTCGCGCCAGGCCCATATATCGTCGCCGCAGTACCAGCCACATCCACCTTCGACGAGTGCTCTCCTGATATGAGATGCTGTAGCGGATGTGTTTTCCCCGCGGCGTTAGTGTGAAACGGCCGCGGAGCCCCATCGGATTGCGCGCGCTCCTCCAGCATCCGTATGCGCAGCTCGAGCTCAGCCATCCCCCCCAGCGCGCGCGCGGGTTATAGCTTGTTTGAAGCAAGCCGCTTCAGCGAAGGGCCGGCTCGCTGGGCCGGAGCTGCACGGGCTTGCTCCGATCGATCCGCAGTTCGGATCGATCCGTCCTTCCATTCCATCTTGTCGTCAAACGGCAATGCCCACTGTTCCTGTCCCCGCAGCCCATCGTGGTTTTTGCTCGAATTGTCGAAGACAGGGCGCACGCTTCCAGCGATGCCCCGGATGCCGCGTCCCCGAGTACTGTTCGAAAGAGTGCCAGAAGGTGGACTGGAAGCACCATCCACCCTTCTGCCAGGATCGGAAGTCTGCCCTTCAAGGAGTAGCAGACCCAGACGTCAGCACTGGTGCTCTCCTACTATCCCGCTGGCTCGATCACTGGCATAGCGCCCTCTTCTGTTGGGCAGCTTTCCTCGCTGACCTCGCCAACCAACCCACTGGCTTTTTGGAGTCACATTGGTAAGCTCCATCTCCCGTGTCTTTTTTCCTCCCTCCCTGACTTCATACTGTTCTTAGCTTCCTATTATGTGTTCGACGTCGCAGTGAAATAGTTACTTCCGTGGCCAAGAGGTGGGCGGACAGAAATCGCGTGATATCATGCCTAGAAATCAATTGAATTTCAAAGAGGGGGGGGGGGGGGGTCCACGCGAGCGGTTGATCGGTCCGACGGTCCTCGGTCCGATTTCCGCTCACAAATTTGGATTACTGCTATCTGCTCCCTAGTAGGCTCCTTGTCTCTCTCATCGCTGCTCGACCACGGACTACAATACAACATGCTAAAATACAAATACAGTTTAGTTCAAGCTTTCTTCTTCTTACGAGGTGGCCCACTGGCGGCAGCACGAGTCCTCTTTTTCCCCACAACATTCGACCTGTCGACACCTTCATCTGGCCCCGCAACGTCGCTGAAAACCGCCGGAATGTTGTCCATCGGAATTCCTAGCGCAGCCTCCTCGCCTTCCACCAATTTGACTGCTTCCCAGACCTCGTGAGGCAGCCGAATACCTCCGGGATTGAGCGGGGATGCATATTCCGGATGAACCTTCGCTAGATGCTCGGGCATGTTGTAACGCCAATGGGCACGTTGCGCTTCGCCTGCTCTGGGCGCATCGGGGAGACAGATGGTGCAGACAACGGGTACGTTGCGGCACGGGGTCGTCCTGGATCCTTGTTCCGCAGGTCTATAGTTGAACGCAACGAGCATCGAGCAGTTGGTCTCAACGTGGGTCGTTGGGCCTTTCTTGCGTAGATGTACAGTGCATTCAGGTCGGTCTGAGTACCCGCAGAGCCCACAAGGCATGTTGGGCCCAACCTGTCAATAAGTTAGAACGAGCACGTCAATGGGACATTTCGTTGCATACCGGCTCACGGAGGGTTTCCGGCACTCCCCGAATAGACCGCAAGACATGAGCCGATATATGAGCGCGCCAATTCGCGGGATGTTCGCCACAGAAATGACAGATGCGCTGGACCTTGTTGTCGTGCTGCTCAGTCAGCTGCTGCGTCCTCGGATGACAAACGAGCGCATAGTTTCCTGGTCAAGAACAATAAGTAGTTTGGGTATGTACGAGATTTACAGCTGTTCTCGAATCTAATGACACCGATCACTTTTTTTTTTCTGTTCCCAAAATGGAAATTTTGAGATATACCCCCGCACTTCGCATCCAGTTCGCGAAAAAGGTTAAGCAGGTATTTATATGTGTTCCTGGGTTATATCGACAACATAAGACACTGAGTTGAACGCGGGAAACGATGATCTTTACGACATTCGAACAAGGTCCGACACCATCACTGGTCGGATCGTTTCGGCCGTTGGACCGCTTCCTGGTTTGTATTTGTTCAATTCCGGTGTTCCCCGAGGTCCATACATCCTGGACAAGTCCGGGAATCCATTGAATTTGCCAGATCTAAGAAAAATTGCCTTTTTGGGAACGACAAAAAAAAACTCGATCGTCTCATTAGATTCGAGAACAGCTGTAAGCTCACCATTATCAAATGAATAAGGAAATTTGGGAGTTTTCTTGAGACTCGCGATCGATGTTACAGCTAATGGCAGTACCGAAGGCGCGACGAGAAAATTTCCGTTTTGGGTACGTTTTGATCGTCGCGACCGAATCGCCCGAATCTCGCTGAGTTCTGAACGGATCGAGCTGTAAACTAGCTAGATCTTCCGGAATAATTCAGGCGCAATTAGTCATAGAAAGAAAATTGTGAAAAAACATTATTTTGGATGAGGTGGGTGAGGTGGGCTCTCTGGGGCAAAATTCCCGACTAGCAGGTGCAGCCCATCTCTGATCAGGCTGATATTTTTATAGGGAGGACTTGTATACATTCCAAGTCGCGTCATAGAGCCAAAAAGGTCGATAATTCCCTATGTTACCTTCCCCGCTCACCTGCAGACATTCTGTGTAGTAAATGCTCGATTGGCTCTATCTATCACAGTTCCTGACTAGATCGGTGTAGGAAACTACCCACAGGGTCCTACAAGACCTCCATACCAAGGGAAAAGGGTCCAAACGCTCACTCGGAACGCTCCATGTTCGTCCTTGGCAACAGGATATACATCGCGGCTCCACATGACACACCGAGCAACACAAACCTAGTTTACATGTTCGATGGGAAGTCAGTGAAGGGTTAGTACCACAGCAGATAGGACGTCGCACCAGCACGATTGGGAAGGCACTCACCACCACAACGCGACATTTTCACAACCGTTACCCATGTTGCAAGTGCCCATGCAACTTACACTTGGGCACCCGGCCGGCGGGGACGAGCATGGGGCGGAGGTCCGCACACACCGCAAAAATCCTGCGTTTATCGGTGTGGGTCTTCCACGACACGCCCAGCCCAGCAGCTAGGTCGGTGTCGTGTGGCGGGGTACAGAGGGTGAGTATTCTGTTGCGCGAGATCGGGTACACCTGCACATTGGTGCATCACCCAATGATGCAATGCTTGGGGCCAAGGTCCTGTATGTAGTTAACAACCGCAAGGAATCCGGGTTGTTGCATGAGCTGGTTGTGCTACAGCAGCGGTATTAAGCGCAGACGGCCTCAAGAACAGTATCAGGAAATGCATGCTGCCACTGGCAGGTGTGCAATGGAGAAGACCGCGACGATCAGCGCTCCAGAGAAGGTTGAAGAAGTTTTGGCACCTTGCATACCTCATTGTATGTTGGTCCAGGACATTACATGGGCATCAACCTACTGTAGTCACCTTCTCCCGTCTCTTCCATTTGAGCACAGGGTGAGCGAGAGCCAGCGGACCGTTACAGGGGGAGCAGGGGTTTTAGAGCCTTTGTACTACAAGGCATTTGCGAGTGGGAGGCAGTGAACAAAGATGCGGAAGGTAGACACAAGAGCGCATACAACCGTAATATGCTTGGTGGTCGTCGTAAAGAGACGCGCGTCTGATTTTGCGTCTGATGTGATCACGGTCACGACTTGATTGATGGTGATCTAAAACGGACGCGGCGCGTCTCAATTACTGTAGAGCTATAAAGACGCGTCTTTCGTGAACTTCGATGCGCATGACTTCACATGGGTCCTCCACGTCAATTTGAAACAGGCACAACCACCCCTCCAAAACGCAGATCACGTGGGGCGCCGGCCCCCGCACGGAGTACTTGGCTTATGCTGCTGCCTACCTGTTGGAGCTTTGGGTGAGTGGTTGTGCACGCTTGAGCGTGCGGGGACGCTTTTCGCGCGATCGCGGGTTCGACTCCGTCTTGGTGTGCACTTTTTGCGTCTTTTTTGTGTCCTTTTTGAAGTTACTTACCTCCGGCTTCGCGACACCCTTTTAACCCTGAAGCACTGAAGTTGAAAACTCGTTCAAAGTGTTCAATGAATTTTTTCTCAAGGTCAATTTGTGCCATGCATAAATGTATGGTCATTTGTTTAAAATTACCGTTAAAAGACCCGCGCTCCTCTCGAGTGGAAAATAAAGGACTATTTGGTCATGGTATCATTATGTAGACTCAACAGTGTTCGCTGCACTGGGATAGGCTGTGACGGAGGACATAAAAAAAAAGACGTAGAAAGTGCACACTGCACACCAAGACGGAGTCGAACCCGCGACCGCGCGAAAAGCATTCCCACACGCCCAAGCATACAACCACTCGCCCAAAACTCCAACAGGTAGACAGCAGCATAAGCCAAATATGCCGTGCGGGGGCCGGCGCCCCACGTGATCTGCGTTTTGGAGGGGTGGTTGTGCCGGTTTCCGTCAATTTTGAGTCCTTTCCTTAACGTATAACCGATCTAGTCAGGAACTGTGATAGATAGAGCCAATCGAACATTTACTACACAGAATGTCTGCAGGTGAGCGAGGAAGGTAACATAGGGAATTATCGACCTTTTTGGCTCTATGACGCGACTTGGAATGTATACAAGTCCTCCCTATAAAAATATCAGCCTGATCAGAGATGGGCTGCACCTGCTAGTCGGGAATTTTGCCCCAGAGAGCCCACCTCACCCACCTCATCCAAAATAATGTTTTTTCACAATTTTCTTTCTATGACTAATTGTGCCTGAATTATTCCGGAAGATCTAGCTAGTTTACAGCTCGATCCGTTCAGAACTTAGCGAGATACGGGCGATTCGGTCGCGACGATCAAAAAGTACCCAAAACGGAAATTTTCTCGTCGCGCCTTCGGTACTGCTATTAGCTGTAATGCAATCTTCTGCTGGATGACGGTCTCCCAAAGAAGTTCACAAACGGCACCCATAGGACCATCGTCTATCTCCCATGAACGACCCTCCGAATTGATCTGGTATGCGCGGTCGCCGAGACGAGGAACTGCGTCAACCATCCGAGGATTCACAAGCTCGGTGAGCATGCCCGGGACAGAAACAACGACGACTTTATCTGTAGTCTTCGTCGTCCCCGCCATCAGCGAATCAACCTTCACAAAGCCACCATTCCAAATCCACGACCAAGGGGACGTTTCCTCCGAGATCCAATCCGGGGAGCGGAGATCTGCATGCGTTGCAGGCCTCGGCGTAACCGAAGCGCTGTCAGCCTCCGCGAGTGTGTCGTTGAACGTGGGTATCATTGTCATGGTAAGGATCTGGCCGCTAAGCTTGACTTTGGCCAGAGGATTGCAGATGGTTTGCTTGAGAATACTACCGCGGGAGACGCCGTCCTCATGAATAGCAGTGGATCGAAGTACAGCCAGAGAGAGGGTCTGGTCGGTGCGGAGCAAGGTGAAGAATGGGTCGCCGACGATGAACGTATTAGCTCCGAGGATAGCCTCAGGATTGATGTCATCGCGCTGTTTTGCATTGACCTTGGTGTGTCCGCGAACACGCTTCAATCGTTCCGTCGACTTGGGTTCGAAATCCGAGCTGATAACAACACGGCAGATTCGCTGTTTGTGTACCCACTTCCCCTCCACGGAGACATAGTCGTTCGGGTCGACGCCGGGCCCACAAGGGAGCGCGAGTTCAGGAATCTCGTCAAGACTTTCCTCAAAATCAATACCTTCGCCTCTGTCCTCGATATCCTCATCGTCAGCCGCGGCGGCAGGAATATCAGTAGCGGGCGCAGAGCCTGGCTTCGACTTGGGAGTGATCGCTGAGCGATCTTCGCCCGAGTCAACACCGGGATACTTGTCCTGGCCCAGTGGTCGCAGTGTGTCGATTTCCAGGTCAGAGAAGATGGTATCGTAGTCGTAGGACTCCGGAGGGAAATGCAATTTGGCTAAGATTGCCCTGGCCGCCTCGCAACCGGAGTCCCAAGCAGACGCGGAATGGCAATTCCCAGCAATAGCATCACCGGTCCACGAGACCATGTTGAGATGGTCGACACCCTCGGAGCGTGACATGCTGATGCGACGCTGGCCCTGGTCAAGGTCGGGTTGGCGCATGAACACAGCTTGAAGGTCGCAGGCGTGCCCGAGTCGCTCGATTGCTTGCATGTAGCTCATAGCCGAGTTATGGCCGCCAAACATACGAAGTTTACCGAATAACTTCTCAAGAGGGTCGTCGCCGACCTGGAAAAGGTAGAAAGGCTTGGTCGGATCGAGCTGTTGTTGTTTGGCGAGGCAAAAGAAGGCATTCTTGACCATGGACTGTGAGTCGCCATAGAGTTGATTCGACATGAAACCGAGGCGGTGAGAGCGGAAAAGAGTAAAGCAGAGATGGGAGTAGGTAGAAAGACTTTTCATCTGCTCAGTCAGGGACATGGAGGGCGTCGTAAAAGGCTCCAGGATCGCCTTGAGGAGCTCCCCTAGTAGGCGCAAAGAATCTAGATCGGCTGCCACCTCTGCATCGACGACTTGGCCAAAATCGAGTGATATGAGGGCGATGGCAGCCTCCATAAGTTCTACTGCTCTCGGGACGTCTTGAGGGTCATCTGGGAATAACAAAGCAGTGACCGAGTCCGCCGTTTGACCAGGAAGACGAGCAAGATATCTTGAGAGCATTGCTGGGTTAATAATCCGGCCATTGCAGAGGACCATGCCCTGAGCGGAGCGCAGTAAAGTACAAATGCCTGTGTATCTCAGTCGAGCCCATATCGTAGAAAGGACACAAACTTACGTTTAAAGATATGCTTATAGTCGAAATCCAACGTGATATCGTGTATTCCAGTGTATAGGTTCAAGCCAGTCATGCCCGCTAGAGTTCCGAAAATCGGCGACGCAGAAGTGAGCTTGTGCTGAACGAAGTGTGCGTACCCGGCGCGTCGCCGAGACGAATCGCCATCTGTCGACCACGACCACTGCTCCCCAACCGTAGCAGCAGCATGCTCGCGCCAGGCTTTCGTCACGGTCTCATAGATTAGTCCCGACTCATCAGGCCCAACATGTTTGCACGATGGTAACGCCATGATTGGATACGTGCCAGATTCGCCAAAGCAGGAAGCCGAAACGACCGTCATTTCCTTGCCAAGATGAACCTTTCCGTTCTTGAGAGCAGTCGCAATGTCCACGGCCGCCTGGTACGAGTTCAAGCAAAGGTTGACACGGGATGAGTGTCGCCAACAAAGACGTCCAACCATGTTGTTATGGCGGAAATGACCGGCACGCTCTTCAAGCGCGACTTCGTCGATGAGGAGGCTTACACCTCGAAGACCTTTCTTGCCGGCAGCTTCGCGAGGTTTCAAGATGACCTCCTCGATGTTGTGGACGATGTCGGCGACGGAAATGGTGCCGACCGTGGGCATGATCCGGGTAAAAGCCATGTGGTTACGCAGCGTACGAAGGGAAGGGAGACCGAGACCGTGGTTGACGGCATAGAGTAGCTTGCGTCCACCGAGGCGATAAACCATGAGTGCAATGTCCAATGTCCGGGTATCCAGGATGGGACGTAGCCGATAAACGCCTTCGAGTGCCGATTGCATCATCCGAATTATGGCACTTGGACTGGCGCCGCGACGGAGACCGACGCTCACCAGCTGCTGGAGCCGAGGTATATTCATTTCGGCGACTGCGTCCATAAAACGTTTGTAATCTGCTATTTTCTTTAATGCAGTAGCGAGATTGCGGGCAAAATTCAGGCTCTGGACCCGGAATTTTAGTATTCATTGAATATACAGTATGAGGATAGTTACCTTCAAACGCCACCGTCTAACTTCTTCAGTTCGATCTGCAAGTAAACTTTGTATCTGCGTCCAATTAAGGTAGCGGTGGTTGGTGCGATTGCCGGCCTGAACCGCCAGATCGACGAGTTTCTGCACTTCGGCTGGGATTTTGATACATTGCGAGCAGCAGCCGTCGAGCATAGCTTGTTGTGTGCAGTTTTTTGAGAACGCAACGACCGTAGTTCCGCGATTATGAATTTCGACAGTAAAGGATAGTGAACCCGGGGTAACGCCAATGCCATAAATGGGCCAACATTGACAGGCCAGTCCAACTGACTTCCGGGACAAGTTTGCACGACCGCCATAGGGGAAATGTCGGGAAGGACTTCGGGTGGGAGGGAAGATGAACGCCCATATCTGACAGGGAAGTGAGAAGAGCGGTCAATTACAATAAAGAGCTCCAGCTAAGCAAGAGACAAGAACCAAGATGCGATGGAGTCAATGGATGTCGGTGATGCGTGACATCCAAGGAACCCGACGTGTGACACGTTCCATGTCAAACATATTTTAGTTCTGTAGCAACATTCTCGTACCTGGAATCCTCGGATTCTGTTACAGTATCACTTCTTATATGCTCTAGTATGTACATGATTAAATTCAGGATTTTCTGTAATTGATTGCAAGCTCTACGGGGGAAACATCAAAGTTGTCATCCAAGGAACCCTACTACACTGTAGATGAGGAGATAATACTCACTGAAATTCGAATTCCTCCTCCATGTCTTCGTCGTCGTCCGGAGGCGCAGAGGGAATAGTCGAAGAGGTTGCTTTTTTAGTCGGAGATAAAATGGGAGGCGCTGTCGTAGCTCTGGAAGCTCTGTTGCACCTGTTGCTTTGTTCGTGGCTCTCCAGGTTCGGGAAATGGCTGGGAATAGCGAGTGGGCGGCGGATCGGGAGGGATGTACGAATCCAGTCATGGCAAATTGGACATTGCAGTTCCCAGGTATCCATGGCACTTCCTCGCACCTCCAGCTCTCCGTCATGATACATATCTAAGTATTTCTCGGTTCTGGTCTTGATTGGTGTACTGAGCGATGTCGTATTATTGTGAATTGAGTTGTGCGAAGATGAAGAAGGAACGGGTGTGAAAGGTGCGTGGTAGCTTCCAGCGCGAGAAGATAAAGAGCTGTATCCGGAGTCATAGACAGCACCAAAGGTATTACGGTTCATGGGTGTATTATGGACAAAAGACTTGGGAATGAAGCGAGGTGTGCCGTTTGGTGATGTGCCATCGGTAAGGGAAGGAGAAGCCTCAGTCGCTGGAACAAGAAAGGGGTTCGTATCGAAAGCGATAGAAGATGCAACAGATGGATTTCTAGCTGGGATAGCAGGCGAAACAGAGACGGGAGGCAGCAAATTGGGAGTAGCATTAGGTGGCGAAAGTGGCGGAGTTGCGTCATTCTGGAATCTGGATATTGAAGAAGTCTGAAAAGAGGAAGTTGAAGGCCATTAGACTTGTTAAAGTAGGTTAAAGAGCGTGGGCGCGTCCCAGCACGTCGCGACGAACGTCGAGGACGCCGTTAAGCGCGAGACGCGTTTGTTTGTCGCTATTGCGGTACCGGGCCAAAGTACCGAAGTCCGAGATAGATCAATTCTGGCTGTATGCCTCTTTTTCCATACAAACCGAGAAAAGCAAAGCGACAGTTCTATCCAGAATGTACGCTAATGGGGGGGTACATCTTTTTCATTTGAGAAAATATTGAGAATTGAAAGAGCTAGACAGAAATCGAATGAAACAGCCTCAAGAAATCGAAAACGTGACCGGACCGACTTCCACGTCGGACTTAAGGAGGCATGATATCTCGGACCTTTCGGCCGCCCACCTCTTGTCCGTGGCGGCGGCTTTTGAGGCTCGTATACAGAACACTGCTTTGCGGGCCCTATTACTTATCACCCAGCGCTAGCAGGTTGTCCAAGCCTGCATGGTATCCGACGATCATATCGCAAACCTCGTCCGCAAGGTGGGCGGCACAGAGGACGACGCAGTTGACCTCCTTGCACGCCATCTCCCTACCTGCAACGTGCTACGAGCCATTGTCGTATATGGAGAGGCTTTGATGTCTTCGAAGCTCTCCCTGATGGACCTTTTCCCGCATAAGTATCACATGCTTCTGACCGACACTTCCTCTCCTCGCGCACGCCCCACGTCGTCTGCCTTCCACTCTCACTTTTTGACTGAGTTTGGACCCGCTGTCAGAAACGGTGACGGTACGCAAAGCATTATACGTCTGCTTCGCCGGGTGTTCTGACCCATCTCTCGGCATAGTGGTCGCCTGCTTCCAGCTGGTCGCCCAGATAGTGCAGGAAATCGAGGATGCGTGGTTACCGGCGCATTGAAAGTTACCCTACTTTTCGGCTCACGGATGTGCCCGGCATAGAACTATTATCCAAAAAGTAGATTACATATGTAGGAGCGGCGACAATGGGCCGGATTACACATTGCGGATGATGAGGCGGGTATGATGTGCCTACTCATCCCGAGCCTTGAGAAATTGGGTGCGGTACCTGAGATTGGCCCATTATGGTCGGCTGAGGTTGTCGTCTGGTAATTTTTTTTTTGGCCATCGTTGATCTAGTATTTCAACCAAATGTTGGTTTCCGACCATTGTGCTGGGTCGCCGGAAGGGGAAAGTTGCGAAAAAGAAATCAAAAATGGAAAGAAAGAGGAAAGTTTACGAGACTTTAGAAACAATTGTTGCAGCTGGAGATGTGGAACGAGGAGGACACATAGGTTTTTCGTCCAAAGGATTGAGAGCTTGTGAAGGTTAGGCGTTAAGAGAGCATCCTGAAAGCAAGTAGTCCAATGGCGAATGTGAATGCCAACAGGAAGACGTGGGGATATTGTGAATGGAAAAGAAAATCTTGTGAGCTGTATTTTGAGTGCGGCACGCCGGCAGTCCGTGTTCGATGGTCGGAAAGTCTTGAGAGTGGTAGTCAGTGAAAGAAGAGAGGCCGATCATTAGACTCGTCACCAGTTTGCCTATGACGGCAAAATCTTCGTGCAAGCACGTTGCCGTAGGCAGACTGGTATCTCTTTAGTTAGTTTTGAAAATTGTCAAAAGTGAGGCTATCTCTATTATACATATTTGTCCCTTCAGATTTTTTTTTTAACTCGCCTGCGGGCGAGCACCGAATACCTCAGGGCACAGCCACGGGGATGCCGATGATCTGCACCACCCAAAATTTCAAACTCCAGCCCTTTTAGTTGTCCCGAGAAACACCAGTCTGCCTACGGCAACGTGCTTGCGCGAAGATTTTGCCGTCATTGGCAGACAGCCGATCATTCGTCACTCCGCTGTCACAAGACATTGCACCGCATTCGCGGGCTCCTCCAGTGCGCCCATTCCACGTGCAAGATCAGGCCAGATCGCGAGAATTCAATGTGTTTCGCTTCCCATTTGACCGCCAACAAGAACGCCTTCGGTCTCAACAAGAACCCACTGAATGCGCTGCTTTATACCACCACTACGTAGCCCGGAAGCCATAGAATATATTACTTATAACAAAATCCAAGCCGTTTAACAGAGTTTTTGACCTGTAAACTGCCGCGCGGCCCACGGCGTTTCGCTTCCTAGTTTAAGACTGTACTCGCCATTTTATGTCATGTACTGTTGGAGGGAGAAAGGCTGGACAGATTACTTGTATACTTACTGTATCGCCGTTTATGGTACAACCCGTAACGCATAACGGCCCCCAAAAATATGCCTAATTTCCGGAGCGTAACTCATAACAAGGGGCGAGTTGCCAACTTTCGGAGGGTAACAAAATAAGATCTTTTCCCGGCCAAAATGGGCTCAAAAAATTGCAATTTCTTTTTTTTGGACACGGGACAGAAGTACAGAAGCCCCCAATTCCACGAACTCGCGAATAGTGGCGCCAAAAGTTGCGGCACCCATCACGCGTCAGGTTGCTAACTTCCCCAAGTTAGGTAAGAGTAACGCGCCTCGGGCGGTTGCTACTATACACGGACTCTTCATGTGAGTCAAGGCTTTCAGCTGCTTCTGCTCTTCCCAACTGGACAGCGCCTCCGGTTCTTCGAGTTTCAGAGTCTTCCCGGCCAACCAACTGCAATCGTTCAAGCCTCCTCCAACCCATCCTCCTCCAACCCATCGAACTTGATATTGCCATCCTCTGCCGCGCCGCTGCTGAGCTAGGATCTCGGAAATCTTGGCTTCTCTCAACTGGTCAGCCGCGCTGCAAACATATCCAATCGCCAGCTTGCGTGATACCGAGGTTAGAGTCCATCTGTGATCAAGGATTAATATATCTTTTGTGACCTCAGGATGGAGTACGAACGAACCAATATCAGTCATTGCCCGCAACTTCCGTTTGGAAATCCTTACCAAGTCTGTGCTCGGCCGTTCACATTCTTCCGATCGTTTGCTGTCCGGAGGGGTCAACATATATGGGATGTAGGGATCGGCACCGTAACCGTATATACGGCATACGGCATACGGCTATACGGCAAACCCGTACCGTCCCGTATAGCCTTCTGGGATGCCTCGTACGGTTACGGTTACGGTACGGCTGTTTTATAACACGTGATTCATCACACCGATGCTGAAGTGTGGGTTCAAGAGAGCCTCAGGCAGGATTAAAATGCTTGAATCTACAATATCTGAACCCACCTACCCTAATCCGGCAGGGTTATCGGCAGCCGTATACGGCTTTATACGGCATCTGAAGCCGTACCGTAACCGTCCCGTAAAGCCCTGAAAATGATACGGCTTACGGCCCGTAGTTGTACGGCCCGTAGCCGTATACGGTACGGTGCCGATCCCTAATGGGATGTCGAGGGCGAGATTCTGACCTGCATTGGAGACAGGGTGCATTGGCGGTCATATCGAGTTTTCCTTCTCTTGCAACTAACGCAAGCCTGTCAAAATCGGTGAAAATGGTTGAATCGAGTTTTTCCTCTGCTCTTCGAAATGTTTTGCTACCTCACAGCTTCGAACTCACGTGCAGTTACATGATGTGCCGAGAAGCCGGTGCTTCAAACTCCGCCAGGGTCATGCGTTTCAAAATATAAACAGTGATTGCGCTCTGGAAAACACAACAATGCCTCCAAGCACGATCTGAATAGCTATAAATGTTCGGAGTGAGCAGGGCTATCCATTTCTGAGACGCACGGCTTGCTTAGAAAATAGCCTGGGACTTCAGTGGAATCGAAATAGTTTGCAGGATGTCAAGTCACACATTTCAAATGTGCACCCGTAATCCAGTAATTGCGCTCTGGAAAGCGCAATAGTGCCTCCGGGCGCGATCTGAATAACTGTACAGGGCTATCCCTTTCTGAGACACGCGGCTCAGAAAATGGCTCTGAGACTTCATTCGCATTGAAATGGTCTGCAGGATGTCAAGTCACGCGGTTCAAAATGTGGAAAAGGGTGCGTTTCAAAATGTAACCCAGTAATATTGAAATGGTTTGCAGGATGTCAAGTCACGTGGCCCAAAATGTGGACCATTGAAAAGGCAATAGGATCACGCATTTCAAAATGTAACCCAGTAATGTCTTCCCACTGAAAGTCGTGCAAGACGTGGTCACTGATTCACCTATCCGGCTCCGATCACTTCCGATCGCGTTCAGGTGTTGGTCAGCCATGTTCTAAGCCTATCGACATAGAGCACACTAGTGCGTCCGCCGACCTGTTTACGTCCTCGTCGACATCACTGACAACGACCGGCGATAGAATCCCCGTTGACATCGTCTCGTTAAGAATCTATAGCAGCTTTGTTTAAACAATTCCTGTTGAGACAGGAATTGCCGTTTAAAAAGCTGTTTAAACTGATCAGGTTTAGCTCCCACGCGCAGGCTAGCGCCGTTTAAGCGCCGGTTTAAACAGGCGGTTTAAACCTGTTTAAACAGGCCAAAAAGCTTGGTTCGAACCTGCGTCGGGGGCACCAAGACTTACATAAGCCTGGTTGAACACGCATAGCCACCTGAGCCAGAACACTAGAATGCTCCAAATAAAACTAATAGGAATATTGACTGACATTGAGGTCTCCATGTGCTGAAAATTTGATCTGGTCATCCCGAGTGTATATGATGACTCATGATGAACGAATATACTCCCAGCAATCCCCGCGGGGCAGAAAGATACCGTCAAGCAAGATGGAACAGATAGCAACCCCGTCGCGTGGCATAGACGCTGTCCATGCGGACCGAAGCAAGCGCCCCAACGCAGGATACATGCATGGCCGGTACGCCCTCTCCACGAGGACGCATGAGCACAGCAATGCAGCGGCCTTTAAACAAAATATTGCCATCATGCAAGATCGCGGGTACCCGGGGTAATTTCAAAGTATTTTGAAATTGAGTGAATGGCTGCCAGACTATGACCGGGCAGTGGAAAAGTACTGTAGCAGGTGTGAAGAAAAACGAGTTGAAAGAATTAAAAGAAGTAAATCCAGGAAAATCGGAATCTGTGCATCATGCCGAGCCAAAATCTGCGCATGGATGTAACCACTGTACAGAGGTGGTTACAAACGAAAAGACTGGCCACAACAATCGAATCATCAACCGTTTCCAGATCGAAGACAGCCACGGGCGACAATTGAAGGGCAATGATGACGGCCATGATAGTGAAAACAGTCACACTCTGGTATAGTTTTCATGAACCGAGGAGGCGCGGAAGAGTGCGGGAAGGTCGTTGGCGGTGGGCGATGAAGTGGGAAAAAGAGAGAGTTGTTGACGCGTGTTGTGTGTCCTTGCACATTAGGGCCGGTACCTCGGCAACGGACTTGAACGATTTCAACCATGTTTTCATTTCCTCCTTTCGCTATTGCCCTTCCATGTGCAAAACCACTGCACTCTTCTTGTTCCCACCTATCATCTGATGTGATTTTCCCCTTTTCCCACCTCATAAAAAAGCCATGACCACGTTGCGACGAGGCAATACCAGCAATCCAGCTAAGTTGGCCACTTTCCCCCAAATTACCCCAATTTGACGAAGGCGTCCAGACCTGGCTACGCGTCATTTACGCATCCGAGAGCGGAGGGTAACATAAGAGGTTAGAGCCTCGTTTCTCTTCGTTTGTGAGGCGGGACTAGCATCCTGGAAAAATTATGTTTTTGCGGTTCGCTTGAGGGGCCGACAGTGAAGCCCTCAAATCGGGAAAAAACCCAAGTTTTTGGAGGTACACTCTATAGCATCCTAGGAACATTTTTTGTCTTTGCACTTGAGCCAGACTCAACAGTGTGGTCAACGGCTGAGCAAACGATCCGAAACCCACCTGTTTTTGGCATTTGGTGGACAACAAGCACGGACCCCAGATGTGTTTACTAAGCGAAACAGGCGTGCATCTGAGCGTAGAGTTCAATTTTAGTGGGCACGTTCAACCTCTTTTCCCGACTCCGTCTCGCATCCGAACACCCCACTTATCAGAGTCAAAAAGCAAGCCTCAGTCTCTGCCTGCTTTTGTCCGAGCCTGGCCGGGATTTTCATTGATTACCTAGACTTTCCGCCCACCTCCCGACAGTATGTGTGTTCTATGTATTGATGGGTAACTTTCAGCCTACAAGAGTTACGATGCTATACGTAGTAAACTGGCTGTTCCAATTGTTGGACCATGTCAGTATAATATACCTCCTCCTCCTCCTCCATAAGCCATCAATCTACTGGAATGGAGAGCACAAAGCTTTCCCGGAAAGGACCTGGGGAACTAGAAGGAAATCTGAGGAGACAGTTCGAACGGAAATTGCGCTGGCTATCGCACAAACAAGGTGCCATGAAAATCCGGGTTGAAATGGCTCCAAACAGGTGCAACAAGTAACTCAGGCGACTTGCAAAGGTCGTCGAGGCTACTCCTTCAGGCTTTGGGAAACTACAGCATGGCCAGGACATGTTCAATCAAGCTGGATCCTTGGGACAACAAGTGCGCGTTCCGCGCTTACTTACGCATTGGGGATTTGCAGGCGAAATAGTGTCGGGGCCGGAACCCCGGTGCTGTGCCAGTTTGATTGTGTCTGTTGAACGAGCGGCACGACGTCGTGCAACGGTCAACCGTCGAAAAATGTTAGTTTGTTTGGCAGACTGGACACGTGATCTGCATTTTGCGGGGGTGGCTTTGCCCGTATCGCAACGAGACTTGCTGCGATTGAGGAGAGCCCGTGAGTCAAAGAGAGGCAGTTCGATGGCAATTTTAGAGGTCAGAAAACCTTTCAGGCTGTGCACCCAAATGCAATTTAATGACAGCTTGGAGTGCTGAGTTTCACATCAAATCAGTAAATTGCCCTGTTTGGAGCCATTTCAAAGCGGATTTTCACAGGACCTTGTTTGTGCGATAGCCAGCACAATTTCGGTTAGAACTGTCTCTTGAGATTTCCTTCTAGTGTCCCAGGTCCTTTCCAGGAAAGCTTTGTGCTCTGCATTCCAGTGCAAACAAATGTAATTTAATGGTGGCTTGGTGTGCCTAGTTTCGAGCTGTGCAATAGGGCGCCTGAGAACCAGTGCCATGGGTTCATCGTCAACACTGGCGACCAATAAGATAAGAATTGTCTACATTTCATCAGGACTCACTGCCAGGAGTTTAGTGTGTTTGGGTTAATTGGTTGACACGAAAGGGAGCAAGGTAACTGGGGACAAATGAGAGTGTGCACGTGCATATACAAAGAACCAAGCACCTTTTATCTCCGTAAGCTCTAGTATTGAGATTTCCAATAAGTCAGCTTCAAGGGGCTTCCTTTGCCCTCAGAGGGGGGATGTGCGCTGCTTATATACGTCTCCGGGAAGCGGTTTTCTGAGCCGTGCTCGGGCACGGACCATTTTCTATTTGCGTAAGTTGGCACCGGACGCGGAATGTTCGGAATCCGACACCTACCCGGCCCCAACTTAGCAACACATTGTTACGAGTACTTATGTAATCGTGATTTTGATCATCCGGAGAGGGAGTTTTCGAGAACGTAGGTAGGTAGGTAGGTAGCATTACACGGCACGGTCCGAATAACGAACACCAGTTTCCAGGAGTTATCCCAAAAGCAAGTAAAAATACATCATCGCCCCCGGACCTCCTCAAGTCATCCAAGCCCCAGAACACGGATCCCACTGGTTTCCCCGTGCCCCACGGTAGACCCCAGACGACATGAAGAAGCAAGAGAATAAACCTAGAATAATTAGCTTCAAATAACCTCAAACATTATTACTTGCGCGGTAGATAAGGGTAGCGTAGAACTCTTGTAAGACTCGTACGCAAATTTCGCGACCAGAACAATTGTAGAGCGCTCGTGGATCATGGCTTTCAAGAACTCGACAGATGTGAACTCAGCCATTTTTGTCTGTAGATTGGGCGCGGTTCGGAGTAATTTATCCAGAAAGACGGAACGCAAGTTGAGAACGACCGGCGATGCCTGGCATTCCAACATTGCGTGTTCTGGACTCTCCACCAAGATTTTAAAAAATCTACAGTAGCGCTCGTTTCGGGGAACTGGCCGATGTGCATGATCAATATGCCGCAGTTTTTCTAAGGCAAGAGAGTGGGTTGACAACATAATGGAAGTCAGCGCTTCCCGGTGGGTTTGTGTCTTTACCATTGATAGATAGTGCCTCAGATACACAGTTTTTTGTGCGGCGGGTTTGTCTTTTTTGTGGTTCACGACGTCCGTGGAGCAAGTATAGTTTGTCCGAGGTGTCGACTTGATGCTGCAACCAGTCGATGGCACTCTTCTCAACGGATTTGCAGTAGGCTTCAATACTTTTTTCTGTTGCACTACTGTAATCCAAAGGAGGATATTCGAAGGGTAATTTCTTTGCTGCTATGAGCACATCTCTGACCCAGGACTTTTGGCCTGATGCAGCAAGCTCAGTTGAACTGTTGAGACTTGCACGAGCGATATGAGACAATTTGAGCCAGAGAAGATATTGCAGATAGCCCAGCAACAGCAAGAAGCGACGTACTCGAAGCGGAAGGAGACAGCTTTGCAGAGCGATTATCCTGTAGCTGTCTGGGTCTGAGTTGGGCTTTCCCTTCTTCAATATCCCGATTATAGCCGTTCTGAACCATGTAGATGGCCCGTCTTTATTCCACATAGAAAATTGTATCCTCTCCCGATGCACTGTCGAGTCCGTGTTTTCTAATGTGGTCTTTCACTTCAGCCACGTCGTCTTCAGTCCATTCTCTCGAGAAAAATCCCTCCTCTGATGTATCTTCACTGGCAGTAGTTTCCGGGATTAGAGCAGCGAGTATGTGGTTCATTTTGGGTTGAGCCTCATCGAATGCTTCTGGGAGTATTTTCTGCGGGTTCAGGCGCCGTTAAAAGACACCTTGAAGGCTGTCTGCCGTTACCGACACCGGAATTGGGGCTGGATCCGAAAGAATTTTAATTTGCTTCCAGAAAGCACCGGAAGACGGGGCATCCAGCAGTTTGCAGCGATTTTGTTCTTTAATCTCATAGAGGCGCTTGTGGAGCTGGGTACAACGAACGTCTCGGCGGTAGGTGTGAGTCCGCATTTCCTGCATCGTTAGGTAAGGTAGGGCTCATCCATCAGAAACCCACCCCACGTGATAGGTGTCACACGTTACTGATGTTGCCCGAATTGGGCCGCTTACCACTGATGTTGCGTTCCTCGAGGGAGTAGTTCAATACTAAGATTCGTTCTAATAGGCACCAACTCATGTAATCCAGCTTTCCAGATTTTTTGAAGGAGTAATCAATTTTTTGAAAGGAAAACAAGTTCAAATTGCCGTAAAATCAGAGTCTACGAAGTGTTCTAAACATTTCTATGGCCCCAGACTTTACGAAATCAAGCGAGGATGTCGGTGACATCGTAGAAAATCGATATTGATGCGATTCTTGCGTCGGAGTCCCGACATTGCTTACTCCACCAATCGACTCGCCGCATTTCTCCAGAACCCCGGCCCTGCTCATTGGAAGTTTGTTCTGCACCTCCTCGCGTGCCTCAAAGGCACCCTCGACTAGAAGACCACCTATCGACGCGGCGCTGGAGGCGGGATTAAACCTCTCGGCTGGGTTGATGCAGACTATGTACACGGCAGATCTGGACACCCGGCGCTCTATCTCGGGCGAGGTGTTTATGATGTCGGGTAGATGAGGCTCTAGGGATTAATATTGACTGGATATTTAAGAAACATCAACCGAGAAACATCTGAGAGACATCGATTTCGGCGTGCACAGCTATCGACCATCATGAAGTTCGTTGAATTCGACTACCTGATCGGACGGACGGCTGTCAGCCTCCCTCTCTCGACTCTTCCTGACCACAGTCAGAAAGACGGCGACCAGCTCCCACCGATCCATGCAGTTGAAGCGGGGTAGAGGGTCCCAGTCTCTCAGCGAGCTCCGGGAAAGCGCGAGTGAGAAACAGGGCGACCTCACCAGGATTGGTAAGTGGCGAATAGCTAAGAGTGAGCTGTTGCAGCCTGGGCGCACACAGCCATTCATCTTGACGGTTGGAAGAGGCCAAACCAACGTTTAAGGCGTTGACGCCTATTTTGACAACGGAAAGACCGCTGCACCGGCGTGCCAGCGCACGCAAGCCGACGAGGGTTAGACGGGGGGTGTGCGCCGGACGGAGCATCGGCTCCGTCAGCTCAAGACGGGTAAGGTGCGACCATGCCGCTGCCACCTCCACGATCGTTGCGTCGTCGAGACCGAACCCCTCTGAAATCTGGAGCGTCACTCCGGTCAAGTTGGCCAACACGAACAGCGTCCGGAGCCGGTTCATATTCAGCGCGACCTCCGCATCGAAACCTGAAACACCGTCTGTGTTCTGCGCACCCTCCGGGGAGGTCTGAGAAGCACTAGAGCTCGTTACGTGTAGTCCTACTACGCTCTTGGGTTGGATTGACGACGCGAGCAAGACGTAGAACGAGCCGACATCGGCGGCCACTGCCGACTCAGGAAGCCGAACTCGTAAAAATTGCAGCCTCGACATCTCCTGTCCCGCGGGAAAAGCAGACTAGGGAGGCGACGTCCATGAATGCAGAAGCCCCACGTCGAGGTCGTTTATGTTCGGAAGCCCGAGCAGATGCTCCATGGCGGCCTGAGTGATCCGCCCGACGGACAATCGCCTGACGCGGCGGAGCCAGAGACAGAGCTCAGAGGTGGCGTCCACGACGCGAGGGTCCTGTTCTGCGAGAGGGGATGCGCATGCAGCCAGCACAGCTCCGCGATATGCCCACCACTGTCTTCGTGCTCCATTCCGAGCCAGATCTGAATGACCGCGGGACACCAGAAAAGCGTGATGTAGGGGAAAAGGAGCGACCGATGGAGACTCCAAAAGAGGTGGTCGAGCTTCGGGAACAAGTGCGTCTGCCCGAATGGGAGGGACAGGAGGAACATCTCTCGAGCTCCGCCGATCTAGATTCATGACAAAAGGAAGCAGAAAGGGGCTACTTCTAGGCTACCGCAAAACGTTATATTAGGTTGTGTGCAAAAGATTGGATCTGAGTTCCAGGAGGTAAACCGGGGTGTCACGGCAGTTGTCGACAACTCGGCATACCGTTGACCTTCCCACGGCGACAGGCTCTAATCCAATCGGTAATTTCCGCCGAAGATTCATGTACACGGTAGTGTGAGCATATTGCAACGCAAATGGAAATGTTCAAATTATTGCTCCCACGTTTCCCCTAGCAACGAAATGTATTTGCCTACCTCTGGGTTCGCTCGCCTGTGCACTTTTGTCGATTGAATGCCGGATAGGAGTGCTCTCTTTATACTTATTAGACAGGATGCGCAAAGCCGCATGCGGCTTTTTTGGCGCGCAAGCTCACCGCATGCGGCTTTCTTTGGAAGGGGACCTGGTGGTCAAACGGTGTCATTCAGCACTCCTAGTGATGCCTGGGAGCCAAAAAAGTATATTGCCGTGTGCGGCTCTGAAACCCGCATGCGGCGTTTGCGCATCCTGTCTATTGTGTACCGTGAGACGGCTTTACGTGAGAACCACATATACATAACAGGGCGGAGCGCCGGTGGTGTAATCTTTCAACCATGCTTGTACTATTGTAGAAATAACTGACTTCGGGGACAGGACCAGAGTATCGTCGCCCCCGGAATAGGGGCTTCTCCGGCAGCTCGGCCCGGTCCCAAGAATCGGCTGGCATGCCCTAAGGTTCCAGAATTGTCGGTCATTGGTAGAGTGGTTATAATAAGGAGATAGCGTAGTGGAGAAAATGAAGTTCACAACTTTTAAAAAGCTAGAGCAAGAGTGTCCAAGACAACTATAGAGCACTTTGAAACGACTGTATATATACGGACACCGGGGAGGACGGCCTCCGATCTTACACATTCCCTTAGTCAGCCTGTGTTGAGCTCTCGCTCGCAGGCTCACTTTGAGCTCAACTTGCTCATAAGGGAGAAAACCTTACTGCCGCCCTGCCCAGACAGCAGACATTAAATGCTTGCCCCTGCGGTTCTACATTGACTAAGCCAGGCAACAGGGTGGAAGGCTGAAGAATAAATAAAGGAGGAGCGGAACACAGGGCGGGGGCGGGGGGAGGAAACGTGTGCAGGAAGGGGGGCGGTAAAGCGGTCTGGGGTAATAAATTACACGACCCATCACATTAGTCTTAGATCTGGAAGTGATCTGGAGTGTATCTGGCAACCCTGGAAGAACCTGAAGGCACCCCTGAACTATTAGGATGACTCCCACGTCACTTACCTCATGGCCTCGAAGGCCACTTGTTACTTTCATTACCATCAATTTCTGAAAAGAGTCCATCCGTTATTCATATGTAGTGAGTACAGATCTCCATCCATACAGTAGTACAACACTTTGAAGGGCCCTGACTGTTGAATGCCCGCTCCCAACACATCAGTCCAGAAGGCTTGGCAGAACGAAAACCCGGGTGTCACAGCAGGGATGCAGTGCCCCAACTCCAGGATCTTGGGACACGGCGGAATGGCGAACTTCCATTCAAAGTGATGCATCCCCAGCAGCCTGGTGCACAACCCACAGGGAGGAGGTATGGAAGATTCCGCTCCTTTGATGGAGTTCCCAATCTGGAAATACAAGTTCAAAATTTGATTTCGGAAGGGCAAGAAGGCCTCCTATTGGGAGTATGTGACATAACACTAAAATCTAATACAGCCCGTGCTCAAGCCCAAGGTAAGGTCAGCCCGAAAATTTCCCAGACCGAGAAAATGTGTCCAAGTACACCAATGGAATGAGGTCTCCATCTGCCAGATATTTTTGCATATGACTCAGCATGCATTTTTTTATTTTTTATATACCGGCCCTCGCCCCCGGATTCGAATACAGCCGTTTGCATAATTCCGTGAAAAGACGAGGACGATACAGACTTAGGCAAGCTACTTTGAGGAGGTAACCTTATTCCGCTATTTTGGTTTAAAAAACACGCATGGTGTAATTTTATGATGCTGCCTTGTCGATCGAGACACAAAAAATTGCACAACTTGATTCGCCGGTGGTTAAATTTTGTGTGGGCCTCCCTGAGCACTTTTTCTATCCCCGCAAACCTGATTGTGACCCGAAATCCGTACCCATTCCACTTCTGAATGAGGGAAAAATGAAATGTGCTTGTTGAGAGCACGATCACATGACCGTGATCACCGAAAGTACTTGGCGACATTTCTCAGGCGTCGTACGGTGTGCGGTGGCGCAATCGACCAAGACGCTTGATGCGCGGGAATGTGAAGGGGAGGTAACCCGGTTATATTATGAAGGGAAGGTAACCCGGCTCAGTGCATGACTTATCATATATTTTCCTTATACTTTAGGGTACGAGGATCCCTCGAGAAGAGTTCCCGAGGCAACTCATATGTGTACCTGGAACACTCCATGGTGGCCGAAGTAGGGCTGTGCCTACTCCTTGAGGAGGCTTTTCGGGCACAGCCATAGAAATTGCTCAAGTGCAGCGGACAGTGCATGGAATTCTACGATGAGAACGCGCGGTTTACATAATCTTAGGGTTGCCAATGTTTTATTTGGCAACCCCTGCTAGCATCCTGGGTTGCCAAATAGAATTATCCCCCATTCTTCCACCTGAATAGCACAGAGAGAGACCGATGAGATAATTGCATGGTTACCACACTCACCTATGCCCGTGCCGGGTTTCGGCAGCCCTATGCGCATAAAGAACCCTTCATCGGCGCGTGCAAGGGTGTTTTGGATGCAAAGATCTAAAAACACCATTCAATCATGAAAGTCGATGGTGCCGACGTCTCCGCGCAATGAGCTGCTACTGAGGGCATAGGACACCTTATGGGACACTATAGCCAGCCAGTAGGAGAGTGGAGGGCGACAGAGCGAGGTACACCAGGGATTTTCAGATTTGATGGTGGTGGTTTTGGAATACGTTTGGAAAGGAATGAGGGAGGAAAACCAATTATCTCAAAAAAGATGAAGGCGTGTTGTTTGGGGATGAGAATACGAAGCATGATGAAGTCGGATGAAGCCAGGGTCTTATTTTGGAGTGCCGATTCTAGAGCAGGATGCAGGCCGGAATTTTTGGCGGAAGTGAGCAACAGGAAACGGAGTTTTCGGTTATGAAGCAGCCGACTATCCTCTTGCAGCGCTCATTACCAGAGCGCTCATTTTGGGTAAGCCATCGAATAAGAGTTGACAGAAGTAGACTTGAATCACCACCAAATGGGGACGGGGAAATGTGGGAGAAATGCGAGATTTGGGACAAATGTCAAACAATGACAAATGCCGGGTACGATATTCCAACATCCACGAAGATTCCGGGGCACTCTGATACGATATTCAACAACTACTGTATCTATTATTTCGTTCAATTTGACGAATAGCAGTACGGGACTCTACGTCAAAATTATCTTTTTGAGTACCCAGAGCAATGAACGCACAGGTGTTGCAAGGCTGCTCGGCCATCACCGAGTGATCATCAGCTTACCTAACTGTATTGCACGATCCAGAGATCGCTCACCTCTTGCGGATGCTGATAGAGTCAGACGCCACGTGGTACGGAATCATGATGAACGACCACGTGTTTGACGCGTTCACGTCGCGTCTCATTCTGCTTATCGAAACGGCGCGTCGTCTCGGAATTGGACAACGATTGAATGTTACAGAGTTCTTGCGGATTCTCAAGCTATGTGTGTGGTTTCGGGGGGCAGCGCTGACTCTTGAATTACGAATAATAATAGGGCTGTTTACAGTAGCCCTTTTTCCCTCCGTTTTTCTCTCCTTTTTGGTATTCCCATGTATTTCCCCCAGTTTTTTTCCCCTTTTCAAATCAGACATGCGAAAGGGTCCCACAGTCAAAAAGAATAGGCCCCAGGTCAAAAATTGGCCGAAATTGGTAAGAAAATGAGGGGAAAAGCGAACAAAAATGGGCTATTATGAACACCCAAGCTCGTGGATCTTACAAAAAGGGAAGAAAGAGGGATTTGTGTTGAACACAATTCTGGGCCTGAATATCTGTGTTCAAGAAGGTCTTCAAGACTCTATGGAGGGTCTATTTACAGCTGTTTGCAAAATTGATGACAGTCCGTAAAAATAAAAATAAAAACAAACATTTGATGCAACCGCATTCCGGCGCCATTTCTGTTCCTCTGGCTCGTTTTTTGACATTTTTTATACTACAGAAGTCATTCTCATCCATTTAGCAGTCATTCAAGGCCCTTAAATCAATGAAAACCATCCACGGCAAAACCAGCTGTTTCCGCACTGTAAGAATCGACATTGCTATACTTATACCTTGCGAATTTGTTTCCCAATGGCTTGCCCTTCTCCTCATGGTTCCCTCTGGGCCTACATCCAAGACCCATGGTAAACCCCGAGTTTGTGTACTGCAGAAGCATTATATTCATGTCTCGCTGCGCTATATATTGATGACAGGCATTTTTTTTGGTACAAAGTACAATTAATACAGAATGATACGCAAGTCGTTCAACCCGGAACATTGTTCCAGAAACCCCATTTAGCGGAGCACTTCGTCCAGCATGTACAACAGATAAATTGGGAAATATGCGGCGAAGTGGAGAAGATCAACAGCGTCGCCCGCGACTCGGAAATCGCGAGGGCTAGCCTTGATTTGCATCGAAGGGGGCAAACATGGATGTGGATGGGTCGTTAAAGAGAAGCTGGAGGTACGTCACTTGAGTTATTTGTCTGTCGTCCTGTGCTGAGTCGTGTGAAGTGGGTGCACACGAGTTGTGGATGGCGACGTCCGAGTGTGGTAAAAAGTCAGAGAGCGGCGTGGGGATAACGGAGATACGTACAGTGAAGAACCCCCTAGCGAAACGCCGAAGGTGCGGTACCGTTTATGAGCCGACTTTTGAGTAATCTCACCTGGGACTTTGTATGAGGTTATAGAGTAGCCAGGAAGAGTCAGACCTTGCACGCGATCACCATAGTCCAGTCAAGTCCTTGATAGATCGGTATACAGTATTTCATTGTTCTCTCAGATCGGGTGTTCTTACCTCAATCAGTATCATCGAGTCAATAGACCCACATCAGCTTCAGAACCAATGCTCAGAAGAAAATACTAACCTCCGAGGAACTCGCTCCAGGAGCATTCGCAAAACGCCATTGGTGAGGCCCTGAAAACCATTCATCAGTTGAGATTCGTGGTTTACAGCTCTTTGCGGAACTTAGGGCGCAGTCGATTTTTTTCCGTTTGCGATCGTTTTGACAAGGACACTCATAGCACGCTCAGTTCTGGTTTGTTTACCTTCACAACATGCTCAATAGATTCGCAATCAAAATACGCAGTTTTCTGTGTCCTCACATTTTTTACTCGGTGTGGGGGTCTCAGGTAAGCATATTTTGGGATCGAGAGATCAAATCTGCCAATATTTCCTGATCACTAGATTGAAACCTGGCATCAAATTCACTATCCCGGTATTTCAGTAGATTATACATAGAAGTCCACCATATAAAAAATCTAAGGAAATTGGGGGAGAAATACTGATGCCCCAGAAATTTTACACAACTAGATTCGCCGGTGGTTAAATTTTCTGCCCCCAGAACACTTATGCCATGCCCAAGAACATGATTCCACCGAAAAATCCGTACCCATTCCACTTCTGAACGAGGGCGAAGCAAAATAAATATTCCTGTCCCTGGGCCAAGATACCCAACTATGGGTATCGGGCCCTGCGGATTTCCATGCGAATCCAACGAGCCTGGATTTACAACTCTTTGCAGAACTTGGGGCGTTTTTTTTTTTTTTTTTAAAAAAAAATTTCTTTCTTTCTTTTTGGTCAGTTTTCACCAGAACAGCCGTGGGCTCAATTCTCAATGGTCTTCCTTGGGAGTAGGCTCATTCAATTCGTATGGTAAATTCGCAGGTCATGACATGTTAAAATTCTTTCTGAGCACCCCGAAATCATTTACTGGGTCAAATTGGGGTGTTTTGAGGTGTCTGAGAGCAGAACATGCCACAAAGTAGCTGTAGTGCTCGGATCGACCTAGATTTTTGATACAGTGCACTTGTGGGATTCCGGAGGGCAGCGAATACCGGGATAAATTTGACCTATATCTCAAATATACAACTCATAGGGAAATCCACGGGATAATCTTCCCACCAAAGTGTGTAATGGATTTGAAGGGCAAGTCATATTCACTATCCCGGTATTTCATGCCCTCCGGAATACATTAAAATACATCATATCAGAAATCTAGGTCAATCCAAGCTC
Organism: Mycena galericulata; assembly: GCA_029289565.1. Taxonomy (NCBI): domain Eukaryota; kingdom Fungi; phylum Basidiomycota; class Agaricomycetes; order Agaricales; family Mycenaceae; genus Mycena; species Mycena galericulata. The sequence continues at coordinate 225,261 of JARKIA010000104.1, forward strand.
TACTGCCTTTGGGTGTGGATGGAGAAAGCAACCGAATACGGAGGACTGCATATATTTTAGATCGATATCTCTGATAATTGTATGTATCATCAGTTCAGCATTTGATATTTACAAGACGATTCCCAACCCGTTAAACACCTACATTCACGTTTTGCCTTGATCCTTAGGCCTCGTCATCCGTCACGGTGTCGTCGGGGTCCGCCAACCCAAATGCAATCTGGCATTGTCCGTTCCTGCACTGGCTCATCACGGGGCAGATGAAAGGAGATCTGGTTGGGCTTGCATGGGAGACTAGAGCGGGTGGAGTGGGGATGTCGAGGGTCTGGGATGCAAACCTCTCCGGATACAAGGAGCGCGGAGCCGTTGCCATCGTAATTGTGGACAGGTCATGGATTTGCTCGGCAATTGAAAGTAACATGAGATAAGCTGGGTCGGAATTCAACTCGTCCTGCGAGGGGAGTTGGAACAGCAAATTAACCAATCCATTTCTGCTCACCGATGTTGGGCCAATGTCAGGACGGGACCCAGTGGGAGACCCTGACATACTCGCTATCATAAAAAGTAACCGGAAATTGAGTTTTTATGGCATCAATTTGTAGAATTTTTTTGTTCCAACTGAACAGGTGTGTTCTTTAAGTAAAACTCGCCTGCTCTGGCGTCGCCGAACACATCAAAGACTCTCAGACTCAGACGGGAATCAAAGATATGTACACACAGTACTGGATCGACCAATTGCTCTCACGATTCAAAGAGATGAAGATCAGTGAACCAAATCGGTCCGACCAGGACATCCAGGCAGAACTAATCCAGTGGACCATGGATAATCGCGACAAGATCTATAGCGCATTTCTGAGTACAGACGGTAGTAACCTTTTCTGTTTTGTTTCCTCCCTTCCGCTACTACAACTAATTGACAGGCTTCGATCCAACCAAGGACACGCCGATGGAAATCCTACATACCATACTCCTTGGTGTCGTGAATTACATCTGGCACATTTCGCACACACCCTGGTCGGTGGAAAATAAGAAGTTGTATTCCGTCCGGCTCCAATCTACGGCCACAGACGGGCTCTCATCTCAATACACGCTATCCGAGCGAATTACATCATGCAATACGCTGGATCTCTTATCGGCCGTCAATTCAAGACGATCGCCCAAACAAATGTTTTCCATATCCATGGCCTGGTAACCGATTATCAATTCATGGCGTGGAAAGCGGTCGGAGAACTGGCAGCACTGCTATGGTTCCCGGAGATAAGAAACATCGAGGAATACCGGGTGCGTCGTCACAATCTGGAAATTCCTTCTTACTAATGTTGAAAATTACTGGCAGCGAGATCTCAAAGTCGCCGTGGCCAACGTGCTCGATATTTTCTCCCTCATAGATCCCTCCAAAATCATAACCAAGATCAAACTTCACTTACTCGCACATATAGACAACGACGTTATCGAATTCCGTCCTTTGGTGGGGGTTGCAACCGAAATTTTCGAATGCTTCAACGCCATTTTCCGCTACTGTTCTATTCTTTCGAATCATCTCACCCCAAGTCGCGATATTGCGCTCCAACTTGGTGACCAGGAGGGTCTGAAACATCGCCTGACTGGCGGGATGTGGTTTTGTCGTGCCGCCAACGAATGGCGGAGAGCCGGACCCGGTGTCCGGCACTTCATGTCGGCACATCCAGTCTTGCAGCGACTTCTTGGATGGAGTGAACAGAAAGCGTTGAAACACGGTGCGCTGAAATATCCGTCTCGGCAAGTATGTATTATAATAATTACTTCAAGCTGACACAAAAATTGAACGGCTCAAGAGAGGTGAAAAGAAACGATCTGTCTACGCCCTCAAGTCCACGACTGCCGCGAAGGCAGTAAATTACGGTACCTATCTTACAGATTCAACATGGAGTCGATGCTTGTCCGTGGTCGGCGAATCTTTGGATGAGTGTTTCGCCGGATCGTGGATCTTTGCTCAGTCAGCAACTGATGCGGTGAGTGATCATTCAACAAGCATGTTTCCTAGCTGATGCGTTAGTATTTTCAGAGTGCCGCAATATCGGGGCGGATTTCGGAAAAACAACGCCGCCACTGGTGTGGTCGTAGTAGAAGTTTTCCAGGTTCTGTCTGTGCGTGACGACATCTATGGAATGCCGGTATTGGTTCGACGGGATGATGAGACAACCTTCATGATTTTACCAGCCAAGGTATTCAGCTTTTCGAACCGACGGGAGCGGATATTCAACGTTAACCTACCACAGAATATCAAATTCAAGGTCAATGTTCAGCACGACTGTTACACAGCAAAATGCGAAGCGACGGGCGAACGTCCGCAAGAACGTGTCGAATCAGACGACACCGAAAAGTTTATCATCCATAAATCCTTGGACCGGTTTATTATAAACTCTCATGCCTTCCATAACGTTCATCTACTCCGAGCAACGCTCCCACGCGATCTTCTCGCTCCAATTCCGCTCTTCGGAAATCGCAAGGAGAAGCACGACGAGTTTGCTAGCACGCTACGCGAAAATTGGGCGGCAAAGGCTGCAAAACGTAAAGCGGCGGCTGCGGACGGAAAAAAAAAAGATACAGAAAATATTACAACAGTTGAGCTGCCGGCGGTTAGATTTTCCATGGCTCTTCCTCAGCACTCATTAGGGGCGTAAAAAGTATTATAAAGCATATATACGTCGGCTATCACTCATGAGATATCCTCAAATGTGTCCGCCATCCGCCATCCGTGTCACCTCAGAAGGGGTTCTGTGTGTAATAATGTAAAATATGTATTTTGCCCTGTAATTTACATGTAAAATTGGGCCGATGTAATTTCCATTGACCAATTTTAGCCAGCACTGACTGGTGTACACCGCCAAAGTGCCAGAATGGGGGTCAGCCAGCACACAGCTGTCGCCAAACCTGGTACTGCCTGTGATTCACCTGGCGGCCAGGTGTGGGGCACACCTCGTAGGCAGCCGAAGGACATCTGATCACACCTGGCCCGTCACATAGCTGCCGGAGTTCACGCTAGCTGGAACTATAAGGTCCTTAAAGGTGCAATAGTAACACTCAAATCAGCCTAGTCTGACAGACTATTATTGCACTCGAGCAGCTGCATCGAGACGAGTGCAGAATAGCAATTCTCAATGGTTGAATACAGAATATGGCTGTTTTGAGTCAATATTTTACCTATGGGCATATAATAAAACATTACCAAAAAGGACTGGAGCATGCACAAAGTTGCTATAGCGGGAGACTAAAGTATACATGTTGAGAAATTTTGTGAATGTCCAGAAATATGTCAAACAACATAATCTCTTGGATCTTCTTGATTTTGCAGTATGTTATACCGACACTATATTAGTATTTTTCAGCACTGAAAGAAATTCTATCTCCATAAGTATACATCCAGTAGGCCCTTGCCGAAGTGAAAATGAATATAATATATGATTTTGTTGCTAGTGTAGCAAATATACCAGACAGATACCATCAATCCTTTTGACGCTCACCCGGAGACACCAATCCCAAAAGTACACACAGTTTTCATCTTCTTCCACTGAAATATGTTCTTGATGGCAACTTCTACAAGGTTCCATATGTGTTCTAGGATGCCTAGGTGGTTTTTGCATGTCGATGGGTGTGTATGCAGTCGGATGTGGTGGTGGTATGAATATTCACAATCAAATGACTAAATCTGCATCTAGATATTTCAAGAGGCACCCACCGGAAGATGCCGAGACACAGCCTCATAGGGTAGGGAGGGTCTGGGACCCCTTATTTCACTTTTCGGACAAACCTTCCCAAGGCTTCAAAAATGCGTTTATTGCAATTTTCAATAATAATGTCTTCTGCCCAAAAAAAAAAAGTTTCAGAGGCCCAGGACGTCCAAACACCCAATAGGCGCCGGTTCGATCCGGGCAGCCGGCATCATTTTTTCATTTCAATCATAGCCAAACAACACGTCCGCGTCGGTAATTTGGCTCATTTCACGACCTCATCGAGTTCTTCATGCCATATACACGTGTATTAGATGTATATTGAACATCCTAAATGCCTCGGGCCTACCCGGAGTTTTTCCCATCCCCGGGGCTTTCAGGAACTTCAAGCTAAGCATCCTGGATAATTTTAGGGCTGTTTCTCTTACAGTTTGTCAACCTCGGCCACAGAATGACTACGAATTCGATTGTGGGTGTCTCTTGTTAACATGTGGATGTTCCCTTCAATTTTTGGATGTTTAGTAGCTCTTGTAATAGTCATTCTGTTTTTTTGACAGATAAAGGGTTGACCAGCCTGTACCATGGACAACCCTGTCTTCTATGGGACAATAATGCCTCCAGCACCCTGTTAGATGTAAATTTCCATTGGGGTATAGGTACAAAGGCCTCATGCATGCCCGATGTGCCATAGGAGTAATCAAACCATAGAAACATGGTATATTGATGTGTTTGATGTCACCTGTGAAAGATGTATGAACTGTATGTACACTCATGGAGTTGGGATATCGATAAAGAGCTAGGCTGCTCTGTCTCGTAAAAACCGCGCAGGGGCATCGTCTTCAAATAATTTGCGCCGACATACAAACTTGGATGGAGAAGTAGAAAAGGTGCAAGTGAGGTAATTTTGTACTCGTACCGGCCTATAGACCTCACTGAAAGTGCCAGCAGCAGGGAAAATATGTGTGAGAGCATCTCATCCATCATCTACCACCTATTTTGTGGGCAACTGCAAAAAAAACCGGGTGAGAATCAGGTCAGATTACTAGAGCACAGGAAAAAATTAATATACATGTTTCAGAGACCTGTGAGACATACTCTTTGATGTATTTGTTGTAAAACATGTTGTAAAACCCGTTGCTGTGGAGAAACTCCAGGAATTACCGACGCGGACGCGTTGTTTGGTTGTGATTGAAATGAAAAAAATGATGCCGGCTGCCCGGATTGAACCGGCACCTATTGGCGCTTAGCCGTCCTGGGCCTCTGAAACTTTTTTTTATTTTTCGGCGGAAGACATTATTATTGAAAATTGCAATAAACACATAGAAAAAAAAAGTCCAAAATAATAATTGCCGTTGAAAGCACTGAGCGGAGCCCTTCTACCAATGCACCCCTTTTGTGCCCGGTCTCGCCCTGTGCCGACATCGTCTGGAAGTACAACTTGAAGTCGCATATTTCGTCCGTGCACCCGACAGCAAACCTTTCCAGATACAGGTCCCATTTTGAGTTGGCCGAGGGGGAGGAGGTCGCACTCAAAACGACTTCAACCACCAAAAAGCGCAAGTCTTCCAGGAAGAAACCCAATTTCCGGATCTCTAACGAGCACAGCACCGAAGCAGCGCTTGGGTAACATTTCATGCACTCTATTTATTTCTATTCAGCTCAATGTCACACAGGGAATTTACCCGGGTCCCTGACGAGGACAGAGACGCTGAAAGTGGGGCTTCTTCCTCACGCTCTCCAAGCCCGGATATTGAAGAATTGACGCATTCACCAACTTTGCGCCCACTGTCTCCCGTAAACGAGGACGATGATCCGCCGTCCCCTAGCGCATTACTCACTCTTCCGCGGCCTCCCGCTCCCTTTGCGACCGACCAAACTCCTGAAAAGTCTCCCGCAGTCGTCGCTGATCTCGTCGAGCCTCTATCTTTGGTGGATCATCATATTCCTCAAACAACTGGCACTAATCAGTCTTTGAACACTCAACCCGAGCGACCTAAACCTCGCAGAATCTCAAAGAGAAGCATAGATTTTGTTGAATCACCCGGTGACGATTCAGATTTACCAAGTTCAACCGGTGCGGGTGATCAAAACACGGACCAATCTCTGCAAAGTGGGCCACCGACTCGTCGGTCAGGCCGGAAGCCGCAGAAGAACAAAAGGCTGATTGTTTCGTCGGACGAGGAGGATGAGGACGAATCCTGCACCGCGCCAAATTGTACCGTGACCGATGCAAATCTTCCGACGGTCGCTTGTTCTGGCCCGGCTTGTAAATCCAAGGTTCTTCCCTTTGAATGTGGCTGCCCTGGTTTCTGACCTTGATTTTTACTAGGCACACCTCCGCTGTGTAGGAATCAAGGCTAAAGACACTGATCCCCCAGTAGAATGGTTCTGCGACAACGATTGCATTCAAAATGCGGGGAGAAGTCGGAAACGGGCCCGGAGAACCTGATTGGTGGCGTGCTGATGATACATTTTTGTTGCTTGAGGCTCTAAGATTGCTTTTTATAATCTTGCTCGTGTTGCCTTGGTTTTTGCCTGGGTTTCAGCACGTTTTGCGGGCCCGATTTGACGAAGTTGCGCCGCAAATCTGTGATGGCTCGCAACACGATCCTCGAGATAACGAACAGGAGCCGTAAGGAGCCTTGGAAGAACCTCACGGATGAGGTGAGCATTGTGGAGGCCGTGCATGTTCAGAATATATCTCTGTTCTCCAGAGTGGATTATTTGAAGTTCTGTGCGGTCAGTCACAATGCGTTCCTGGCGGACAGGGACTGTATCCGTGCGGCATTTGCAAGTGACACAGTCATGTTGTCCATTGAATGAGAACATGATTTCCTGTGGATGGATCAGAAGAACATAGCAGAAGAGAAAGCCAGACTCACTTGTGGATTTACTGTCATGGATGGACTCGATGTGGAAGGAAGCAAGATGGGCATGTTCAACCGAGGATCCTTGATGTCTAAAATAATGAAAGGCTCAACGACAACTGCAACATTATGTTGCGTCAAGGGTAAGCCATCCCTGGCCAAAATCCTAGTGATACGAGCGGCAAAAGGCTTAGGATCCTTTTGGACTCGGAAATATGAGAGATCTGAACCGACATGAGAAAGCCAAACTGACCGCTCCTTTGCGTACAAAAACCCACGAGCCGGGCTTGCAAGAGTCGCCCGATTGTGCGACAACATATTTACAATGCACCCAAATTGAACCAAGAGGCATAGGTTCTGGTAGCGTTGAAATCGAAATCCAGGCAGTCGGGTGACGTTTAACCAATGAATGAAGCTTCACTGTTCCTGCAGATCGGAATTTATCAGAATCAACTCCTCAAAGACTTGATAAAATAGCAATACCGGTTGGGATTACAAACTTCTCTGTCCATCCCAGTCGACGCTGAAGCTCTCGATTTGACGTTAAAAATGACCTGATGCTGCTCCCAGCTCGGGTATACTTTCCGTCTGCATTTCGCCACCACCCACCGCTAACCATGTGCTTGAATCGCTCCATGTCAGCGAGAGTGACTGCAATATCACGGCTGGGTGACAAGTGGTTTGAAAGAATGCTGCACAGGCGAAAGATGGCATTCCAGCACTCAAAGATTTCAGTCGCATAGAGAACTGCAGGGCCAAACCGTCGGATATCCTCGACAAGATGGGTCAGTACGTGCAACTTCCCCTTGACAAAAATCCGATTCGGATCGATTAGGCCCCAAATGTCGAGCACATTATTGATGAGGACTTCCAAATCGGCCTATGAAAGAAATCAGTGTCCGGGAAAGGCAGTAAACAGGAAAGTTCTTGATTTCTGGGAACCAGAGATATGCTCCAAGCACTCCGGTCGCTTTCCAAAGCTCAAATAGAAGAGGGGTGCATAATCCATGCAAATGAAAGACGCCTAGCTGCTGCAACATCTTGAAATGTTTCCCAATCAGTGAATTTTTATACTGGACAACATATCGGGGACGGGGAGGGGGGATGGAAAGGCCGTCAATTGAGGAACCTTGGAGGCGACTGGCAAAGATATCCGCCTTGCTATCGTCCCATGTCTTGGTTGTATCGTGCCAGACATATTTGTCGTTCCCGAGGAGGTAAGTATGAAGAATCTCGCCGGGAGTATCATGATACGGATCGATACCTGTTCGAATTCAATAAGCTGTCCAGACAGAAATCCAAACAGAACAAGATACCGCGTGTATTCAGAAGAGCGTTGTAATGAACACCTGGCTTGAGATCAAGTACGAGCCTAAAAGCTATTCACAGCGGTAAAAAAGAGAGCTCCATGAATATAGTAAAAGCTCACGATCGTTCTCGAGAAGCGGAATGTACTCATTCGGCTGCTGAACAACCCAATCCCATAACTCTTGCTGAATCCGGCGTTTTATCTGTAATTTGAGTGCAGCACGCTCAGGGCCTTTGCAGTTTGGGTTATTCAGCTGAGGATCTCGGGTGGTTTGGTCTGAAAGCTGTGCATGTTGGGCAACCTTCGCCTTTTCAAGCAGCTGCAAGATCCAGTATTGCGAAATCTTGTCCTTGATGCCAGTTGTTGTATAGGACGCATCCAGACCAGATTTATTGCCAAGACATGCCACCCAAACTTGCCATCGGATAACTTGTATCGTCTGCTCTCTCTCACGTGGGACCCCAGGCTGCGAATCGGATAGGTTAGTCTCGAGAATAGTGTTGGTGGGTTACGGTACCTTATAAAGTGCGTGATAGCCTTGGTCTGTCTCACAATACTCCTTTGTACCACCGGTTAAGTCGCGGCGGCAGCCAAGACTCCCTCCCATTCCGATATGCGAGGAACTTTCGGACTGCTGCGGATTGTCGACAGGTAAAACATGTGGAATAATCTCGAATATAATCTCTTGCTCCAATTCACAGTCATACGCTTCATGCCATACACCTGGGACGCTGCGTCAAGTCAGTAACGGTATACTGTTATCCGATGCGTGCACTGCATACCAATCATCACTGGGCGCCACAAATTGTTCTGATGATGAGGTGTTCGGAGAGGTTGAAGCAAATCGGATGAAGTATTCTTGTTGCAACTTCTGGTGTGGCAGATTGAGATTTGTAACATACATGTTCGTGTGTGCATTATATTGCTTGCTGACATTCCCGGAAACATCGTCACTCCACGGCATTATCCGTAGGCGGAAGACAGGTCGCCCTTGCGCCTTCTCCCTCAACGGGTGAGGCATACAATAGCGCGGAGAATACTCTGAGTTTTATTAGCTTCGCTTTCTTTATGGCATACAGTTTTGACGAACCAGTAAATTTAATTGTATACGTTGCAGATAAATCGAGATAGTTGGATTGCAGCGTAGATCCTAGAATTCGCCGAATGGATGCTGGCTGGATATCAAAAAAATATCCCTAAATGAACAGTAAGAATGTCTTCAAACCAACTCAGTTGAATATTAGTCAGTCACCCGAGAAGTTTTCTTGAACTGAACATCTTGAACATCTGCATGGACAACATTGGCGACGGTTACCCAACGAAGCGGCACAACAAAAGTTCCGTCATGCAGCTGAGCCAGTTCTTTGATGAAAAAATGGCGGTGTGAGTTGGACTTGTTCTGCCAATCTGCCCACATCGGGCAGAGGTCGTCGATATCAATTTCAGAGGTCCACTTCCCTGCCTTCCAAAACTCGGACACGAGACCAGAAACTTCTGGATACACATGTATAAATGGTCGCACAAGGGGATTGGCCCAATCCTGCCAAAAAATATGATTAATAGGCCGGTATATTTTTCGAGGAAGACGAGAAACCAAAGCCAGTAGTTTTGACGGGTGGTTCATGTAAAAATGATTTCCGAGGGAGGATGTATGATGCTCGCTCTTGATCCCAACGTCCCGCGTCAACGATTCTTGCTTCTTACGCAAAGCCGAGAAGGTAGGTACATTTGGTGTCTTGCATTCACGCATTACCCAAATAATTGACTTGAGGTGGTCATCGGACAGGCGAAGTCTAGGCAAGTTATCGAGAAGATCAAGCATAAACATCTGATCAAAAATCAACCAGCTGTCCTTCATTGACATGGAGGAGACACAAGAACGTACAGTCCGTGATCCGTGGGGGAACCAAGCTTCTTCTTCGTTCGCCCGTGCAAAAGCGAAGTCCTCCTCTCCCTCCTCGTCGGATTCATCCTCAATTCCTGTGTGATGTGAACAACGGAGTACACTTGGATTCAGTTGCTTACCCATTCGCCGCATAGCAGCAGAAAAAGCCCCATCCACCGTGGATTCCTCCGCGTTGTCTGCTTCAATCTCCAACTCATCGGAAAAGCTGCCAAATATTGAGTGGGTTGGAAGAAGAGCCACCCTGTTGATTTGCTGCTGAATTTCGACTTGTTCAAGGAGATCATCGTCCGGTAAATGCCCTGCAGAGAACATAATCCTGTCGCCGTGGCTATCAAAGAAATTTTCTTCATGCTGAATAACATCGGTGAACGGATTTTGAAATGGGCTGGCTGGCCGGCGACTTGGTTCGGGCGCTTCTTCAATTCTAGAACCCAAGATATCGACAAATGATAGCGACACTGCACTTGGCTCCGGAATATCTGGTACCTGCCCCGCAGTTATCTGAACTAAGGCCTGCAGTGCATCTTTATGGGCTCGGGATTTTATATGGCCAGTCTTGGACACTCTCTTGATGACGACGTCTTCAAGAGCAAATGATGCGCTGGAACAGACTCGGCATATCAAACGCTCGCGGTCCCCTGGAATCTCCTCAAAGCCTGCGAGTACAGAAGAAATATCAAGATTCACTCCGTAGAAAATACTCCTCCACTCCCCTTCAGAATTTCCACGGTGAGCAGGCATTTGGAGTCTGAAGTCCGGACGCGACGCGCCGGCGGGTTGTCACGGCGACACCACGTGGTGGAATCATTTTTTTTTCCAGAGTCAGACTTGCGCCGCGGCCGTCTCTTTCCTTCTTCTGTTTCTCGCCCACTTTGGGAGCCTTCACCCTCGTTTTACCCTTATTCATGACCACCATTCCCTATCACTGGCTCGCCCCCACTCCTCCTCGTCCATCTCAAGTGTCCCGACCAGAGACGGACGACGAAGAGAACGGTAGTCCCGACAACGGCCTCCTCCCCCTTCGTCTCCAGCAGCCCTCAGGCTCTGATGGATCCAGCTCCCTTTCCATGACCAGCCCCTCGGCTGAACGATCTAGCCACAATCCCCGCAAGCGTGCCGCTGAAGATTTAGGACAATACGCAGATCAAGTGGCCCGCAAGTTACGCCTCACCACCGAGGCTCAGGAGGAGCTCAAAAGCTTTACCCAGGTCTGCTCTCATGTTTTGACTAGCTCGTTAACTGATACCACTCCCTTAAAACCAGCTGCCGGCTCCTAGGCAAAGCGTGTGGATCGCTGCTCATATGCTCGCAGGCAACAACCAAATCTCAAGTCTGGTGCCTGCTGAGTCTGTCTACCGTATTCCCACTGACTTGGAAGTATGTCGCGGCCATCACACAGACCACGAAACTAACATATTGATAGGGTCACATCGACCAGACGACTTTCTTGGCTCTCGTTGATCACCAGGCTTTTAACTATGTAACCAAGAGCAATGGACCTGTCGTTTGAGTCGTAGTATGTTTCCAAGCTCTCATAGACCGCATTTCCTCACTCCAAGTTTACGAGTGCTTATGTAATAAGGGATTGTTTCTTTCAGAAATCGCAAGTGACGTTTTTGCGACCTATGAAAAAGTAAGTCGCTCGCGAACGTTATGATACTTTTAGTGGCTGTGTTGAAGGCTTTTTCGCTCGTTTCATTAGATTGTTTTGTGAGTTAATAGTGGCTGTACGCTCATTGGTCGCGTTGGTTCGATCCCCGCGATTAGTATTTATTTTGTCGCTCTGTATACATTTTGCATAGCATTTACTCGGAAATGGATTTGAGCACAACAAATACAATGAGGTTTGCAGATGTCAGGCAGATATTTTCACATACCTTTACATGGTTGCCTGAGTGCGAAAACTGATTTTTTGACCCCGGGCCTCAACCGCTTTGATCTGTTATCAAGGAGGCACGCGAGCGATTGATCAAATTTCTTCCTGCCAAGGAGTGGCTCGTGAAGATGCGCACAGTGTGTGCCAGGGAAACATCCAACATGGTGATCTAAGAAATGTGAAGATACTACAGCGTGTGCAGAAAGACTTTCAACACAATTCTTACTCCTTTTTTCAATCCCCACTTTGTTGGAAATATTTTGTGAGCCAGATGTGGCCATCTCTCGGTGCGCCAGCAGACCTGACGAACCCATTCCGACTGAATATTGATACTGCAGCCTCTCACGCACAGTTGATCCCTCTTCTGAGCGCATCAGCCTGTGCTCGGCATCCAAGCCGAATGTTCGCCATTTGATGAGCATGATGCGGCAAATACTTTGCGATTAAATTCTGCACGCAAGATGATATACAAGTGCTCAGGTGAGCAGCAACAGCCTATAATCTTGGCCAGCAGTAGGTCCATGTCTCGACACAGCATATGTGTCACCATTTCGGCTGCATAAGGTTCGGTGGCAGGTGAAATACGATCAGCGCTGCCAGCCAGCGCCGGTACCTGCCCGAGTGGGCGCGGCATCATCCGAGGCTTGCGTGTGAGCGCACGGTGTGCAGAGCCAAGAGCTAGTACTCTAAATCTAAACTTAAGATCTCTGACAAGTGACTTCAAAGGCAGCACAGAGGCTCCAGACCAAGTACTAGAAAACAAAGGACATAAGTACGAGTTTTGCCGGGCTATGCCACGGCCCCACCCCAAGTACAGGTGTACATCGAGAAGCATGCGTCGTGGGGACTGACCGCACGAGTCAAGAGCGACAAATCCAAGTTCAGCGTAATCAAACTCCGCATTCGGGACAAGCTTACCCAGTACCGTAACCTCTTAAAAGGCGCGGTGAGTTGTATTATTGTGTCGGCCGTTCTCTGAGCTTCTCTCACACACATATGATCAGATCGAGGAGTCCATGGGTGAGGCTCGGGAAGAATAGGAGGTAGTTCCTCCCGGAGAGCCTGTCCGCAAGGATGCCCTTAACGTCCTCGTCCTGTGTCAGCGTATCCTTGCCGTTGGTGCCAAGGTCGCACCCGACGTCAAGGTCTCGATGGAAATGGCTGCACGCGTGGCATATTTAGTACGTCCTTTATCTCGATACACTGGTGGATGTGGCTCTGATTCTTTCCAGCGTTTTCACTACAAACTCAAAGTCGACGCGAGGTTACGCTTCTGGGATGACGTTGACAAGGGTTTGGCGGAGGTCCGGGAAACCACGAGGGGGAATCGGGAGGAGCTGTCCCGGTAAGTCCATGTCTTAGCTCGGGAGGCTATTGTGCTGACATGCCTGCACAGACTTTTCTCCAGGTCCCTCAGCGATGATCTCAAAATCTACGGGCAGGTCAAGCTCGACCATTTGACAGCCGTCTCGCCCGCGCTTCTTGCTTAATAACCCTACCAAATCGACCGCTCATTATCCTATCGTATTGACCATTGTAATTCTTCCTACATTAATGCCCCTCATCCATTTCTTTATAATTACTGTACATGATTTTCTCCAATAAAAAGGATCTGTTTGCCATTTACATCGTATTGAAGTGAGCTTGAGTGAAGCAATACAGAATGTAGACAACTGCTGTTGCTTGGATGTGCGGGGTAATGTTTTAGAAAGCCCGTGCCCAGAATATCGTGCGAGGCTTGCGCTTCTGAGTCGTCTCTGAACCGGTGTTCCGAGGTCCTGGCGACATCCTGTGCTGCTTCTGAAGAGCTGGACTGATTGCCGTCGGAGATCATTCTCCGAACCTCCACGGGACCTCACGTCAAACGGGTGGTGTACTTCACTGTCCATCCCCTCCCGGCCTTACCGCTTTCCTCCCACGAGAAGGTAGATGAGTACGCAGAGGCCCTCATGCGCGGCATCCAGACTGTACTGGAGGCCTTCGTACCACTCAGCCACCCCTCGCCGTACACAAACCGCTGGTGGTGCCGTGCTCTGTCGGAGCTCTGCGCCGCTTACAACCGTGCGCACTGTGCCATCGTCAAAGATGACCCCACTCACCCGAGCTGGGCCATCATGCACGCAGTAAAGAATGTGTACCACAGTGCCATCCACCGGGAAAAGCGCTCAGACTGGCGTGGGTACGTGGCTGACATCCCCCGGTGTAACATCCACAAGGCCACCAAGTACGCCTTGAATCCCACCAGCACCCCCCTCCGCCTCGTGCACCCCCAACCTCGTTGACGGTAACGGTAACATCGCCTCCACCCCTGCTCAGAAGGCAGCCTTCTTCCACACTAAGTTCTTCCCCCCCTCAAGCCAGACATTCCGCCGCCCCTGTCAGACACCCTGCCCTCCCCTTTCCCCGCACCTTCCTTCACGGTTGAGCACGTTCTCAAAGCCATAGGGAAGATGTCACCGTGGAAAGCGCCCAGGCCGTCAGGGATCCCGAACATCGCGAGCACGTCGGCACGCACCACCATCGCCCCCGCCCTCCTCAGCATACTCATCGCGGGCACCCTTTACTCTTTCTAAGGAAGCTTCTCAAATATTTGTGACTCAACCCGCCGGCCGATTCCAAGCTGGGACATCCATACTTATTGTTTGTCCGTAATTTGGACAAAGCTATAAGGGTGTCTTCTACTCCGGCGTGTGACTGGTACATGGTGAACATCTCAGCTGAGCTGTAGAAATCGCGCAAACAGTGCGCCGCTCCTTCCTAATCGGGAACTGCTTAAATCTCACACCTCGCTTTGTTAAATCTTTCAGAACTATGATCTACATAGCTGCTCCCTTCGAACATGACGTTTGAGCAAAATTTAACCGCTGGTGAACGTAGATAATGAATACACCAGAGTCGAGAAACTTCAGTGGGTATAGGTTTTCTCCCAGAATTCATTCAGTTCACCAGAGCTGTTTTCTTCGGGATTGACACACCAGCTGCATTGAGCCACAGAAAGGCGAAAACTTGAACCAATCTGTTACACGTTCGGCCGCAACTCCTCTCCTTGAGCACCACCCAATCGAACTACCATGCCTTGGTGCAGTTGCTGTAGCTGTTCCTACTTGCCCAGTCGAACTCTGGTGGCCAGCCAGTTTAGAGGGTGTCCTGCACCGTCACGTCTGTATGTATGTATGTATGAGGGACTCAGCCATCTATTCCTTGGATGGACACTAGGAATTATCCCCACCACGCCGAGCCATCGAGGCGCCCACTGGGCCTCTAACAGGACAGATGTGGGCCTCGCTCAGTGGAGCTGAAATTTTGCCCCCGGCATGTTGTCTACCCGTCGAGGCACACACTGGGCCTCTAATGGGATGGACACCGGGAATCTCCTCCGCCGTGTCGACTCGTCGAGGTGCACACTGGGCCTCTAATGGGAGGGACACAGGTCAGGCTGTCGGCATGTCGATCCGTCGAGGTGCACACTGGGCCTCTAACGGGAGTGACACTGGGAATCTCCTCGCCATGTCAAATCATCTGACAGGATGGACACAGTGCTAAGAATTGTCGACATTTTGTCAGGACTCACTGCCAGGAGTTTATGTGTTTGGGTTAATTGGTCGACATGAAAGGGAGCAAGGTAACTGAGACATTGATGAGAGGAAACCAGGCATTTGTGAGAGAGGGCACTTCTCCCTCTAATTCAGCCTTGGCCACAGTTGGAACTCTGCCTCTTGATCTGTACTTGCTGCATCGTCGGCTTGGTCACCATTCTGATACTCAGAAGATCTTGAGCAGGAATCTGGTTACTGGTGCGAAAATCACTTCAACCCAGCAGCCAGATCCAATCTGTGAGCCTTGCCTTGCAGGCAAGCTGAATGCAGCTCCGTGCTCATCAACAGTGCGATTACCTCGCTCTGCTGTTCCGTTCTGTTGCGGTCTATTCCTCATCAAATGATGATGCACAATGCCTTCAGAGAGCAAGTAGTTCTTGAACTCAGTAGACATGTACTCCCCACCTTCGTCGTAGTGCCTTGATTTTGCGTCCAAAGTGGTTCTCAGGATATGCCTTGAACACCTTGAATGCATTGAATGTCCCACTCTTGCACTTCATGTGGATAACCACTTTGAAAGAGAACACAATATCTCCAGCCTTCCTGGGTGAAGATCTTGTATTCCTTCAGATCAGAGTGCATCAAATCAAGGGGAGCTACAGCCCGCAATAGAACAGGACAGCAGAGCGAGGTAATTGCACTGTTGGTGAGCACATAACGGCTATGCTGCATGAAGCAAACCTTCCACCCTCATTCAAGGCCCTTCCTTGCTGTTGCAACATACATCCTTTGAGTCACATTCCAGAAAATACAACTCCACATAAACTCTGTGTTAAATGATGAAAGATTGACTGAACTGAAATTCAAACTTCCTACTTCCATCTACATCTTGCTTACCTGCCTTTTGCCATGCAGTCCTTTGTGTTTTCCACTTGGATGTGCACAGAACACCTTGTTTCCTTCATATCTCCCTTCTGACTCCTGCGAAGGCCCCAGGGAACCCACTGGCTGAATTCCAGCCTTGGCTTAACCCTATAGAACCTTCGGCAGTCGTCGATAGTTGCCAATAGACCTGCCAGGTAGCTTTCTGCCACTGACCAGTAGCCCATGATAGCCTTGGTAGCTGCAGACTCAGGATCAGTCATGTGTGATAACCAGAACCCCACGGATCAGTAGCACCCAGAGTGGGAGGCCAAACGGGAAACAGTATTTCGGTGAATCAGTAACCCAAAAATGCGGAATTGGTACTGTGAGTGGAGCTATGACAATATTATATCTTCACCCAGGAGAAAGGCATCCAAAGCCACAAGCAGGACCATATCCACCGTAAAATACTAAGGATTGGACTGATCCATTCTCGCTCTGATATTCATCTGATATCCATCTTGTTATTGTGATAAAGATCTTATTGTAGTGATAGAGATCTCATTGTCTGGGTCCTCAGTTTCTTACTGTTGACTCCAGGTGAGTAGCTAGGTCGCATTTTGTTGCAATACACAGAGTTTCTTACTGTTGACTTCAGACCTCTGTGCTTGCCTGATTCTAACAGGGAAGAAGTGGGTGGGGAAGCGGTAGTTTTGCAGGAGGGCGAATGTAAACTGCTGGGAGGCCTGAGACAGTGGAAGTTGGACAATGTCACCGTCTGGGCTGTGTGGGATCCACTAGCTACTCCATAGAACCCTTCAATAAACCGGCAGTAGAAGTTCATGAATCCAAGGAACTGTTGGACATCTCGCTTGTGATGTGGTTCAGGCCACTCAACAACAGCCTGGACTTTGGCAGGGTCCATTCTGACTGTGTTGTGTGAGACAATGATGCCAAGGTATTCTACTTCACTGCATTCAAACTCGCATTTTGTGTGTTTTAAAAAGAGCTTGTTTGCGCACAGTTTCTGCAGAACCTTCCGGACCATGATCTCATGTTCCTCCAACGTTTCAGTGAAGATGAGGATGTTGTCAAGGTAGACAATGACCTTTCCACCATCAATCTTATCCTTGAAAATTGTGTTCATCATTGTCTGAAACGTAGCTGGTGAATTGGTCGGGCCAAAGAACATAACCAGAGGCTCAAATACAGCTTGCCCGTTTCTGAACAGACAATTTCAGGGCCATGTGCATTCGATAGCCACGGCAATTCTGAGTCGAAATGCCTACTAGACCTTGGCAATTGGTGCAGCGGTGGCAAGTGTTCAAATTGAATGCGCAGTTGAAAATCCGATCACATGCCTAAATATGGAGCTGTGCCATCAATTGAATGGAAAGTTTGATGGCTCGGCTCGGATCAAAAGCGCAAATAGGGGCTATTTCAATGCAAAATTGAACCTTTTCAATGCACAGCTTGCCCGTTTCTGAACAGACAATTTCAGGGCCATGTGCATTCGATAGCCACGGCAATTCTGAGTCGAAATGCCTACTAGACCTTGGCACGATCACATGCCCAAATATGGAGCTGTGCCATCAATTGAATGGAAAGTTTGATGGCTCGGCTCGGATCAAAAGCGCAAATAGGGGCTATTTCAATGCAAAATTGAACCTTTTCAATGCACAGCTTGCCCGTTTCTGAACAGACGATTTCAGGGCCATGTGCATTCGATAGCCACGGCAATTCTGAGTCGAAATGCCTACTAGACCTTGGCAATTGGTGCAGCGGTGGGCAAGCTGGGGGGCAAACACTGCGGGACGAGACTGTTTAATTGAATGCAAAATTGAACCTTTTCAATGCACAGCTTGAGCCCCTCGTTGTACCTCCCCCGGTTCAGTCGCAACCCAATCACCTTGGAGCACTGCGCCATCGCGCACTTCTAAGTACACGTCTGAGATCTTTGTGGTGCAGGGGGATGTACCACGAGCGCATTTGGGGAGAAAGAGTATCAGTGCGCACTCGTGTATTGGCTGGTGCCATCATATGCACGAGTTTTTAGTGTTGTTAAAAAATGTCCGGTTCCGCCCGCATTGCGAAGACAGAGCCGGGACTCGTATGCGCGGTAGGCCCGTTGGCGCCACGCGGGGTAGTCCGTGAGCGGAGGACTGCCCGTCTCCTCCGGCGCCTCCGGACCGGACCACCTCCGGAGATCTGCGCGGTCGACACCGGAGACCGCAGCGGTGAGGATGAGGACGACCTGTTCGAGGACGAGCTGCCGGAACTCACTCCGGACGCGTGGGACGACTCGGATGAGGAGGACGAGGCCCTTGAGGAGGGTTACCGCGTCTTCTACACCACGTTCTCTCTGCCGGAGGACCTCCGTGCCACCAGCACCATCTCCCAACGTCTCGCAGAGGCATTCTCCCGGAACTCCGGTCCCGCTCCGGACTCCCTTCCGGACTGGGCACGGGAGTTCGACGACGTCTTTAACAAGGACGCCTTCGACTCCTTACCGGAGCGCCGGAGCTGGGACCACGCCATCGAACTTGTTCCGGACTCCAAACCGACCATCTGCAAGGTCTACCCGATCTCACCCGCCGAGCAACGGGAGCTTGACGCGTTTATCGAAGAAGGCCTTGCGACCGGTCGGATCCGGCCGTCGAAATCGCCTATGGCGTCTCCGGTAGGCCACCCATCCCCGACTTCTTCAGTCGTTGACCCATGTGTTTATATTAATAGGAGAACCCGACAGTGCCGGCGGTAAAGAGGCTGCACTCTCCCGATGATGAAGGCTCAGGCAAAAAGCGGGGGATTTCAGTTCAGCCACAGTGAGACCGTCGGATCCGCAGGGATCATCGGGCAGCGGCCGATAATGAAGACATTACTTGGCACCGGATTACGATGAGCTGCAGGAGGGGGAGTTGGAGGTGAGGGAGCTGGAATTGGACGAGGATAATTTAGCACATCTTATGGACCATCTAGAGTACTTTCGATGACACTTTATGTATTTTTTCTGCTTGCACCTGCGAAAGTCCGGAAAGTTTGGCAGTCCTTCCGATTGGCTCGGGTTTGCGGACCGTCCACGGCATTCAGTTTAGAATGCCGGAGTAGACAAAAAATGCAATTACTCGACCTCAACTGAGTCTATGGTAACAATCTGAACTGCCAGATCGTTGCGTTCATACGTCTCGGTCCTAAATTAAAAAAAATGAAAAAATCACGGGACCCAGTAGCATACATTTTAGATCAGCTGCCTGCCAAAAGTGAACCTCCTGTTAAACGCAGAGCCGGCGGCGGCAGCAGAGGACGAAAGCGCGAAGAACGACGAAGAAGACAAAGGAATGAGATTATGTAATTGCGACAAACAATCATATATAGCGTCCATATTCCAACACCTCCGACACAAATTTCGTGAACAGGATGATATGGAGAGGTGAAAAAATTCGAACCCATGGTATGGTACGGTTTACTTAGTCACCACCAAAGTTGGACCAGTCCCAAATTTAGCCCAAGAAATTTTTGTTTTTTCAAGGCAAATATATGCTGCTCAAGGGCAATTTGAGCCCTTTCTGACCAACTAGAACTGCTGTAGACAGTTGAACACTTGGCTTTCTGGTATCATTTGACCACATTCACGACCAAATTCAACTCAGCTTCCACTTTTGGTTGTTGAAGTGTCTGCCAAGTTTGAAGGATAATCTCATCTAAAAGCACAGTTTCAATCATAAAAAGGCCCGAGAATGAATCATAGAAGATTGAATGACCTTTTGGGGGACCATACACTGCTATTTTGTGCCCAGTCCCAAATTGGCTAGTCAACAATTTTAAAACTCCCTCAGTTTTGAAGTTATGGAAAATCTGTCTTGGCAAATGATTCCGGTGCCTAATTTCGGTTAGAACTGTCTCTTTAGATTTCTTTCTAGTGCCCCAGGTCCTTTCCAGGAAGGCTTTGTGCTCTCCATTCCAGTGCAAACAAATGCAATTTAATGACGGCCTGGTGTGCCAAGTTTCGCATAAAATCAGTAAATTGCCCTGTTTGGAGCCATTTCAGACCGGATTTTCACGGGACCTTGTTTGTTGGATAGCCAGCGCAATTTCGGTTAGAACTGTCTCTTTAGATTTCTTTCTAGTGCCCCAGGTCCTTTCCAGGAAGGCTTTTTGCTCTCCATTCCACACTGCCATGCTGAACTCATTCCGAGATATGGCTCTGGACCGAATTGGGCAAGCAACTGATGGGGCCGAATCATTGTGTCCACATGGTTTTTCGGCCCAGTTCACATTTCCTAGAAGGGAAAACATCCACATGACCCCACTTGAATTGCTCTTGAAGTAACCAGATGCATGCAGCCATGTTGGGTCTTGTCCGACATCTGACTCTCCACCAAATTGGGCAAGCAACTGAACTGATGCACAATTGCGGACTGAAAGTATAAAGCATGTGGTTGCTTTCAAATATCCATTGAAGTCGGAATGATATCAAATATGCCACATGCTCAATGTTTGAGAATGAGTTCCGGCTATAGACACTTCTTAAATCCTATGACGGCAGTCTCTAATCGCACCTCACATGCCTATACACCCAAACGATACTCGAATCAGTACCAAGGACCCTCCTGACGCACGGGAGGGTTTCGGGGACGTGGTACATCCCTCTCGTCAGTGCCTGCAGGCTACGAGTTCAGAGAGTGAAACCAGCAGGAGTCGGGGTGACCCGGGGCCTAGCTCCGACTACCCAATGCACGACCCCTTCTGTGGCAGCTCTGCTGCTCTGGTTGCTACAGCGACAAGCGAGGGGCAGCAACCCCGTTCCCTTCATAACATCCTGCATATGACTACCTCGAGGTCGGACTCACCGTGGATGACACCTGTGCCGACTACGGAGGGTACAACCTTGAGAACCCCAACTGGTTATATGACAGGAGAGAGCTTGCTTGCACCCCACAGCTCACATGTGGAGGTAACAGCAGGCTTGAATATGATTCAAGAGGTTCTTATGGGAGATGTGGAGGGAACGTTAACTGACTCCCATATGAGGAATTCTAACACACTGGCCCAACATTACATACCAATGGAAATTGACAATCCAAACAGCAACCTAGTGCCAGAATCTCAATTAAATGGCCAACATATTATCAACCAGGCCAATAGCAACAACATCCCGCATGAACGGGAAAACACTCAGTCTTTGCAACTGAGAAATGATGACGAGCCGATGGAGCCTCGCACTGATGGAAACACATGGCATGCCAAAAACACTGAAATCCGAAAACGACACAAACGGCCCAGTGTACTGAAATCTGGTAAATTTACTCGTTCCAATCTCACTATTGGAACACTCAATATTAATGGATGTGATGGAAAGGAAATATGTCCATGCACAATGCCAACCACAAGTTCAAATTCCTGAAGCAAACTATAGACTGCAATCAACTTGGTGTTCTGGGGTTGCAGGAAACCCATTTTGATCAAATTTCGGCGGCTCAGTTCAATAATGTTTTTGGCCGCTGGTTCAAACTCTTTTACTCAGCACATCCAGAGAATGCTACCTCCACTGCAGGAGTAGCCTTTGTACTTAACAAGAACTACCTTGATGTAGACAATACCCGTGAATATGAGTTGATCCCTGGTAGAGCCTTGATGCTCATAATCCCGTGGCATAAGGGTGAATCCCTAGTAATTCTGAATATATATACTCCAAACCGCACGAGACCAAATGTGGAAGCAGCTTTGGAACCTCTGGGCAGAGAACTCTGACTTGCCGCTCCCTGACATTGCCCTAGGGGACTGGAACTTCGTTGAAGATCCCTTGGATAGAAATTCTGAAATCGCAGAAACCATCCCAGAAAGCTTCAAAAGACTAAAGGATCTATTGAGATTAAATGATGGATTCAGGACCACGTTCCCTGATGCAAGGGAATACACTTGTATCCAGCATCGGAAAAATAAAGAATCCGGTGAAATACAAGACTCCTACTCTCGGATTGACCGAATCTGTGTGGTAAATAATGACTTCAAACGGTATCGAGGTTGGCAAATCCAGAACTGTGCCGTCAAGAGCGATCATCGCTTAGCAACCACCCAACTAACATCTAGACCGGATGAGCAGCCAGGCCATGGGCGCCCGAGCATGCCTTTGTATCTCCTCAAAACTCAAAAATTTATGAATTATGTGCAGGCCCTTGCAGTAAAATTACTGAAGGATCTTGAGCATCTTGAGGCCTCACCGCGCGATAACAAAGAGAATATCCAGACTCTATGGTGACAATTCCGAGTCGGGGGAACAAAGCGAGGAAGAGCCCGAGGAGCATATTGACGGCGAGGATTCAGAAGAAGAAAACACGCCAATCCATTTGACGATGAAGACTCAATGCAACTATTCTATGATTCACTCGAGGCTGCTATTCGGGATGAACTTGTTCCATCTGGATATGGACTGCTTCCGGAAGAGAGGGGCGACGAGGGGTATCCAACTTTCGAAATTTTGAAGTCGGGTCGCCGGGGTGGGAGGCAGCTTCGAATTGCGCTCCCAGGTTCAATCTGGCGACCGCGCGCGGAGATGTGGGGACATGCTTTAGCTATATTAGAGCAGATTACCTATGCCAATGAAACCTGAATCATGAATAAAGTTTTGGGGACCTAGAAACGACATGAAACTCACTGACAGGTCGACAACCATTGAACGCGTTACTTAAACCAGTGCAAGAAAAAAAAAAAACTCTGCCTCCTACCCTTCCATCCTCTCTATGGCTTTGTCTTCATCCTCCTCATCAGCCTTCCGGTCAGAGAAGAGCGAGTGCTGAGCACACGATGCCGATACCAATGAAGAGTGTGATTGTACTGATTTTAGAGAACTGAAAAACACCTGTCTTTGCGCTGACTGTTTGCATTCCCGGGCGAGCCATCACAAACCGTCAGTGTTGAATGCAAAAAGGGTCCAGGGCATTCTTACTGGGATGCTCAAAAACCCTAGCGCGTCAGGATCAACAACACTCAACAAGATTGTTCAGAGCCGTGCTTTGAGCTCCGGTAGTTCTCGCACCAGAGCAGCCAATGTGGACTCCAATAGAGGGATGCGGCCGACGGGAAAAGGGAAAGGAAAGGTGGGTGTCAAGTGGTCGTTGCAAGGGCACTCGGAGAATAACTGATCCTTTCCAGGAGAAATCAACAAGTAATCCAAACCTTTTCAAGGGCGTGTCTTCCAAAAAAACGGAGCCTGGAGGACAACGAAGACGACGAAAAGAGTTCTTCGAGAGGACGAGACGTGTGGCGAGAGAAACAAGCCAGTGTGGCTGTGTAGATTTGATCATATCTAATCTACACAGCGGGGACGAGCGCAGATCATGTCTACGCTGCACCTTTGCCTTGGCTTCCACTCAGGCCGGCTCGCAAGCTCACCTTGCCTGAGCTCGCACTAAGTTTTTCTTTCTTCGGTGACCGCCATGCACTGTGGGAAGTTTGCTCAGTCGGATCAATAGCCTCAAAACACTCGGACCAAGTGCCATCAGGCAATTGGTCCAATTGCATTGACGCACTCAAACCGACTGCACTCACACACTTGCTGGTAAGTGCATTTCGGCCATTTTCGCACTTGGAGCAAGTGTGTGAGCGCAGTCAATTTGAGCGTATCTCGGCACTTAGTTCGACTGCGTATTACATTTGTTCTGACTGCACATCACACTCGTATTGACTGCCGAAAATTAGGTATATTATGTAAATGGTACATAAATGACATTCATCGTATCCTGCAACCTACGGCCTGTTGAGAGACGCACCTACTGTATTGGAGTTAGAGTGCAGCATCTTGAGCTTGACATAATCCTAGACAAAAAAGCTCAAGTCAGTGCCAGGTCAGATGAAGGATTCGAAATATCAAGCCTTGGACACTCGAGCTAGTCTGTAGTTTACCACGCGCCACATGTTAGGAGATCGACTTTGTTACGTAAAGTGCGGAGTTTGAATTCCCGCTGGACTCTTGAGTCCTTCTACGACTCTCATTTGACAGAATTTTGGAAGCCATTTGACATTTAATCCCATTATGAAGAGTTCTGTCTCTTCAGTTTCTCTCCTCTTGGCTCTCCCTCGAGTGGGCAGAAATATTGATCTGATCACGTGGCGCGCGAGTAAAATACATCTCCTTGATTTTGAACCCAGTGAGCAAATTTTGGCTAAAGAACATGTTCAATATAGTATCCTTCCCAATAATCCAAAATAAAAACACTCAAAGGCAAGCTGTATTACCGCGAACGACATCCGAGAAATTTCAGATTACATAACAAGGTCGTCCAATCACCGATCGTGGGTAATCAACAGACTACAACATGCGAGGTACGAGCCTTCTATGCTGTTCATTTTGTGAAAAAAATCAACAGCGTATGATACACGCACCTCGTATGAGACATCTCCGGAGGTCGTACCATATATATGTAAACATACCTCACCATATTTCAATCACTGCCTGCATAATTCAAGAGTTGTAGACCATATATATGACAGACATGAGAGGCCACAAATGTGTAAAGCAGGGTGGTAGCAAATACATTGTTAAGGCTTCCGGGTCGCAAATATGAGTCAGACACCATTATATTTCAAACAAGCTCGCATCATATTTGTGGGTCACAACATAATATATTTGACTTGCCTTCTCAATGCTGCCGCTAGCAATGAGCGCGCATGCCAGGTCGTTGATCGGCCTAGGGAGCGGGCTGCGCCGCCCCACGGCGGCGTAGCGTTTGTTGTCCATCAAGCTTCGGATCATCGCACCGGTATTTGGTTCTGCTTGTCTGAAACTTCCGCTCGGAGTCCCGCCCACGACGCACTTCCCTGTCAGCAACACGGAAAATTGGACTCTCTGTCGCTGCAGTGCGTCATCCTCATACAGATTTCTCACAGGCTTGGTACTTCCTTGTCAGGCCACAGGACTCGACATTCTTAAAAACTGCTCTTTCTCTTACCTCCTTGCGATGACTCCAGCAAAGAGCTCCTTACATTATGCCCATGCCGTGCCCGAAGCTCCCAACACCGGATGTAATCATTATCGACAGGCATGGGCTTGGCGCAGCTGCAGAATTGGTGTTCTGTTGAGGATGTACATTGGTTGATAGATTGTGCGACATCACACTGAATATTTACATGAAGAAGAATTTTATTTACAGTAAAAGCAAGGATAAATGGTACATGATCAAGATGGGGTGCAAAAAGGTAGCAAAGTAACTAGTTTGAAGTCCAGTCAAGATAGCGTATGAGCGAAGTATCATGCGGCCTGCAGCGAAGCAAGATGTAGTGTATGGTCAGTACAAAGAATTCCAAGAAGTCAAGAACAGTGTGTGCGCGTAGATAGTCCAAGAAACAAGAACAAGATAGCGAGATATAGTACTGTACGCAGTGGGTCCAAGAAGCCAAGACATTGATGCCAAAAGACACATGGATGTCGAGTTGGGAAAAAGGAGAAGTAGGACCTAGAAAGCAAAGGTCTTCCCGGGTGCGTATGGGTCTCCCATTGTCGGATCAACTTTGAACCCATCCGAGAAGGCGGGGTCAATTGTGTTCGGTTTGGGAGGAGGCGTCAGGGCACTAAGAAAGGCGGGGATCGAGCTGCGGCTCCTGCTCCATGACGGCGGGTCATCTGCTGTCAAATCAATGTAGCCAGAGTCGCCACTTTTGAACAACATTTCAAACACGGTGGTCTCGGTATGCAACACAAATACCCACCTAGGATGTCCCCCGAAACGTTATCCGTGTCAGATAACTTGAACTCAAGATCTTTACTGCCGGACGATGCTTTCCAGTGCAGATGAGTGAATATAGACTCGGAGCAGTATATAGTCAACAAATTTACACCAGTGTGCTCTTTTTGGACCCTATACTAGATAGGATTGGAGATTCCAAAGGTCAATGGCCTCATTTCGGATACTGATATCGAGGATCTGTTTGCCTCCTTCAGCAGTACCTAGTCTCATTGTTTCATGTGCAACTCTGGCTTTTTTGCCATCCCAAAGGAAGACATTCACGAGTTTTGAAAGAGTTTCTTCAACACTTTTGGGCATACCCTGAACTCTGGTCAGGTACTGTGTTCTTCCTCCAACAACCATATTAATGATATGGCGCTTTCCTTCAAGACTTGGGTGGGTTTGACTCCATCGATCAAGGTCATTTGTAATTTTCTCCATCACTGTGGGCCATGGTGTGGTGTATCGCACATTGTTTCCAATCCAAGCTCCTAACATGCGGCAAGTCTGACCATCTGGCACTATCCGGATGTTGTTTGCAATTTTTGTGGTTGGGAGAATATCGTTTATTTGTCTGTCATTCAAGACTTGTGTTCGATATTGAATTCGTCCAAATGGTAGGATAACAGTCTTGTGATCGTTGAACTTTGCTGTGGATGCAGTGCACCACAGGTTCAATGTCTCCCAGAGGCATCTTAGTGAATCTTTCGAAGAGAGGTAAATTGTTGTATCATCTGCAAACAGTGATAGGACAAGGTTTTCATCAGAGTTGGGCACTTTTACTCCTGTGAGCCCGGATTTTCGTACCAGGCATGCAAGAGGTTCAATTGCTAAGTTGAATAATAGGCATGAGAGTGGGTCACCCTGTCTGACTCCTCGAGTGACAATAAATGCTGTGCTTATCTCGCCGTTGATCATTACAACTGTCTCAGCATCTGTGTAGAGGTTCTTGACTGTATCACAGAATTTTTTGGGAAAGCCCATATGCTGCAGCACTCTGAGCAGATATGCATGGTTGATTCTATCATAGGCTTTTTCCTGATCAAGGGCTATTATCACCCCATCCTCTTCAGCGGCTTCTGCATAGTTTAAGAGGAATTTTGCGAGTTTAACTTGGTCCTCAATTTTCCTCCCTTTCATAAATCCTGCTTGGTCAGGATGCACAATGGAGGGGGCAACATCCATAAGACGTAGAGAATAAGATTTTGTCATCAACTTGTAGTCACAGTTCAGAAGGGTTATTGGACGATAGTTGCTGATGCGAGCTTTGTCCCCTTTTTTATAGAAGGGGCACAGCCATCCCATGTTGAAGTTAGTACCCTGAACTATCCCGTATTTTTCAATGTCTGCGTAGAGTTTTCTCAGGAAAGTCAGGATGTCAAATAATTTGTTGTTCTCTTGGAACAGGATCTTGAGGAACTTGTAAAATTCATAAGGTATTCCATCCATTCCAGGGGCTTTGCCGTTGTTTGAAAGTCTAAGAGCAGTTGTAATTTCGTCATCTTCCAGCTCCTTGTCCATTTCGTTGTATTCATGTTCAGACAGATGGGAGGCACATTTCTCCAGAGTAATTTCAGTAGCCAGCATCCTGACATACTCATCTGGTAAATCTTTATTTTGAACAGCCTCATGATAGTCTCTTGCCATTTTTGCCATCATTTTTGGACGAGTCTCATATTGTCGAGTGTCCAGGCTCATCTGATCCTCCTTTTCAAATTCAGATATAGATTCATGTGGGTGATAACCCTTGGCCGAGCGAGTCCAGGATCTGGTTCGTAAGGTCTCTCCTTCAATGTCATAACGTGCTTCTGATAAGGCACTCTTTTTCTCAGCTTCTTCTCTTAGACGGTCATTGATCTTCTTTTCAAGCAGGTATGCAGCAATGGACCTGTCCTCTGATGACATTTCTTCGTCATGGATGACTATGTTCAACTGAGCTTGCCATACTCGTATTTGACGGGTTGATTCATTTGTAATAAATCTGGGCTCAGTCGGTGATGCGCTTGTGGATGAGCAGCATCAGAATTTTGAGCAGGCAACTTTCCAGTGCAACAATATTCCCTTCTATGAGGGTTCCTGTGTACAAAAAATAATTTGCGTGCGCGAAAGAAGTTCAGCGCGCGCGAAAGAAGCCTAGCGCGCGAAAGAAGTTTTGATGCGCGCGAAAGAGTGTCAGCTGGATTTGTTGATATAAGTAGATGTTCGTTCACCTTCTTCAGCCATCCCCTCCCACTAGAATGGGGCATGTTATTAATAAATTGCCAGTGGTAGACGGCAAGTTCATGTCCCACGATCCGGGGTGACTCTGGGTGCCAACCCAGGCCGAATTGACATCTGCCAAGTTCCGGAAATTTGCAGTTTCTGCAGCAAGAAAATCAATGGAATGAGCTTCACTGCCCCGGCGTGAATTTGAGATCAAAGGTTTTCAGGTCGGATAGGATAAGACAAGATAAGATAGATTAAGATAGGATAAGATAGGATAAGATAAAATAGATACAGAACCGACAGGCAGTGATACATTCAGATTCAATGGCTCTGAGTTCTATCGGTGGTGAGGACCTATCAGTGACCTATCACAATGGGAGTATCCTGAATCCCAAGCAGTCTGGGGTGGTAAGCCCTTTATCGGGCGGTAAGCCCATCAACGGCGCCTTTGATCGCATCACCATTTGATCCTTGAGTCGTTATCGCCACTTGGCCCGCCACTCGACCTGCCGCCTGCGGCTGTTTCTAAGTAGCAGGTAAATAGTTATGTAGGAGGCATGTCGAGGCTGAGGCCTTTATTCTTTGATTGCCAAATCCGGCTTCTTTCGCGCGCTGTATTCTCTTTCGCGCGCTAA
Organism: Mycena galericulata; assembly: GCA_029289565.1. Lineage (NCBI taxonomy): Eukaryota > Fungi > Basidiomycota > Agaricomycetes > Agaricales > Mycenaceae > Mycena > Mycena galericulata. Next base: position 253,888 of record JARKIA010000104.1, read on the forward strand.
ATTCTCTTTCGCGCGCGCGGTGACCTCATTCGCGCGCGCAAATGTGTTTTTGTACAAAGGAACCCTCGTACCTTCTGGCTATTAACCATCAACAGGTCCCCTGTCTTCTCTGCTTCCGGTTGACCAGCTGACATCCCTCCCCCCTGAAAGTCCCGGGCCGTTCTCACCGTTGCAATCGCTCGGCTCCCCCGGGCCCTCGTTATTACTTCAGCAATCTCATAAGCGGCACCGCACGTCTTCTACCCCATATCTACACGCACGGACCGCTTCCCAGCAGCAGGAGTTCTACGAGGACTTGTTCAAGCTGTTTGTGACGTGCGGCTGGGCATGGAATGCGGCACACAACCCCGAGTGTAAGCTTTTCTTTCAGAAGTAGGGGTGTGACCCGTGACACGTTCAACCAATTCGTCACCTCGTCAACCCCCGAGGCTGACCGTGACGCCGCCAAAAATTTGTCAAACCCCCGTGGCACTGCGTGATGATGCAGGCCGTTCAGAAGAGTATGTCAGGCATTTTATTGGACTGATTTGTGTTCCTGTGGATTAGACGGCTGATCCTACAGTTTCCTATGTGCCGCACCGTTCATTTTGGCCAGAAATTGGTTGGAATCAATGCTGCGGGCCCTGGAATGCAGGGAAAAACTCGTTTTGGCGTTAGCTCGCCCTCCAACTCGCACCGGAATATCCTCTGTTATTTTCTGCCACTGTAGAGGGATTTTCGGCGTCACGGTGACCACCAAACATATTCGTCAACTAATGTATATTCTTGCACTCGTAGGTCTTTCAACATCGTCAATGCCAAACCATCACAAAAACGAGCACGGGGGAACAGGATCCCAGGGTGCGGCACCGAAAGTAACCGGAAATTCCGAAGGCGCCTACCGCTTGAGAAATCAGGTGGCTCTGGGCAAACCCTTACTCAGCAATTTCCCTAATGTCTCCCTTGAGTTGACAGAAAACCCCATCCATTCATTCTGCTTTCCTTGTGGTAGAAATCCGGGTTTAATCAACTTTTTGATCAAAGGGTGTGATTTTCTTCTCTGTTGATTTATTCATGTAGGCTTGTAGAATGGCCTGCGATACCCGAAATCTTACATGTGTATTCCACTACGTATATCTAACACGGACAATTGCCACAAGGGAAATACTGTTATTTTCAAAATTTAATACTATGCAAAGTGTGAGACGACATACCTCAAGTTCATATCCGATGCCAAATTAACTGAAGATTAAGAATACGTCCAGAGGAATGGGAAAAACCTCGGTTATGTACCCGTGAAACGGTAACATCATCCACTCGATCCTGTACCCAGGGAGAAACGCTGAAGTGCCTTTCTCCCCGACCTTTTTTCCTTTCGAATGAATTTACCTCCAGGTCGCAATCCCGGACGGGCTCGCCATCAGATTTAATCGTTGCCAAGCTGTCCCTCCATTCCATAAATTTTGCTTCGAGACCGGCGGGCAGGAGTGATCATGTAATGTAATCTTCGCCGATTGCGGCAAGTTTATATTACATAAACTGAACTACCCTCTCAAGATTGAATATTTCTCGACCAATAAAAAATGCAATATGACGAGTACGACTAAAAAGTTCGAGGCCTCAAGGTGACGCCTAGCTCAAGAGAGGCTTTGAAAATCGCACGGATCCAATCGCGTATTACCGCATATGCTCTTTGAACTGCACTCATTTGGACGCCTCGCTGTCGGGAGCTTTCCATGGTGACGCGGGGAGGATGTCAGCGTCGATTTCGGCATCAGAAGCAGGGATGAACGGTGGAGTCAGCGAGCATGAGTGGGTCTGCGGAAGGGGGAATTGGTGAATCAGACGTGTTACTGGAGGCAGGCAATGGATCTTTCCCGTCCACCGAGGCGGAAGTCCACCAAAAGGCATAGACCCCAGCAGCTCTAGAGATACACATACAGTCGTGTGTTTTTATTTTCTCTGCTTTTCCGCTCTTACAGTATTAGAGCATTTTCCACGCCAGACAAGACTTCAACGCGCCAGTTCGGACGGCAAGTATTTCACATTCAGTCGGATTTGTCAAAATGTATAATGGCTCATAATGCATAAAATTTTGGAGGATTTCGATCCACCAACCTCCACTTTCTCACTGTAGGGGAGTGTTCATAATGTATATTGCTCATAATGCATCGGGTTTGGCATCCACCGACCCCTATGCATTATGAGCAATCCAACTGTACTTACCAGTATTGTCTCTGACTTATGATTTTGTAGACTCAGGTACTTCGTACTGCCGTTCCTCAATGCCGATTGGTTATATGAGTGCAGCGCATCCCTTCCAAGGCCTCGTTGTGGTCGGATATGCCGTCCGAGTAGTTACATGCCTGTATTAGTAGTAGTCCACTACTGCTGAGTACTTTTAGGGTACTCAGACTAGGTTCTTTTACTTTGCACAGTGAGGAAATATAGAGAAGTAAATTGACAAGGAAATAGGTACCTCGGGGGTCAAGCATTTCTCAACAGAACACGGTTAACAGAGAAGGACAGGGTAAAAAAAAAATTGATCAGTCTCAAGGTTTTTCGGAACAACTGTAATGACTTGTTTGTCGTGTTCATCCAGGGAATTCCGCTATATCTAACTCGGTAATAGCGCAGAAAATCCGCACTTACAGAAATAATTTGTTTGCCTACATCCTTTCTTTGTTCCACTCCGAATTCGGCCCAAGGAGAAACACATTTCAGTGATTCCATTTAGAGAATCAGAGTAAATGTGTGTGTATTATGAAAACGCTCCGAATTTGATCTACACGTGAGATTTTCGCCTCTGTGACGCAGTGACTTACGGAAATTTTCGTACATTTGGGGGCCTGTGACATGTGACCATACAAATTGAACGAAATGGGCTGCGCTTGTATTGATCCACGAACTATCTGAGCTTGAGAGTATACATGTTACCGCTATGTCTGCGACGTAAAAACCACGATTGGTATACCAAAACTGTGCGGACACGTTGGCAATTTCCTGGCCCTCCCACTGCACCCCAAAGCGGTGTGCTCATTACGGCCAGGATATTTTTCCTCGAATCAGGTTTAACCAGTGTCAGGTTAAACCACCGGTTATGTAATATTTTCTCCATTTGGCAGTTCTGACTCCACCAGAGTATTTTGCTTTGTCCTCGTTCAGAAGTGGAATGGGTACGGATTTTTCGATGGAATCAAGTTCGTGGGCATGGAATGAGTGCACAGAGAGACCCAGAGAAAATTTAACCACCGGCGACTGAAGTTGTGGAATATTTTCTGTACTTCGGCAGTTCCGACTCCACAAAAGTGTTTTTACTCTGTCCCCATTCAAATGGATACGGATTCGTCATTGGAATCACTCCGTCCACACTTCAGCACACGGTCAAATCATTTTGCGAAATTTCATACCAACCATGTATACATGGTCAATTTTCGTTGTCGGTTTTATGGATGTGGTGAATAACTAACACAGCCGCACCCGCCCCGGCCTGCCCCGCGGCACCGCTCGCATCCCGCCTCGGCTTGCCTCACCGAGGTCTACATTATCATCCCTACTGAGTCTTTCCGACTTATGCCCGTACTCTACGCCCACACGGACGTTTTCATGCTTTGCTTTTGAGGGTTCATGTGCCTAACAACGACCGAATATTCTCTGGTTGGCTTGACTCCCAATTGGGGTTGTTTGAGAACGCCAATGAGGAATGGGCGGTTGAGCGCATTCTGTCGCACGGACGAAGAGGGTCGAGCTTACAGCACTTTGCGGAACTTAGGGCGCGGGCACTTTTTTTCCTTTTTGGTCAATTTTTGATCCTCGCGACCATTGCCCCTGGACGTTGGCAAAGGGCAGCGGCCGACGAAGAGATCGACTAGGAAACAGATCAGAGGGATGAATGCGGGAAGGGAAGGGGATACACGCACTGTATAGTAGAATGAAATGGGAGCTAGGCGACAAGGGAGGGTGAGCGGATGTGAAGACACGGGAAGTGCAGCAACGTACTGGGACCTCAGTCGCGCGCGACTCACTCAACGGTGGAGGGGAAGTGCTCGGCGGTGGGCGCACTACGGATGTCGTGAAGCCGCGGTACGTTTTTCTGGTGTCGATTGTGAGAAAGGAGAAAATGACGAGAATTGCAGCAACGTACTGGGAAATCAGTCGCGCGACTCGCGACTTGCTCGACGGTGGAGAGGAAGTACTGGGCGGTGGCGGGGGCGGCGGCAGGCGCTCTATGGGTTGGGTGAAGCCCGCGTAGGTTGTTCTGTTGTCGATTCTGAGAACAGGAGGAATTAACAAGGATAAGGAGGAGTATTGCGGCAACGTACTGGGAATTCCGTCGCGCGCGCGCGCCTCGCTGAACAGTGGAGGGAGGGGAAGAGCCGGGCGGCGGCGGGCGCACTTTGGTTTACGGTATGTTTTTCTGGTGTCGATTGTGAGAAACGAGTTATTGACGAGGACAAGGATAGCTACTTCCCGGAGGGCCGCTAATCGTTCGAGGTGGCGGAGGGCGCGAGGTGGCCGAATGCCACCATGCAACACTTGGGAGACAGCAGGACGTGTAGGAAAAGTGGGGAGAAGGAGAGGGGAAATGCTGCAGTGCAGTGGGGACGGGAGGGGGTCTTTTAAACGACAGAACAATGGGGTGGCATGGGTTCGGGTAGCGGTGTCGGTGTCTGCGGCTGGCGTCGTTTGTGTTTTCCGTTTCGGGTAAGCGATTCCTAGACAATAGGTGCTTCACCAGCTAATCCACTCGCGCAGGCTCCACATGCGTGTATATCCACTTAAGGTAATTGAAGAACAACGCGTTTCACCACCTGCTGACAGTCCTCCAGGATACACTATCGTTTGTCGCGCGGCGGCACGGTTTTTTTTCGACTCTACCTTCCTACCTACCACCATGCCTGAGTTACGTCGCTCTACACGTCGTGCCGGGACCAGCGCCCCTGAGCAGCCCGCCCTCCCTAGCAAGGTGAAGAATGCAGCAACCAAAACCAAGCCCCAGGAGGCCAACCGACCTCGAACGCGCTCGAAGAAGACAGAAGCTGACGCAGACGAAATACCTCGCGTCAGTCGCTACTCTGCCAGTCCGCCGTCGCGTTTGTCCGCTCACGAATGTTCACAGCGTGTGGAAGTGAATAAGGCCAGAAAGGGCCGATTGCCAAAAAAACAGGACCAGGTAACGTCTGCATCTGCGCCCTTCTCTTCTATGCCTTAATCGCTTTCTTTTCCAGGTGGAGACGCAGCCAGAGAACGAGAACGAGGAGGAGGATGAGGACCCTCCGTCCACGACACGACTTGAACCCCGGTTCCATCGTCCTTGCCGCCTCTATACCTCTCCTCCATGTTCTTCCCCATCTCTTCTAGCGCTTTAGTGGCTTCTTTCCCAGTGACAGTATTCAGCGCAAACCCCGCCGAAGGGAACGTCGTCTTGAGTTCCGTCGGCCAGTTCTCGATTCGGAGCTTCTTCTTGACAGCGAAGTCTGACCATTTCCAGGCCATCTTCTTGACGTCCGAGGTGTCCTCCCTGCGTGTGTGCAAGGCGACGACTGAAAACTAATTAGGCGGGGAAGAAGACCGGTGGCATAGTGAAGTCGACACACGAATTTGGTTGAGGAACATTTGAGACAGTTCTCGATGTCGTGCGTCACGTTTGTTCTGGTCGGTAGCTTTTTTGCCGAAGGCAATGGCGATGGGTGGTGCTAATGTCGCAGCGCTCTCATTCGCCTCTGCGTCACGCTTGGCCATATAGACCATTCTAGTTAGGATGTTAGTTGATACACAAGTCGGGTTAATTGCGGAAACACGAACTGAAACATGGCCTTGATGTCCTGCAGCCTGACCTTGATCGCGGATTCGTACGTCTCCTGAACGGCGAAGAAACCGGGCGAGCCTCCCCAAACAAGGGCCAAGTCGGCGAAAGGGTCGACTGCGAACCCGAAAATGTCGATGTCGGAAGTTTGGTACGTGATGGTGCTCTGCAACAAACTCGATCAGAAACCTGTTTAACAGAATGGGAAGCTACACTCGCCTGATGGATGAAAGGCTGGATCGCTCTGTCTAAAAGACCCGTGCCATGCCCGCTCGCCTTTCTAGCGTCTGCCACCACCGTGGTTTTCTCCTGGTACCACTCCATTATTGGCTCGAGGCACTTTTGTTGAGCTTCCCAGTCGGTTTGCTCATCTTCCGACAGCGCCGAGAAGAGTTCTTGGTACGCTGCACGTATTTGCTTCTTGAATTCTGCGGCTGACACTGTAACTATGTAAGCACGAGTGAAAAACAAAATAAGGAGACACGCACTATCCGAAGGCTTGGGATTTTCGGCGCGATACTTCACTTGAAAGGCGTTCCAGGGGTTGGGGTGCCGCATCGTTGTTTTGTGATCACCAATCGCCTTGAAGATGCTTGAAACCCGCTTGCCCGACCGCCGCGCCACCGTTTCCACAACGGCATGATAGTTGCGTCGGGCAGCCAGGACCTCTTTGAAATCCTCCTTGGAGAGCGGCCCCGGCGTGAGCTCCCACGGCGTGGTCTCGTCGTCGTCGTCGTCGTCGTCGCCGTCATCGTCTCGGTCCTCGTGTCGTCTTGACCCGCGGCAGAGCCGGTGCCCCCCCCATGGGCGGTCGGGGTCGGAGGCGCCTGTCGAGTGTGCTGTTGAGGAGGCGATGCCTTCTGCTTTCCCTTGTCCTTCTTCGAAGACTGACCCCTGATTTCCTGGATCATCGCGGCGAGATCCTCGGCGTCTTGCTCCTCGTAGCGAACGACAGGCTGCCCCCATGGTAGCTGATTGGCAATATGATTGTGGGCTTCGAGCTTCTTGAGCTCCTCGGCTTCGGTTTCACTGAAGTTGGAACCGTCGTCGTCGCCGAAAGTCTCTGTCGGCAACCCCGGGTTGGCACCAAAGATAAATCTGGTCTGCCGCACGCACTTCTGGGCACCGGATTGGTTTCCGGGTGGCACGCTGCTGTGGTGCAGGATCCCGCCAATCGCCGCTCGGGCGGGAGAGCTTGCATCGGCAGGGCGGGCGGCGGGGTGGGTCGTGGTTACGGGCTTAAGCTGGCTAAGCTGGTTATTGGCGCGGGCGTTGAGCTGCGCGATTTTCTGTTGGGTGACGGGGTCGTTGCGAAGCAGGCTCCCCGCTAGGTTGATGTGTGGGCGACCCGGACGCTAAAACGGAAGAAAGGGGCATGAGACAAGACCTACAAACTGATGAATATGGAGCATACCTCGATTTCCATACTCTTCTTGCCCTGGGACGACTTGTGCGTCTCCTCGGCGGCGGCAGCTGCGCCTCTGTTGCCAACCTTGCGCGTCTCGTTCTGAAATGAAAACACGTCAATGAGGGAATGGGGTGCAAGGAAGGCGAGTGATACGCACGTCGCCCAACTCCTCCTCACGCGTCTCCTGCCCAGCGTCGGGCAGGTGATCATCAACAAGCTCAGGCGGGGGCGGAGGGGTCTTTTTCTGCGAGGGGAATTTGGGAGGGATGTAAGGAGACAACAGAGCCTCATTGAAGACAGGGTGTTTAGACTTCCAGGAAGCAGGCAGTTGTAGACGATAGGCCGAAGTGCCAATCTTCTGCAAGACCACCGTAGCGTTGGTCATCGAATTTCTTAGTTGGACGGACTGTCTCGATGTTGGTACCTTCGAGATAGACCATGTCTCCAACCTTGTATTCTCTGGCATCTGTACGCTTCCGATCATAGAACTGCTTCATCGTCTCTGCAGCTGCTTTAAGAGACGACTCTGCTTCCTCCCTGATCTTCTTCATGTTGTCTGCAAACTCTTGGGCACTCTGAGTGCGCACAGTACCTCTGGGCTCAATTCCTTTCCAAGGATGTTGTCCAGAGTCAAGGAAGAACGGAGTGTGGCCAGTAGCAGTGTGGATCTTGTCGTTGTAGCTAAACTCAGCAATGGCAAGCCATTCTGCCCAGTTGCTGTGACGATGATTAACAAAGATCCTGAGGAACTGCTCCAAGTCCTGGTTAACTCGCTCTGTCTGCCCATCGGTCTGAGGGTGGTACGCAGCCGTGATGTTCTGTTTAATGCCCAAAAGCTTGCACAAGTCCCTACTGAACTGAGAAGCAAACTGTGGACCTCGGTCATGGATCAACCGCTCAGAGAGCCCATGGTCACGGAAAACACGATCCCGGTAGTGTTTGGCAAAGCCCATTGAGTTGATCTCAACATTGCATGCCTGGAACTTGGCATGCTTTGTGTATCGATCAACAAACACCAGAATCATGTCATAACCATTTGACATTGGAAGTGGGCCTAACAGATCAACAGTAACGATCTGCCAGGGTCTTGGTTATTCCCAAGGCAAAGGGACGTTACCGGTTGGAGGCTGATTCATCTGATTTCGCTATTGGTGGCATTTTATCGCAACAGCAGGAGGACGGTGTCTGGCGACCGGTTGCATTCATTTCTCATGCTCTGAACGAGACTGAACGCAACTATGAAATCTATGACAAGGAGATGCTTGCAATCATGTTTGCACTCTCTGAGTTTCGCCAGTACCTGCTTGGAGCGCTGGAGGACTTCGAGGTCTGGACAGACCACAAGAACCTCGAATACTTCAGGAAGCCCCAGAAGCTGAACAGACGTCAGGCGCGGTGGGTGGTGGATATGCAGGAGTTTCACTTCACTCTGCATCATAAGCCAGGCAAGGCAATGGCTAAAGCGGACTATCTCTCGAGACGAGCAGGTCATGAGAAGGGGGAGAATGACAATGAGAACATGGTCCAGCTGAAGCCAGAGTTTTTCCGAGTTCATCATCATGATATCAGCGCCCTCAGCGATGAGATCATGGCTCGGATCAAGTGTGCTGCCAAGAACAGAGACAAGCTTGTTGAGCGTGCTTTGGTGAACAAGGAGAAGGATTGGGAGGAGCTGGATGGGCATATTGTGACCTGGAAGAACCGGTTCTATGTTCCTCGAGACAAGAGGCTGCGGGAAGATCTAATCCGCTGGCATCATGACACTAGTCTCGCAGGACATCCCGGACGCTTCAAAACTCAGGAGCTGATCACTCGGAACTATTGGTGGCCGCGTTTGCAGACAGATATTTGTTCTTATGTAGAAGGGTGTCAGACTTGTCAAAAGACTAAACCAAGAAGAACGGCACCCCCTGCACCTCTGTCTCCGAACACGGTACCCACGCGACAGGAGCAGACGTGATCCGGCGCTTCAACTCCGCAAACGCCTCCACTTCCACACCCATCCACCGCCACCCCCCTTTCCCAGTCAGAGCAGACAGCGGTCTGGCTACACCAGAGAACCCTTCAATAAACCGGCGGTAGAAGTTCATGAATCCAAGGAACTGTTGGACATCTCGCTTGTGGCGTGGTTCAGGCCACTCAAGAACAGCCTGGACTTTGGCAGGGTCCATTCTGACTTTGTTGTGTGAGACAATCATGCCAAGGTATTCTACTTCACTGCGCTCAAACTCGCATTTTGTGTGCTTTAAAAAGAGCTTGTTTGCATGCAGTTTCTGCAGAACCTTCCGGACCATGATCTCATGTTCCTCCAACGTTTCAGTGAAGATGAGGATGTCGTCGAGGTAGATAATGACTTTTCCACCATCGATCTCATCTTTGAAGATTGTGTTCATCATTGTCTGAAACGTAGCCGGTGAATTGGTTAGGCCAAAGAACATAACCAGAGGCTCAAACAGCCCTCTGTTAGTTCTAAACGCTGCCTTCCACTGATCTCCTTCCTTGATCCTGACATTGTTACAGCCTTTTGCGGAACTTAGGGCGCAGCCGGTTTTTTTTTTTTTTACTAAGTTTTCGGCAGAATGGCTATCCTGACCTCAATTCTCAATGGATTCCCTTGGTGGTAGGCTCAATGCACACGTAGTATTGCGTCCCGGGTGAAACGACCGTGCCTCCATGTCCCAGAGCCATTTTCTGAGGCGTGTGGATAGCCCTGGTCACTCCGGTCATTTTGAGTCATTCAGATCCTGCTCGGAGGCAATATTGACCTCTCTGGCGGCCATTCAGTGCTTTAAATTTTGAAATGCTTGATCTGATTGAATTCCGTTACATTTTGAAAGGTGTGACCTCATTGAATTCCTTGACATTTTGAAACGCGTGACGTTGGAAAGAAATTGTGTATGTAGATAGAAAGAAATATAATGAGCGCGAGAGCGCACCGTTACAATTTTGAACCAGTCATTTTGAGCTATTCAGATCCTGCTCGGAGGCAATATTAACCTTTCCAGCGGCCAATCAGTGCTTTACATTTTGAAAGGCGTGACCTTAGGGCATTGCTTTGCATTTTGAAACAAGAGGTGCGTGATCGGCTGCGCACAAATATCGGCAGTGCCGACGATACAGAAACTCCATGATTGCTCCATAATACCACAAATCACAGGAATAGATTTGATACATGTACTTCATTCTTCACCTATAGGCCTCCTGTATTTTATTTCATCGCAGTTCAGATTTAGCCGAACTCACTCGCGTGGCATTGATGGATGTCAACATCGGCCGATCACTCACCTCTTGTTTTGAAATGTATGATGTCCCCAATTCTCTGCATTTTTGAACACTTTTAATTCTAGCGCAGTCCCCGAGCAATTTTTTGAGGCGACGCGCAAGCAATGGATAGCCCTGGATATTCCGGTCATTTTGAGCCACTCAGATCCTGCTCAGACACAATATTGACCTCTCCAGTGGCCAATCAGTGCTTTACATTTTGAAACGCGTGATGATATTACATTAGAGTATCTGGGTGATCCTCACCAAGAATCTCAGTCCGCTTTTTCAAGACCTTGGTTTCCAGCTCCTCAGCGCGCGTGTGTTCTCCAAGTTTTGAGTATGTCACAGCCAGATTGCCCATGTCAGTCAGGGTGTCTGGGTGGTCCATGCCCAGTGAGTTCGGTTCAAAACCCACGGCGGAACCGACTCGCGGGGGAGATAGCCAGCACAATTTCAGACAGAATGGCCTCCTACAGCCACATTATGTAATCAATCAAGCACGGCCTCGATGGCCGCCCTGAGATAGCACGGATGACGCGTTGCCGAGGAACGGCTCGACAAAATCATTTGATTCTCACATGGTCCCAAAGCCCTTGACGAGATCTATTGATTGGTACATTCATCTCGGCTGAAAAAATCATTTTTTTGGTGGGTGATTGGAGACAATAACATTTAATTACGCAACAACGGCTAGATGAATTTCTGAGATTTCAACGGATTCATATGGCGCCAGATGAGAGCTGTCGATTGCACATTTTTTCATATTTTTCTGATGATTTTTAAGCGGGCGCCAAAATTTTGGCCGGCCCGGTCCACTAAATGATGATTTGCCGAAGAACGGCTCGACAGAATCGCTTGCTTCTTATATGGATCGAAAGCCCTTGATGAGATCTCGCTAAAAAAAATCATTTTTTTTTTTGGTGGACTTTGCTTGTCCACAACTGTAGGTGCCGAGGCAAACGGCCAGGAATTGAGCGCAGGGCAGCTGTCCTGGCAAAAACGATCAAAAATGTACCAAAAAAGGAAATTTTTTAGTTAGCGCCCTAAGTTCCGCAAAGAGCTGTAAGGCGAACTAAATAAATCCCTCACACAAAGTCTTGTTGAAATGTGAATTTACGAGGCTGCAGCGACGGCCAAAGGATTTCACCATCTTTTCCGTGCTTTGATGCATTATTGGCTGAACCTTTAGGTTTAGCTACTTACATGTGGGAGCACATCGATTGGGGTCACTTTTTGACAATAGGTACAAACACAGTTTAGTCATGACAAATTAGTGCTCATTGAGAGATTTATTAGCTTTCCTCTTATCCCCAGTGTTTTTATCTTCTTTCTTCTTCGCTGGTTTCGGTTTGTCATTCGTGCCTTCTGAAGAGGAACCTCTTGATAGGGCTACTTCAGACAAAACAAGGGGCATGCGAGTAGTATCGGTCAGGCATGTCTTGAAGTCAGGCAAGCTGCCGGTCGATTAGCCAATTGTTACTCGACGTAAATTTAGCCAGACATGTACAGTGGCGGCAAAAAGTGATGAGCGCGGTGGTTTGGGCTCACTTTCGGGCCAAATCACTCCCCAATCAAGTTCGAGAAATTAGGTCTCCATACCAAGTCACGTTGTGAGGCCTAGACCGACGGAATACGGTCCTCACAGCACCGCTTCCCTTTAGAATGAAGAGCTTCAAAGCCACAGGCTGAACAACGAGGGCGGCAACAGGAAATCTGAAGAGGCAGTTTTGCTTAGAATCGCACTGGCTATCACCTCCCAATCAAGCTCGAGAAATTAGGTCTCCATACCAAGTCATGTTGTGAGGCCTAGACCGAGGGAATATGGTCCTCACAGCACCGCCTCCCTTTAGAATGAAGACCTTCAAAGCCCTACGCTCAATGGCAAGGGTGGCAATGAGAAATCTGAAGAGGCAGTTTTGCTTAGAATCGTGCTGGCTATCACCTCCCAATAAAGCTCAAGAAATTAGGTCTCCATACCAAGTCACGTTTTGATGCCTAGACCGCTGGAGGCACATCCTCCGAGTCCGTGATCGCGTTGATTTGTTCCCTGGGACCTTGTTTGGGTCCGCATTTGCACCCTGAGCATGCTAAAAAATTTGGAGGACACAGAAAGTTTCGTATTCAGCAGCGCTGCCTGCTTGGTTCATCCTCACAATATACTCGCCAGGCAGCCGAGTCAAATAGTTTGTGCGCATGAAGGTGAAGGAAGTACCGAAGTTTTCTGCGGCAACTGGGGACCGCGGATGGGGTTATTTTCCCACAAACCGGGCGAGATTAAAGCGCAGTTTCGGAGTTTGCTGTATGAAGGCCGAGATTGAATGTAGGCACGACAACTTGGGTGGCAGGATAAAGGCTGGGTGAAGGCAATTTTGGTGAAAACTGGATCAAGGCAATGAAATTTTGGAATGAAGACCAAAATTTTCGGGGTGAACCCACGGTTTCCCATTTAGGAACGGGAATTGGGGACCCGGATTGTCCTACTATTTTCGGGAGAACGACGCAAGATGAAGGCAGAGTTTGGCAACGACAGCAACATTTGTAGGGTCAAACAGTACCAGTGGGCCGAACAATTCTTTGAAATGTTGAATATTGAATACTTCCCGTTCCTGGGAAATTAGAGCAAACTGGACGAGGACGGAGCCTTAGATCCGATTCCTCACTTTTCCCCTTTCGCATGGAGACGTGCCGCGCGTACAGCTCCGCTCTTCGCCCGTCTTTGACGCGTTTTACTGTGGATTTCGATACACTGTCCCCACATCTAGCTGTCTATCCTACGTTTCCGCCGTTCTACCTTGCCAAGTCGCTGCAATATGCTAAGAAATATAAATCTATATTAGGTTTGTTTAAACAACTGGCGTTCCAATGGGAAACACTGTTGAAATTTTGTTCTGTCGATCACCCAGTGTGCGAGAGAAACTGCAGGTGCATCAGGGCTTTCCAGGAGCACGTCGTTAAAACAGTGTTTTTACTCAATCAGGTTTTGAACACTGTTCAACATGGTTCAGTTCAAGCATGGTTTAAACATGATTCACGTAACAAGCAACCACTACCGGGGCTCGAACTCCAAACCTGCGAGAGTTGACGGTAGGAAAGGGGGAGCCATGCAAGGAACCATTCTGCAATTCTACCAATAACAATGCTGGCAGGGGAGCCAATAAAACTTCAAACTCGGAATAGAAACTACCAATGTTTCATGTTCACAGCCTCTTTGGACCACTAGAAATCATTGCATAGAAACCTTAATAGTCTTTGCCATGGTGAGCTGGGAGGTAAATAATTGAATACTGAGGTCCACCAAGTAAAGATGTTAAGTGATGGGGAATGGTTGCCCAATCAATCTGAGTATAGAATTATAGGTGTCAATATCTTACAAGGATATGTGTCTGGGATGCTTGCCTTCTGAGCAACCGCTTCACAACATGTTCATATTCTGACAACACAGCTGACCTGAACAACCTGGTTGAACAGCTGTGTGCCTCTGTTTCTCCTGGCATCATCATTTGAACCATGAGCTTCCATTCTTCTCAACTGCAGAGTGAGTGTGAGCTTCCAACCATATGTATGGGCTCTGGAGCTCAACAGCTCTTGACAGGAATCTATTTAAATTTTCCTGGAATGCCATCATGTTGCTGCGGCCCACATGACACTTGTTCAACTGCAGCTACCTGTGCAGTAGTTCCCGATTCTTGAATATAAAAGGTCAGGTCCCTTTTCATGTTGTTAAAATTCCTGGTACCGCCTTAGGAACCAGGTCTCAAACACAAATGGTCAAATCGACTCCGTATTGATCTGACCGTAAATTAATTAATTATGGCGTGTAAACTCCTCTTAAATTATCTCCCCATCCTTCTTGATCTGATTTCAAAAATAAATAATCATAAAATAAATTCTTTCATTGCCATATTTGTCACACTTCTCTTTTTACGCTAATATGACTGAATCCTGGGGCTCAATGTGAGCTAGTTGACATGTGAGCGTCGACCGAGCGAACCTTGAGCCGTGTGTAATGGTCTTTGTATGGCTTTTTAAGGGAACCAGTCATGGCAAAAGGTACCAGGACATGCCCGGAGGGCCTTAGTATCCCTCATCCTGTGCAGCAAGTCTGGAGCAATTTAGGATTTATTCCAATGTGGGATAATTGCAGGAATTCATGATCATTGAACGATTAGGGCTGCGATTATGGTCGGATTATGGCCTTACAATTAATCGCAGATTATGTAATGGTCCGATGATTGTTATCTGATGATCGAGGGCGTTCAGAGCTGGCCACAATTTATGCCGTGAGTACGCATGATTCTGGTCATTAAAATTCGATAATCATTTCTTAATAGCAACCCCTTTAGCGGTCCAAGTGCCCTTTTGCCAATCCCCCCCTGCTTTGGACTTTCCGACACTTTTATTTGAGATTTTTGTACTTTCCTACCCTTTTATAGACATTTTGTGACCAAAGTGTAAGTGTAGGAAAAGGCCAATCTCTCCTACCCTTTTATTGACTCGGTTGTGACTTACGACACTTTATTGACACACTTCGGATCCCGACACTTTTATTGACTGCACTCAAATTCCCGACACTTACACTTTGGTGGGTCAAAATTTTCGACACTTTTTTCAAGTCGAAATTTCCGACACTTTCTTTTTGTGAGTCAAGTCCTCCGACACTTTTATTGAGGCCAAAAAAAATTAATCTAAATTGAGGCCTAGACTACAGTAGCTTCGGAACAAGCTATCTAGACGATTACTGGTACTACTAACCTGCCAGCAACGCCGGCACCGTCCGCCCACCGGCTACAATCTCGAGCATCATGTAAATCCGGGCCTGCACACCTTCTGGGCGCTGCCCGGTTCTACCTGCAGTGTGGGCAGGTAGTCCACTAGATGTGCTGTTTGTATTGACGCTACAATGAAATACGATAGTTATTACAGCCGTTTGCAGAACTTAGGGCGCGGCCCGTTTTTTTTTTTTTTTTGGCAAGTTTTCACCAGAACAGCGATTGCGGGATCATTTCACAACCGTTTTCCCTGGAAATAGGCTCATTCGATTCGCGCGGAAAGGGCGGAGGGCCTGAACTCCTATGTTTTTTTATGCGCACTGAAAGTTCCTTTTTTGGATAGGTTCCCGTGTTTTTCAGTGGGTGAGAGGAGAACACGTCCCATGGGACCTATTTTGCTCCGATTGACCTACATTTTTAATATGATGGACTTGGACATATTCCGGAGGGCCTGAAAGGCCGGTATTTTGAATCAGGTAGTCCACTGCCGGATGTGCTGTTTGTGTTGATGCTTCAATGAAATACAATCGTCAGTGACAATATACGATGTATCCAAAAAAAGGAAACTGACTGCACTGGCGCTCACCACGATCGCGTCAGTGGGATAGCGAGAAGAGGTCTTCACATTTGCGGTGAGGATGACCACCACAACGCTGCCGTTCGCGTCGGGACTCGGAGGTGATGCTTGATGCTTCTGGGGCGCCGTCAAGAAATACCTCCATTCCACTATGACTACAGTTTAAGGCATGTCACGAGTTAACTCGCGGGTGACCCGGATCCGTGGCCACGGGTACCTGCATCATGCAGAGCTCGACTCGGATCCGTGGCCGACCCGCGTTAACGAGTACTTGACTCGCGGGTCGCGGGTTTCCCACGGATCAACTCATGGGTATTTTTCTTCTTTTGCTATTTTTCAGCGGAAAGTAAAGATTCAAAGCACTTTGAAAACTTGTGAGTATGGTCTTTTTTAAAAAATCGCTACCCGGATCCACAA
Source organism: Mycena galericulata (assembly GCA_029289565.1). Lineage (NCBI taxonomy): Eukaryota > Fungi > Basidiomycota > Agaricomycetes > Agaricales > Mycenaceae > Mycena > Mycena galericulata. The sequence goes on from JARKIA010000104.1 coordinate 270,108, forward strand.
CTACCCGTGCCAACGGGTACCCGAACCCGTGGGACGGGTTTCCCACGAGTATTCCCACGGGTCAACCCGCCCTGACTCGCGGGTGACCCGCACTCGTGACGAGCCTTACTACAGTTACGAGGGGTTGAGAAGAAACATGCCGGCTGCGCTCGCCCCCATTCAACTCTCCATGATTCGCAAATGGGAGCATCATATGATTCGTTGGATGGAAGCTTATCGCAATAATTTGGGGGCGAAAGAGGCTCAACGGGTGGTTCGTGCCTTCAGTTCGACTAAATACACCTCCCACCGTCGTGTTTTTGAGCGCGTTGCGCGGCAGTTTGACCAGTAGAACTCCCCTGTAATTTAGCGTCATTTTAAGCCTACTTACGACTCTGACGACAGATTTTTGAATATATTCGTGAATGTGGCCTGGAAGAAATTTCGAGCTCACTCAGTTTTGAACCAATTGAAAATCGCTCTAGCAGTTATCTTCCTATACTCAAAGGGAACACTTATACTAGACGGATAAGAAATATATGTTTTTTTGAGCCCGGAAATTTTCAAACACGTGGTGGTGGCAGCTAGGTGATGCGCACCATATAAAATTCCTATGACATCCGGGATAGCCGTGTAACATACCGACCGTTACGTCACCTATTCCAACACATCCCCATGACAGGTTTCATCTAAATCAGAGCAGAACTGGTTGAGTTACTGACAATTATTTGAAAACATGCCAAAACAGAAATTTTCGATCCGTGCCTTGGGTACTGCCAATAGCTGTAAAATTGTGACTAGACCGTTGTGTCTGACATCTGACGTGGCTATCGAATTCATGAGACACTGCAATTTTCAGTTCAGGCATCGGCAAGCTGTATTTGTTTACATTGGTTTGCAAGAACCCGCCATTTTCTACATTGACAACATATCCGACAAGGACTGTTTCCTGTCGCTTTGAGAGGCTGCGGTTGCCGTCGAGAAATATTCGCTTCGACCAAATTTTCGAGCAAGGTCAAATGGCCTCTAGTGCAGATCTTGGTGGTAGTATGTAGCAAATATTGAAGTGAGACCCTTGGTTTCAAGGTCTGCAAGTTGTCGACACGTGATCCACTCATTGCTTGGAGACCGTGCAAAAGTGGAATGGGTATGGATTTTTCGCTTGAAACATATGCGTCTTGAGTAAATTGGGCCGATGGGATGCGTGCAGACTCGGTTCACGCTCGTAGGTGCTTTATACGAAGGATCTACGGCTCATCCGGTATGTAGTACGGTAACATATCTGCTAGAGGTGATCCCCCCTCGTCTCGAATTGCATCCAAATCGCCCAAGCAACTAGTTTCTTGCCTCCATCTTCGCTCACGGATCAGCCATAGGGATTTCAGATAATTGAGCGCTTGCAATGAGCGACCGTGATATCCATAAAATTTCCGTGGAAGCCTCGGGCTTCGCATGGGGTGGTTGTACGAGGTCGCGGACCAAGTGAACACTTCTCCGAAGTGAGCATTTTCACTAACATCGCTAGGTATATCTGCTCTTGGCGGCGGACGACTAGAGCGTCCTCGACGTGAGAGAGACCTTTCGAGAGGGACTAGACCACTTTTATAACTCATTGCAGCTGCAAATCCTGTGACGAGGTTCATTATAAATCTGGGACAGTGAGGCTTACCAATCAAAATCCGCCGTCGCTTTCAAAGCGAGATATGCTCCTTTTTTTACAGGGAAATCAAACCTTGGGTTAAATACTCCTGACGGGTGTATTTGTGCGCTTCCCGACTATCGATGTAACCGGCGCGAGTTCTCGAGGTCCCCGAGAGGGTACGGGACGGGAGAGTGAACCTCAAGCGGACGGACGGGGTTGAGATTATGGGGGCTGGCACCTATTTGCGTTCTCTCCTGCGAGGGGATCGACAGGTCTGCCTTTCCCAAAATCTACCAGTAAAATACAGTCAACCTGGGGTACCATCTCATTGAGTTCGCAAAATCACCATACGGGGCTTACCGTTTCGATATACAATGAAGAAAGGCGGTGCCCATGGGTTCTTTGAGGGTTGGATCCACGAGTACATCTGTTTGTCGATCACCTCACAGTTCGCAGGTGAAACTGGGAAAAGGCGGCAAGGAAACTGGTTCTAATCCGGGTTTCATGATTATTTCGACCTGGCCATCGTAATTCCCAAGCCTACCATCTACCTTAAATGCGAGTTGATTGCGAAGAATAACATCTTCTAGTGCTTCTCGTTGCTCTGAAGAAATATGAGATGAAATATCAACTTCCGAGAGAAGTTGCTTACTCGAAAATTGAAATGAAATCCTCTGGAACTTCTGTAGTCCGTGGGACCTTCGACTCTAACGTAGAGCGTCGGTCGACACCCAAACCCGATACATTATGAGCAATATGCATTATGAGCACCTTTCTACAGTGAGAAAGGGCAGTTTGGTGGATCCAAAAGCTTATGCGTCATGTGTTATTAGCTTATTCATTATGAGCAATCCGACTGTATGTATTACATATTATTTAAATTGATAAAAAATGAGGATGATTGGCAAAACACCCCAAATACACGTCCTGTGAAGCATTTCAAAGGAAAGGCTCCAGACCTTCTGCGCAGGCAGTGTTCGACCCGAGGCGGTCACAGATCGATCGCCCTGGTGCATACAAAACTTTCCTGCGGCTCAGATCTTTTGTAGCATGCTTTGGGCTTCATCGGTGTTTGAGCTTCCATATAAAAGTTTTATCGACTATCATAAAACTTGTGGAATCTGACTACGGGAGACTAGTTTGAGCTCATTTCATGGCCAAATCGGTTCAAATAAAACCGTACCAGTGCGGGAATAAAATAATCTGAAATTGAGTCAGTAGAATGACCTGGCACATACTTGAAAATGATGAAGGTAGGCTGAAAGTACTCGCAAAGGGGACCAGATTCATATTTCAGTTAACGTTGATTGATTGGGATTTGGGCCCGGGAGGGCCATTTCCTCCTTTTGAGGCGTCGGATCTGAATCTGAGCTCAGATTTATCCAAAAAAGGCTTGTTTACCTGCTACAAAATAAGCGGACTTTGGTTGTCCGCGACTGTAGGAGATTCGAGTTGAAGCGTCTGTCTAGGAGACTATTACAGCGAGGAGGTGAGGAGGGGCGAGAAAAAGCTACAGAAAATGATGAATTATGAAACTCTGCCACAAGAAATTGAGGGTCCGTCAACGAAGCAGACGTCAACGAACCTGGTGTCAGACCAGGTATGCCGACACTGGTATTCACCCAGCTCGCATTGAATTGGCCATGGCGCCTTCGCTGTGGGTGTTGGTGCTGCCAGTATTGGCCTGCCAGCACCGACGTCGCTAACCGATCTACTTTGCTGATGTTGTTGATGTTTCGGCAGGCCCCCGGTCACTACCCCTAAGACCTGTCCGGGATAGAGTAAATCAGGGCCCCAAAATGACCCCTTCCTCGGGCCGCAAAATAGAGTAAAACAACCTCGATTTCGAGCAGGCCGGTCATGTATAGAGTAAATCGCGCTGCGCGCGAGTTTTTTTTTTTTTTGAATAAGCACGGCCGCGAGCAGCCGCGAGTCGGCACAGATGCTTTTTGATGCCCGGGAGGGAAAAAATCGCGATTTTAGGAAATGTTCGTCCAAAATAGAGTAAATCAGTAAGCCCAGCGGAAATTTCATAGAGTAAATCAGTCGGATTTTTTTGGGAAAAGCGGACAGGGCTTAGAGGTAGTGGCCGGGGGGCTGTTTCGGCATCATGATTTGCGGTCTGCCATAATCGCCGCCAAATCGCCGTGCGCTTGCCGTGCGCGCCAGAGTCTTCACCGCTTGCGTCGACTGTACTTACTTAAAGTGCAAAGAATTGATTCTGACTGCTTTGTTAGCTTGAAATGGAAGGGTGGTGTGAGCGGCGCAGGCGGCCGCACCTAATACAATCATTGTTTTCCCTGGTGCGTTATTAGAGTGACCGAGCTAAGGATGAACCTGGTTTTTCCAACTCTGTGGGAGTGGATTAAATTGTTTCACCTATTCCAGAGGAGATAGATTCACCCATGATCTCGTTTGTGCGGCTGCTTGTAAGACGGACCACATGAATCAATTTTTCGCTTGCCCGGTAAATTGCCTTGCAAGGTTCACTATCAATTCCCCACGATTGTCGGCCGGAACTTTCCGCGGTCGGCTTTTTGTAGTGTCTTGCATTTCAACAATCCTTAGTACTTGCCTATCCGCCAATGAGGATTCTTGCTAGTACAGAGTCACATAGAGCGTGCTCGGTCATCTAGGCTTTCCGGATTCACTTGTAGGAATGTGCTTTACTGTGTGCCTTGCTGCCGGAAAATCCCGGTGCGCTTTGATTTGTATTTCGCCCGCGTATCTGACCCTGAGCATCAACCCTGAACCCAATGTGTGATTAGCACGTCGTAAGGTAGGCTATTACCGCTGTAAATCGCAGTATAAATGTTCCTTCACCTTACAATATAACGTGCTGCTTCAGTCGCCCGCGGCTCAATTCTGCTTTCGGCCTACTACCTCCCACTTCCTAGAATGGTACTACTTTAACTCTGTGTCCAGGCCTTTCCCTTTTGCCATTGTGTTTGCTGCTGGTGCCCGTCCCACATCAATCCTGATTGGCAGGAAACACAGCCTCCGCTTTCCCGACCCACATTCCGTGCTCGGCTAGTTACAACCTCGACGCCGCCGACCGACATGCAAACCACAAAGGGACATGCTACATTTCAAAGAGTTTTATTTTAAAAAATCTAGCCCCCAGCGGCAAAGCTGCTATATTTTTCACAAGCTTGCTCTTCAGTTCTACATTTTATTTTGGCTTGCAATGACTCGGGATGGGCTGAAAGTCGTTCAAGAAGCGTGATTGAACTGAAAACTGGAGACGCACTAGCCACCCAGCATATCCATTTCTTGGCCCGTGTCCCTGGACAGGATTTCACCTGGAAAAATCAGTTCTTTTTCCTGCGATACCCACTCAAATCCCACTCATCCTCTTTCCTTTCAATCCACACTCATTCGCTCTTCATTAATCCAGCCATGGACTCGAAGTCGCCTCTGCCGGGTATTCACACTCCCAGCATTAACCCTAGGCCAAGCTTCCTGAGGGCGAGTCCTATCCCGACATCAAGTCAGTCTAGATTTAGTTGCACATCAAAAGCCGTAAGTCAACCTTCCGCCGCACCCAGTGTACTGGTCAACACTAGTTGGTCCGCAGACAAAGACTCAGAGGAACCCAGAATGACAGAACAATAGTAGAGCGTATTCGCAGCTCTCTAAAAGCCCCAAAATCACGAAAACGTCAACAATTTGATGCTTGATTTCAGAATCGTAGTTGACATGTTTGGCATTCCTAAGGCCCTCCGGGCAACCCTGGTACCTCGTAAGTTATTGGACTTGAAGACCCGAATAACAAACAGTATGGCATTGACTTTGTGCATTTATTCTCCGCGCATATTTGGTTTAGCACTTATCCGGCTGTGTCTCGCCCGCTACGACTGTCAGTGTTGATCTGTTCGGATGGATGCAACGCAACTTATGTGCGCGATTATTAAAGGTACAAAGTGAACATCGTAGCACAGGAGTATAATGGAACACCCTTTCTTTCTCCCCTGATGGCTCAGATCACGCAAGCGGAACTCAAATCCACGATCATAGGGGCTAAACCTGCTCTTTCCTGCATACCATGGCTGAGTCTCCCCCCCCGATACTTGCTGCACCGGATGACATCCAGGATCTCTTGCTGTTTTCCTACTTCGCTCCATTCACGACGGACTCGAAGGCCATGCTCCGCGAGTGACACACTTTGAGCCTCGTCTGCAAAGGGTTTCTCTCTGTTGTGCGCCGAAACGCACACTTCTGGTCGACCGTTCACATTTGGCTCGATACACCTCCCAGCTTCATTTACAAGTCGCTTACCCGGGCTCGCGATGCACTCCTTAACATGCATATTTCCGCCTCGCACCGCTCTATGGCGGAGATACGCCACTCGGACAGGGGGCATATCAATGCATCCTTCTACCTCGATACGCTTCCCGCCATTTCTTCGGCAGCATCACATGTCAGGACCCTCAGTATTCGCTGTGATACACATTCACAGTGGCGCGCCATCATGGCTGTCATGACTGGAGCGGAGGTGCTCCAGTCTCTTACCATTGTTGTTCTCAGTTCATACAGCGGCAGCGGCGATCACCTTCCTGTTCCTTTCCCATCCATCCACCTTCGTACACTGCGCATTTCGCGCCTGGATTTTATGGCCGGGTTTCCTTACCAGGGGTTGGCAAACTTGCACTTATCGGGTTTACACAACGTCCCATGGGGCAAGCTCGTTACTGTGTTCTGTCAGACTCCTAACCTCGAGTCGCTCCAGCTGCTTGGGGTCTCCATCCTGGATTTGAACACCTCCAGGACTGTGACGCTTGGCATGTTGCGATGCCTTGTGGTGGTGTACAGGTCCGAATCTTTGGCAACGGCACTTGGCTGTATTAATATGCCTGCCCTCCACTCCATACGGCTGGACATCCACTGGACCATGTCAGCCCTACCATTAATCGCCGAGTTTCGGGGTCTAGGCCAAGCAACGTTGGTTGATATCGATTATTTTGGCGGCCCTGATGTCGGTATCCTCCTCAGTTCGCTTCGGCGAGCTACATATATCGATTTCATTCGGTCTTCCCCAATCGTGGCGTCTCTAGTCAAGGGTGCTGTGAGGGAAGGAATCGAATGGGTCGACTCCGTCACGCGCACAATCCGAATTAACGGATGCCTCAGCGAAGACGAGGCCACGGTCATTCTAGCGCGTGCACGTAATGTGTGTATCATCTCACTTCCTCCGAGCGTGTGGTATTCCCAGGAGTGGGACACACTCTATACATTCACGTCCTCATTTATGGCGGGTGAAGGTGTGGTACACGTTCACAATACAGAGTATACTTACGACGAATTTTTCGACGTATGGTATCCACCCATCACGTATATATTGTAGCATATGTTCAACTCACTAACGTCGTTGGTATGATTTATCTTCTTGTAGTCCCGGGAATGTCAATCGTGATTGTGCCCTACCTAACAGATCAGCAAAGAGCTAGCGCCTCAATGATGCGTACTTTTCAGGGCCCACATTGACGGTCCTGCGTTGGGACCGCCGTTTCGGGGCAGGCGAGCCATCAGATGTTTCATCAGGGGGAGGCCTTTCGCAGCGCTTCCGCGGAGTCTTAGCTGCACAGGGCGTTAGATATTATTGAGAAGGCAACATTACTGCTTACGTGTTTCCATGGCTTCCAAATCCTCGAGATACAGTCGCGAATCTTCGGTCACGGTTGAGAGGTTCACGTGCGGAACAGCAGGAGTTGAGGCGCTCGGGTCAACAGAATCCAGAGTCGTTGAGTCGCTCAGTTCCTTCGAGGATTCTCCTGCAGCAAGGTCCACGCCGGTTTGCAAGCAGTCGGTGTTAGCTGTGTTGCGAAATGTATGCTCAGATAGATAATTTAAAGGCACACTCCTCACACACCATCGACAGTTCGACTTCCGTCTTCGGCCTCAGTAGGTACGCTATTATCATCGCACTTGTTCTCAAATTTCAAGGAAGCAGCTATACCGAGCATGAGTCAACAGCTCGTGTCATATCCGTGCTACGCACCATGGGATCCAGGGACCGCAACATTATCATCCCCGTCCTTAGTTAGCGCGAGGACTTTCATGCGGCTAGCGAGTATCCGATAATCCTACAAAAAATTAGTTATCGTTCGTGAAAGACGGAGCAGGACCGACCCTTCGATGGTAAGGTTCCATTGTCTCCCATTTATGAAGCGTCACCTGCATTAACACCCAGTCGCCGGCACGCAGCGGCCACGCGCTGTCACCTACGGGGACGGTGGGTATTAAGGATTCACCATCTTGTTTGTAGAGGATGCAGCGACGATCGCTGTGATTATCGACGTGAATTTCCATGTAAGTCGCATCGATTGCATTGACTCTGTTCGCATCTGAACAAGCATGTACTTCAGGGGTCTGAAAAAATGTCAGTTCTGTATTTGAAGCGGGATCGAGATTCGAGAATGCCAACCAAGTGGTTCGCTAAGTCCTTCTGATCATCGGACAAGACCGCAACAGCGAAGTTGTCAGCCTGCTCTCGGAACGCGCGCACCAATTCAAGTCCACTTTCCGGGCCTGCCTGGATTCGGAATGTTCGCTGATGGTTTTCCGATTTCTGCGTGACTAACTGTTAGGTAAAATGGAGGGGACGGAAGGGGACATGCCACGCGTCCAACCACCTGCCCGAAGATAGTCGTCAGGAACGGCTTGGCGTCTGTTGTGTACACGGAGGCGTCGGGTTTGTAAGACTGCATCGTAGGGGCATCATAGTCCACGGTAAAGTAGGAATTACACAGGGCTTGGGGGCTGCAGTCCCGGAGATGGGACAGCAGGTCGTGGAATGTGTGAAGTGCGGAAGGGAATGGTGTATATTCCATGGTGACCACCCGCAAAGGTTGGTGGCTCTAATATACGACAACGATGTTGTCGGGTCTACCCCGATCAACATTCTTTCAATGTAGTCAGGCAAGACAAATTGAATTAGGTTTTCCCCATGATGGAATTTCAACTGCCTAAACGCTCGGATTGTACTGTACTATACGATACTTGGACGCTGTACTCTATTGGATCGGGCTCTCAGGACGATGACACAACGGCCGAGGCACTGCCATCAACCTCAGGGGCGGAACGAGACGGAACTGCACCGGCAGTGATAGCGGTAGCCAACTCCGCTTCGAATAACCCGTCCCGATCTGTCTTGCGGATCACCGCTCTCCACACCGGGCAAGAACGTCTGCCGGCCTTGACCCAGCGCGAGATGCAGTGGCGGCAAAAGATGTGCAAGCAATCGGTTCTGTGTGGGCCATTAGTGGATTTTTTATTTTATTTGAAGGAGTGCATACACCACCGGCATGTGCAACGTTTCCCAGCAAATGCAGCAGCGGAACACGTTAGGATCGACTGAAAAATCCGATCAGAAGGGACAGGGGTCGTCGCGAAAAATACTGCACCTTCAGCTTGCGGCAGAGGGATAGCTTCGGCATCCCATAGGTAGGTCCAGAACTCGACGACGATTGGGTTGTCGCGAGAGCCAGCATCCACATCGATGGGAAACCAGGATTCCCCTTCGAAAGGCAGGAACTTCGGTTGTGTTGTGGCACGAGTAGCACCTTTGGCGCGAACAAGAAAATAGCCTTCGAGGCGGGTTTGGTACAAGGTTGCACGGGGGGGCATTTCTGTGTGTGGTTTCAGCGCGAAGTTGGCGAAATACTGGCGCGTATTAATACATTTCCCGGAACAGTTCGTTGAAACAAATGTATTGTAGCGTAGCTAAGGTGGAACAATCCCGCACTCCTTCCACAGTGCATGAAGCGTAAAGTGTGCAATGCAAATACGCTGTCCGTTAGAGAAATCTCCGATCTCATGCTCAAGCAAGCGACCACGGATCAGGATCATGTCGCCATGCGTGTATCGGATCCGGCCGTTGACGTCCCCGATCCGCATGCTTCCTCCACTTAATGGTCCCGACGACGAGCACAGCCCAGCCTTTTTTGGGATCTTGCATGTCACGATGCATAGGAGTTTGGCGTTTGTACATGATCTCTCGCCCTTCCATCATCAGCTGGTCGTCGGAACCGATAACCTGGTAGAATTTGTAAAGTTCTTTGGCTTTCCCACGCAGTTGAACCAATGCGTGGAAATGTGCCTCATCGGCAAAATCGAGTAGGGCATTGATGCGATGGGAGATGAGATGGAGTTGAGTGATCAAGTCCAAGGTGCACGAGACGGTTTTGATGACATGACTGGCGACAACGGGATCTTCATGCTAACACTCGGTCATTGATACCAGCGCAAATCAGAGTACAGTATAGAACGTACCGGGTGCCCAATTGCATGCCAGGCTTTAACGAGTTTGAATATGCCCGCTATCTGGCCCAGTACGTTGTGGTAATAAAGAATCCAAAAATATTTGTGGATACTCGGAGTATGCTTATAATCAACTCTAAACTACCGAAGTGGTAATAATGTCAATGTGTGGCCGACCCCAAAGAACTTTTGACTTTCAACCAAACATGGTACAAACAAAAACTCAAGCAGCCCGTGGCTGCCACCGGCTCACTAAAAAATCCCGAAATATTCGTGGATGCTTGGAGTATGCTTATAATCAACTCTAAACTACCGAAGTGGTAATAATGTCAATGTGTGGCCGACCCCAAAGAACTTTTGACTTTCAACCAAACATGGTACAAACAAAAACTCGAGCAGCCCGTGGCTGCCACCGGCTCACTAAAAAATCCCGAAATATTCGTGGATGCTTGGAGTATGCTTATAATCAACTCTAAACTACCGAAGTGGTAATAATGTCAATGTGTGGCCGACCCCAAAGAACTATTGACTTTCAACCAAACATGGTACAAACAAAAACTCGAGCAGCCCGTGGCTGCCACCGGCTCACTAAAAAATCCCGAAATATTCGTGGATGCTCGGAGTATGCGTATAATCAACTCTGAACTACCGAAGTTGTAATCATGTCACTGTGAGGTCCACCCCGAGATCACAAGAGCCAAACATCGAACAAGCATAATCTTGTGGGTGGAATACTGTATCTTGCACATTGGATCAAATGGACGTTTCGTGTACTACAGTATTATGGTGCTCGCTCGTTAATAAATTAAGGGCGCCCATCTTCCGAGATGTGTGCCACTCCCTCAAAAACGGTTTGGATAACACTAAGCGCAGCGTGAGGTTTATACAGGTAGCTGGAAGGTGCGATGCTCACCACATAACAGCGTCCTTTGCGAAACTCTCATGCTCGGCCTCTATGTAACCGTACCCACCCGATGTTCTGCGCATGACCAACACGTTGCCCCTCCAATGTTTGACACGCTTGTCAAGCATTCTGTCGATGATGGTGTTCGGGGGGTGGATGTAAACGGTTGACAGAAAGGGGACTATCTGGTCGGCGTGGAACACAGTGAAGAAGAAGCGCGTTCCGTCGGAGGATTCGATGCCGATATCGGTGGCCGCATGATTTGTGAACCCACCCTCTGGGGCGGGGGACAACCAGGGCATGTAATCGAGCCGGCCCAGAAGATTGTTTGCTATGGGAGCAGCGAAGGCAGGTACACGGACCCTGACAGGCAAATGTTCGCCTGTGGGAAACAGGAGCGCGTCGTAGAACGTCTTGTACCTCTGAGGTGTAGCTGTGTTATTCATGCACTTGTTCCGAGAATATGGACCATGACGTACCGCGTTGTTCAAGGTGAAAGTGGCTTCCGTGTTTCGGATGGAGGCGTTGTTAGTGAGCGGCAAGATGGAAGGGGCCATTTTGGCTGGCGCCTGCAGATTTACATGCTGATATTTATTATGACCCAGCATGGCAACGGAGCATGTGATCGAGCATACCTGTTTATACTGGGGCGGGCACGCTTCCTACGCGTTCCGGCCGCAAATATAGACTGCAAAATCGGGAAAGCAAGACCACACGGTACGGGGATTATAGTCGAACCGGTAGCAAGCTCTCGCGAGGGCCTTCAGCTGGCAAGAGTTGGGAGATGCAAATGTGCTCAACGATGCTGTCGATACCGCAGCCGAGACCGGATCTGTAAATAGCCGAAACGAAACTTGCTTCTTCGAGACGTCAATCAACGCCGATCCGCATCGAAACCCCGGTTCCAAAGATGCTACCCACTATTCTATCACATCAACGCCGATCCGCATCATAAGCCCGCTACAGTATTCTATCCCGTAACCTAGTCACGAGTACAGTTCCGATTGTCGCAAAAGTCTCCACACCGCCATTTCACTCGGCTGTTTCCTAATGCGATAACGACAGGATCCGTGTCCCAATCCATGTCGTCTACACCGCCCCATTTCCAATGACCAAAGCCTCGGAGGCCATTCGCAAAGCGCCATTTACCGGGGCATGCCAAGCCACATGGGCGATCCCAGGCAGCAGTAGAACGCTGAAGATCAACGATCCCTTGAAACGGAGATTCGACGGGGGTCTCATCGTCGATGGGCTCGTGGGTCAGGGTGTTCTCCCAGGCCCTTTGAAACCAACTGAATGTGCCTTCGTGGTTTGACGTCATTTCCACGTACGGCGTGCCTATCTCAGTCGCAGAAATGAAGCAGGACTGAATAGTGTTCAGGACGGCGAAGTAGAGGTCGAAGAAATGTTTAGCAGCGGATGCCGTGATCGTTATTGATTTACCCTGTCCCATCTGTGGTCAGTGACGTTCACAACAGAGGTGAAAAGGTATCTGACCGGTACAGTGGTGTGCACAAACCTAAGAAAACGAGTGGCGACCGGTCCGTATACGCCGCCACAGGTAATATTCTCTATTAGTTCGAATTGGAGAACATTGACCATAAAGTTGAACCAGGGCTCTAAGTTAGCCTCCACGGTAATGATGTTCAAGTTATCGGGGCATCGCGGTTCCCCGCATAGGGAGAGAACAGCAAGGGGGACGGAGCCAACGATCCAGCTGGCGAGGTCTTCCAGGCAATGGAAGAACATTATGTGAGTCCGTTCGTCCGCAAAGAAGGGACGTGTATATCGCAGGGTCCGGGACTTGAGTCGGCTTTTTGCAGATGAGGCTGTGCCTGAGGAGGTGGGGTTCCTTTCAGGAGCGTCGAGGGAAGGAAATGACGCTGTCAGCGTACCTTTTGAGAGCATGGCATATTTCAGCAAGCTAAGGAGAGGGAGGTAGCCTAAGACTCTGTCGACGAGGTCGCGGGAGCGTGCGAACTGGTCCCGAAACTGAGTGTTCGCCTCAGCACTCGTCTGTGCGGTCATTGCGCGGGTAACTGCAGGCATTATTATCGAGCCTTGTTCTCACTTTTTTTTCAGGTTCTCGGGGACGTTTAAATCGGCATCGGTATGGGATCGGAATCAATCATTGACAAAGATACAACAATATCACCGGAAAACGAATGTAAATCCACGAGGACTACCTCATGGGCCGGAAAGGGCATCACACGGTCCATTGAATTATCAGACCAGGAGGCCGTCTCGCAAAATCCTGGAACACCATCAGCGATTGGTTACAGAAATAGCGGTTGGAGGGATCACCTATCCAGAAGGACCTCGACAAAGTAACCATCCGACTCGGAGATGTGGATTATCCGGTGCTTGGAAGTGATGCCATGCTTGAAGACAAGAACATTCCCCCTCCACGGACGGGGCAAGTCAGGCACCATGCGATTGATGAGCTCGTTTTCGGGATAAACATCAGGCCCTTCATTGCGCTGGGTGGAAACCACGATTGTGAATGCATACTTGAGGTCCCGAGTAGAGTCGAAGGGGAAGCGCTTGACAGTGATGGATCGGGCACCATAGTCTACGGCTGTTGAGCTGCCCCCACGCGCGCAATCTATCCACATTTCGGTTTCCATCTCCTCGACGCATACAGCTGTTTTGACGCCGCGCACGACCGGCACGCCGATCCAAACGCGACGACGGACGATGTCGCCGTCGGGAAACAGCCACGCGGATTTGATCGTCCCGTAACGCTGGATGCTGATTGAGCACGAATCTCGATGCGAATGTAAACATACTGGACTCGCAACTTTAATTGAATGCCTGACGAAATTGATGAACGTCCAGCGCATTCGCTCCAGGACTGTGGTTGGCTGCGGGGGTGCAGGAGGCAAGGGAGTGAATGGGAGGAAGTCCATGGATTTTTCGTCTTGGCTACAGCAGGAGGGTCATATTAAATAGGTATACGCGACAACAGAATATGAAATGCGATCGTGCTATTAATATTCGAGGGCATCGAGAGGTTCCTCCGCACAATCGAGCAGAGCATTCACTGTACGGCGCCATTTCCAGTCTGTGAGCAAGTCTTAGCTATGCATAAATATGTGTAGTACTAGAACGAACCGTCGTATGCCGAGAAACTGGCCACAGGATTAGTGGAGGACGGCGCTAGAATACCGGTACTGCAGCCGGAGCCCCCTAGATGCCAAGCCGTTTCCCGGCTAAGCGGGCAAGGTCCGAATGGCGAAGGCGGTAAGTACATATGAAGGCAACCCGCATCATCGCTGGTGCGGAGAGTCGCCGGGCAGTTCGGGTGCACGCCGCACTGGTGAGGCAAGTGGAACTCGAAGGCAAAACGATAGCCTCTCTGAACATACTTTCGCAAAATTCCCCAGATTCGCTGGTGACTGGCCACAGTCGGCTCGATGAACATTGACTGTTTTGTGGCCAGAGCGATGGCGCCATTATTGAGGCTTGGATAAGCTCCCCATCCTTTGATGGCATCCAAAGTCATCATCACGGGGGTGGAATGGTGGTTCAAAACAGCGTCCCGTGCGGAGGAGGTGTGGGATTCCATGATATTGATTTTAGAGGAACCGCGGCGTAACGTCCAAACCTTCCTAATGCCAGGGACCGCATCGTAATCGTCGCTCAGCGACTCCTCTTCGTAGCCGCCGGCGTGTACCAAGTATGCAGCGACCTTCCAGCCTCGATCGAAGCGAGCGTAGAAGTCAAGATCCCCGAAGTCAATCCTCGTGCCGTTGTGAAAGATAGATGGGAGAGTAGATCTGGAGATCACGGTGCCGGTGACAGTCTGCATCAATCGCACCCCGGGGTAGGAAAGGTTGAAGCGCTCCAAAATATCGGTCACAGAATATTGCAGGAGCACAGAGCATAGCGCATAGTTTCTGCGCGACGTTCGCGATAGGTTAACTCTGTCCTTGATCGCGAGCCCGTTAAGTAGCGGTAAAAGGAGTTCCTTCGGTAAGTGAGCGAGCAGATCAGTTTGGGATCCCGGTACTAGGAGGGCATCAGTACATGTATGGCACATATACTGTACAATAAATAGACTTTCATTGAAATGACACTCAAAAAACATGAGATGGCCCAGAATTGAGGAAAAAATGTTGAAATGACCCCTGGGGCAAATAAAACTGGAGAAGAAAAGTCTCCTGTAAAAAAACTTGAAATGTCTTTATCGAAACATTTTGAGATGACGGTGTATCGAAAAAACCTTTGAAATGACACTAACGCGGGAAGATGAGGTGACCAGTCAATACCATCATATTTCAGTATTGATTGCTTGGTTATCACCGCTTAGTCGGATCAAACTGGGCTTGTTCAAGATCTTATCTCGATCATAGTGCGCTCCTTGGTCTTCGCCGTGCAGGACGATGCGAACACCGTCCGCCACTTTCTTATGGAGTGCCACAAGATCAGCAGTGAGGCCCAATTCATTGTGGACTCTCCCGAATGCTGAAACTCCAGCAGTCGGGAGGGTTACTCACCAACTGGACGCCATTAGTCGATCCTTATCTACAGTGCAACAAGCTTCAGAACTTGACTGTGTATGCAGCGAGTCTCTTGGGTCCGCTGGAGGACTTTCTGGCCAACCCTCCCCTTCCTGCACACACGCCTATCCCTCGGGAACCCACATCTGGCTGCGGCCGTCCTTCATACGTGCTGGACCTGTTATAGAATCATTTTCCGCATGTCTGCTCTGTGTGTTGCCGGTTATCCGGTGGTGCGGAACGGGAGGAGTAGCGGAGTAGCAAAGATTTGCGAAGTCATTTCGTGGTGTTTATTCGAGCCGTTGTCATTTCAACTTTTGGGTGACAGATGCTGTCATTTCAACTTTTTTCCGTGAAAATGTCGTTTCAACTGCTGCTATTTATTGTACAGTATATGGCCCATATACATGTACCACCCGGTACAAAATAAAGGGGACCTGCGATGTGGGTGACTCTTTCAGCGAAGGCGTCCAGGTGCCTCGCGCAAGTGGTGTTAACCACAGCTAGAGTGAAAAGTCGTTTGACTGGGATTGTTTGATAGTAGGCGAACAAGATGTCGTCGAACCCAACCATTGAGAGCGCTTCGGCCATGAGTTCGGGGTCGTCGGTGGGAACTGTATATTATCAGCTGTGGAAATGCAGATTCCCCAAAAAACGTACTTCGGCTGAGAAACCGTTGCTTTGTAATGCGGCCTTGCTTGAGACGTTAGCCAGCAGCATCTTTCAATGGAAATAGCACACACGAGTTTCCACGTCCATGGCCTGAGTCTGTGGACGGTTCTCGGTGTGTTACAGAGTATAAAAGGTGAATTCTGCGCGGCGATGATAGCAACAGTTGGCTACACTACAGGTCCATAATACGGGGATTTATTTAGTTCGTGCATTAGAAATTGGATACAAGTAACCGCTCGAAGCTACGCTCCCCCGCGATCGTGTCCATGCTGCTCCCAGATCGAAAGTAGAACCACAGGGTTTTTGTCAAGGCAACGACGTCGATCGTGGTATCGAATCCATGGTCCTTTGGCCCGTTCTTGACAACGAGGGCAGCTCCGTATACCGTCTTATTTGACAGGGTAGACATGAATCCATTTACGGATGCACCGGTCGCCTTGGCCTGCCCGTCTGCGTACACCTCGTAGTACCAGTGGATGGTATTCGGGTCACGGTCGTAAAAACGTATAATCAGTGTGGGCTGTTCGATTCTTAGGTGCAATTCTAACGGGTACAAAAAGAACGCACATTCTCCCATTCAGTAGCGGTCGCAATGGCGTTGAGGCCGTCGTCCGCCTCAAGGCCTGCTACGACACCCAATGTGAAAAGGTCGTTGACTGCGTCCCGTTCCGATGGGCCATGTTCTGTTGCCTTCACAAGGACGGAGTTCGGCCCTCCCTCTTGGCGTATTTTGCGAATGGACTGAGCCACATTTAACTGCTGGCGGACGGTGTAGTAGACTCGTACCTTTTCTCCGACTGCCCAATTGGGATGTACAGTTTTAATTGCTGTATGCACATCCCGCGTCGTATCTGCCCTTCGAGACAGAACAAAGTGTACGAGCTCGTTTCGGGGAGGAGTGATAAGACTCATGACAGTACAGGATAAAAATTAGGAGACTGTTGAAACATTGTACTTGTACGGGACAGGCATTACATGAACATAGGAGAGAGTAAACGACATATGATCAGATCTCCAAATCCAAAACGGGGACTGGGGTCGGGACATGATCTGCAGACATGGTCAGCCACTGGCCGACGTTACACTAGGAGGTATTCACCTATGGCATCCTTGATCAGGTACACGGCCTGCAAGTCGTAGAAAGCTTCCCAGCGATCCATTACCCGGCTCTTACCCTTCATGGAGTCTGAAGCTTTAACAGCGTAACGTCCGATGCGGGCCTCCATAAGGGCGATATCGTGTTCCTTCAAGTCGTTCACAGGCAGTTTAGTCAAAAGAGACTTATCCTTCAGAGCTGTGCGAGCATCGTAAAGCTCCTCGAATTCGGAGGTACGGGACTCCTCCCCCTTTTTGCCACGCGACGTCATCCAACGGGTGACCTTTACTTGATCCGTTCCGAAGCTGTTTGCGACCACAGCTGCAACGGTGTCAGCGCGAGCGTTGTCTAGCAGGAAGAGAACTCACAAGCGGTTTTAGGCATGCATAGGTTTCTGAGTTGTGCCTTGCAAAAAGCGCTAGTGTCAGCGCACAGAGGCTGGACACTCAGGGCGATCCGCTGAGCCGGAATGCCATCTCGATCGAACCACCACGTCGACACAACCTCGCCAAGAATCCAGACGGACACGGGTTTAGATGTACCCTTCCCGCACAAGAAGTTGGATGCGTTGTTGAAAGCTGTAGGCAGACCCCAGTCCACGTCTCCGGGGAGCTGGAAATGCGCTTAGCGTAATTCAGCCTGTAGAGAATTCATACCTTTGTAATAGCAAATACTGCTCGTTCCGGATCCGCAAAGGTGGCGAGCCTAAAAACCCGACTTGATACACGTGAGCACTGCGTCTGACAACCATGAGTATGACTTACTTCATGTCCTGAAGTTTCCAACCCTCAACGCGGTGGGCTCCAACGCTAATGGAGTCCAGTACGTTAACGGCCTCGGCCTACGAGAATCAGACACGAATAGGCAGAGCGGATAACCTCACTTCAGTGGTGGGAACATGCACAACGATAGCACGTGGAGTGGACGCAGTTGCTGCCGCAGAGCTGGGCGAGGGCTCCGGAGGTTGCGCCACCATACGTGCTTCCTCTACACTGCCATTAATCTCAGTACTGACCTGTTCTGCAACCTCGGTATCGGCAGCTTGAAGCGATTTGTAAATCGCCCTGCGAATAATTTAACATCGGAGTGGGATGCAACGGAGAGGGGACTAACATCAGGTTTCGGACTTTGACGCCAGCGACTGCACCAGGTTCTATGCCCATCGCATTGAGGAGTTTCACGGCCTGGGCCTAAACATGATAAGCACCAGCTACATAGGAATTGAACCACCAACCTCGGTGATGCCATGCTCGATCATGGACGGAACGTTCGGGGCCTCGACAACCTCGGCAGCCTCAATGTGCTCAGCCTCAGAGGCAGCCCAGGTACTCGGACTAACGTTCGGTTCCATTTCCTGATTGACACCTTTACGCTACTCTCCGTACTTTCCGTACTCCAATAACATATTGATCTTTGCTTGCGGTATCTCGGAGTGGCATGCATACAGAGAGCATCCAGTAATATTTTTGATTTTTCAGTGAGCCGGTGGCAGCCACCGTGCTCGAGTTTTTCTTTGTACCATGTTTGTTTTGGGATCAAACGTTCTGCGGGGTCGGCCACACAGTGACATTATTACCACTGCAGTAGTTCGGAGGTGATTAAATGCATACTGAGAGCATTCCTGAATAGTTCAGGATTTTTTAGGAAGTTGGTGGTAGCCATGGGCTGCCCAAGTATTTGTTTGTACCGTGGTTGGTTCGCTGTGAAAGGTTATTTGGGGTCCGCTACACAGCAGCATTATTACAACTGCAATGGATCGGAAATAATTACAGGGATACTGAGACCCTCCGGGAATATTTCCAGACTTTATGGCGAGCCGGTGGCAGCCACGGGCTGGTTAAGATTTTGTTTGCACCATGTTTGGTTCGCAAGCAAAAGTTCTTCGGGGTCGGCCACACAATGGCATTTCGACTTCATGGGTAGTTTGGAGTTGCCTACATACATACTAAGAGCCTCCATGAATATTTCCGAATTTTCTAGACAGCCGGTGGCAGCCACGGGCTGCTGGACTTTTTGTTTGCACCATGTTTGGTTCGCAAGCAAAAGTTCTTCGGGGTCGGCCACACAATGGCATTTCGACTTCATGGGTAATTTGGAGTTGACTACATACATACTAAGAGCGTCCATGAATATTTTCGGACTTTCTAGCCAGCCGGTGGCAGCCACGGGCTGGTCAAGATTTTGTTTGCACCATGTTTGGTTCACAGTCAAAAGTTATTGGGGCTGGGCTTCACAATGGCATTTCAACTTCATGGGTAGTTTGGACTTGACTAAATACATACTAAGAGCATCCTTGAATATTTCTGGATCTTTTGGCGGTACAGTGGCATATATGTCCGGATTTTCTAGCCAGCCAGTGGCAGCCACGGGCTGGTTAAGATTTCGTTTGTACCATGTTTGGTTTGCAAGCAAAAGTTCTTTGGATACTATTACATGATATCAATAATGAGAAAGGCGATTACAACATCAATTATGGGTGTAACATCTCCGATTTTGTAAAGGTCAAAGCTTTGGAATTCATTTCATTGGCTCTACTAGTCAAGCACCCCATTTCTGACCGCTGCGAGTTCTCCTCCCCTCCGTGGGATCAACATTCTCCTCATCCTGCATAACAACTCTCCTCTTCTTTGGTGCAGCGGTTCTCGCAATAGCATCTGCAAGTGGCCGTTTACGATTCGACTGGCCAACACTTACAAGAGGGCGACGACCAGTGGGGACTCCACCGGTTCCCACATATTTGGCAGACCAGGCACAGTCTACAAATGTGCGGAAGGTGTATAGCCCGAGGGTGGTCTTGTTGCTGTCATCCCGGACATCGGAACCGACTGTTGAGCATTGCTGTTGAAAAAAAAAAAAGGAATAAGAACTTGATGAAGACCATGAAGAGGCTGGTGGTTTACTGCTGTACGCCAGTTCAACCCAGGACGCGCTGTGAAGGGAGAGTACGTGACAAGGGACTTCTTGCCACCAAGAATGGTGACCACAAAGTTGGGAATCTTGACAGTGGCTTGGCAGCGATCAGCACGAAGTTGGGTTTTGACGGTGGGCTCGGTTTCTGGGGAATTAGATGGAACTGTGAGAGAAAGTTAGAAATGGATTACTAGGTGGCGAAAAAATCGAACCTCGTGCAATCCCATTAGGTTGAATTATTGCATTGGGCAAGAAGAGCCCCAGCTTATGCGCCGCCTCAAGTCTAGCTGCATCTAGAATGACGTGACTGCGTCGGTAGCAGGAGATGTGGTACAAATATCCATTGTACCCATCAGTGTTCATGCGGAAGGGGCTGTCACCAGAAACAAAGGGCAGGGATGAAGAGGGGAGGGCAAGATCCATGCGGGATTTGTCGTAGTCAATTATAGCGCTGACAAAGCGGGACCACACCTCTTCATGGCCGCAGACATCGACTGAACGCATCACAGGGTGAATCAACGCAAGGCAAAGGAGGTCTGTAGCCTCCTGTGCGCCAAACCCATTGAAAACAGTCTGTGTGGCCTTTACTGAAGCGAAAATTGGAGTTGAATCAAAAGGATGCGAAGGACTTCAGCTTGCCAAGAGCTGAGTGCTTCAAGTGTTGCTTGAGGCTCTTGGCTGTATACTGGGCCATGAGTATGACTCCATAGGGCAGGCCAAACCTATTCAAATGTCAGGACTTGGATGAGGGTGAGCTTGGAATTAAATAAAGCTCTTACAGCAGAGCCCGGTGCGAGATGAACTGGAAAAAAAGACGGAGCAAGTTGCATGAGGTGGAATGTGATCATAACATTATGGTCGGAGAAGATAAATGTATACTCCGGACGAATGAATGCAGCTTGAATCGAAATTTTGCGTCCAGTACCAGGGCCATCGATGAATTCGTCGGGAATGAGATATGCCATACTCTTCTTGCCTCTGGGGACTGGTGGTTGCGAGTCGATTTGCTTATACCAGGAAGTCGGTATCCAGTAGCAGTGGCCTTCGAGAGCGAAATTACAGCCCTTTGCGGAACATAGGGCGCGGCCAAATTTTTTCCCATTTTGGGACATTTTTGATCTTTTCGACCTTTTCCCTCACTGCGTGCTCAATTCTGAATGTATCATTCTGGAAACTATATGAGCGGAACCGCAAGGAAATTCTGGAGGTCCTCTCGTGCCTCAATTTTTTTTATTCGGCTTATAAAAAATGTACTCTAAAATAATCATGTTTATATGGAAATCTCCTCCCACAGGGGGAGTTGGGAATATATTGTTTTGGGGTCTCATTAGGGCGTATCTACAAGTATTTCTGAGGTCACCTCGTCGCCGGATTTTATCTGTGGGTCCTATACCATGTGAACAATGTAATTGAATCCAACAAAAACACCCACTTCTCAGACACAATGCTCTGGCATATTCTGGTCCCAGGTGAGCGTGATACTCGCTGGGTGCTCATCCTGTAGTGTTTTGAAGAGACTCCACGACTCACATTGGTTATACAAGTCCCTGTCCCCGTAGGCGACGCGATTCAATATGCACATATACTGTCACGTGATGTTGAGTTCATTGATAAAGTCGGCAGGGGATTTGTTGAGAATTTTGGAAGGGAGGTTTGTAGTGAGGATTGAGCTGGTTGAACCCTGAATAAACTGTCAAATCGGGATGTGTGAAGGAGTAAAGATTATTCACGGCATCGTCTTCATCGTCCTCCTCTTCGTCACTTTCTCCGTTGCAAGACTGGCAGTGATAAGATGGAGGAGGTGATGTTTCACCCTTCTTGGCTGGCGGTGGCTGGGATGTCGGTAGTTGAACAAAGTTTTTATCCAGTGGAGATGAGACGTGCAGTGAAAAGGTGGGACGACTGCCTTTGGGGTTGGCACAGCATACAGGGTGAGTCACAAACTGGCCTGTATAGTCAGAAACAATAAATGAACAACTTTATTTGAGCAGAGAATAAAAGCAAGCACCGATGAGAGGATCGTCATCTTCCCCCATTTCCCCCATGATTGAGGAAGGCTGGAGTTCTTCCCAGCCAACCTCGCGCTCATTGAGTCCAAGAACACCTTTTTCAGGCATAGGAATCGATGTATCTGTTGTGACAGTGCAGAGGTCGAGGACCAACGCGGCTGTGGTGAAAGACGGAAGCGTGAAGTGTAAAGGAACCAACTTATGTAATCTTGTTTGTTTGGTCAAATCACGTGATCGCGTCCGCGGATATGCCGAACTTGTGCAGAACTGAGAGCATTCAATGGTGTAGATTATTATCATACTATAGTTATGTGCTTGATAGCATATGAGCTTATGAATATGCCTGCGCCATTCTCAAGGTCTTGGTGATACAAACTCATGTTTCAAAGCTAGTTGCTAGAGCGCACTCTACTACTAGTGGACTTTGATGCAGAGGACCAATATGGAATGAGTTGCTCAGTGGGTTGTGTTGTTAGCAGGTCTGGGTACTCCGGACTGCTGAGGTTCAGTGTTCCATCCTTTGCCTTGGTTCTTTTTTTTGTTCGCACTGCCAACCAAACCAGGTACAAACAAAAACTCGAGCAGCCCGTGGCTGCCACCGGCTCCCCAAAAAATCTGAAAATGCATCTAGTAAAGTCAAAACTACCAATGAGGTTCAAATGCCACTGTCGGCCACTCCGAAAGACTTTTGACTGCCAACCGAACATAGTACTCCTCTTTAATATTCCTGTCCTTGTTTAATCGTCTTTCGACAAGGCACCGGAATTGATTACACATTTACAACCTAGGTTCGGTTTAAACCTGATCAGTTTAAACAGTGATTAATCGTGTCTTCCGGATCTTCCTGAAGTAGGCTTCCACTCACAGAGAGGGGTCGTGGTTAATAAGAATCCGGGGGATTTATGCACCAGACACAATTATATTACAAGTTTCGGACTGGAAGCTCAGGGACGATCCATAGGCGCCAACAGGCGCTTAGCCGGGGAAATCCGACGATGGCGCGGACGGCGGACGGCGGAACACGGTACTACCCGTGATGGTGCTGATAATCCCGAAGGCGGCTACGTCATCTGCCCACACCCTCCACGGGCAGTGCTTCTCTGTGCACGTTGGTTGCCCGCGGACAGCCATACATCGAGGACCGTTTAATGCAAGCTAACACGATCCTCAGTGTGCCATAGTCGACGTTCTTCATAAGCCTTCCGTGTGGCAGCATCCAACTTCTCCAGCCGTTCAAACTCGTCCCGGAAGTCCTGCCCAAGTCGGCCATACATAGTACCTGGATCGAAGGGTCTCAAAACGGTAAGGGTCGTGAGCGACGTGGCGCGGGACAACATCACGTATACGCTCTGTAAGGAACGAGCACCACACAAGTCCACAACAACTATGGGTAAACTTCTGCCTTGCGACTTGTAGTCAACGTAGGCGTACGCTGGAAGCAGAGGCACCTGTGACCGGGCTATACTGAAGGTTTGCCCTTCAAGCGACGTGTATTTAAAGTAGGATGTTACTGGAAAAATTGGTACGATATCTGCCCCCATTGGATGCAATTTAACATTTGCTTCAGGAATTTCGACGTATGCGCATTCGACAAAGCGGCGGCCATTCCTGTCAACAGTGTACTTGACCTCTTTCAGAACACCTTCTGCACCGTTTACCGCCGACGCTTTTAGCGCAACATTTTCCATAACCATGACTTTCATCCCTATAGCAAGCGGCAGCTTTCCAAGTCGATCTTTGGTGATGCGAGACCGAACTTGCCACATGGAACGCTGCAAAGGTTCGTCTAATGGACATGCCCGGAATTTGTCCTTGGAACGATAGTCATGCACTTGCTTACCGGCCTTGTTAGCATAATTTTGAGTCAATTCGCGGTTCAGAAGGTCTCGTACCACCTTCGTAGCGCATATGACTGGGGCTTCTTCAAAAGCAGCTTGATCGGTGCGGTGCAGTCCAGTTAACACGCGGCTCTGAATAGTCCTGAAATCGGATGTGTTGTAGTTCTGCCCGTTCCCTTGCTGGGCCATAGTTAACACGGATCTCCTGTCCCAAGCTAGTCCGGAGCGAACCCTAGCGAGTAGATTGACATATTCAGGATCCTTTTCCGCTCTGTGATTTTTTCTTAGAATAACCACCTTTTCAACCTCCCGCCACAACCAGGCCCCGTACAAGGCGTCTTGGCCACTGACCGTCTCCTTTGTGCGTGGCGTAATATTTTTTATTAAACTATGTCCAAACAATGAAGATGCGTTGACAGGTCTCAATTGGCCCATATCACCGAGGAAAATGACGTTGATGTGGCCAAAAACGCGGTCCGTCCCAAAGGTCTCGCTGACCTTTCCTTCATTGAGTCGAGCGCTGATCTGGGCAAGTAGTGCCGCGGAGACCATAGATATCTCGTCAATGACCAAATAAAGAATATTTTTCCAGATACCGGACAATTGGCCAGTACGCATCCCTTTACGCTCATCCTTAAGTTTGGGCAGGAACGTCAAGGCGTGTATAGTATAGCCGTCAATGAGGACAGCCGCGCAACCTGTCGGAGCACTGAGCATCATCTGCTCGGAGGCGCCACAACGTTTGAAAAACTCCACAACTGCTTTGACAATGAAACTTTTTCCTGACCCGCCAATGCCTGCAATGTAGAGGAGTAATTGCTCTTCCATTCCAAAAATGAAATGTTCCGCAATTATTCTCAAGGCTCGTAATTGTTCTTGGTTGTTTTCGAATTTACGTTCCCTGATTATATCTTCCAAGTGCTGTTCCGGAGTCTTAATTTCTTCCCCCTCTTCACGTTGATATATAGTATCGTGCACCCAGGTTAGTTGGTTCAGCAACGTACTAGGAGTGCTTTCACCTTCCTCGTTAAGGCGCTGACGCTTTCTCGGTCGCCCGGACGTTTTAACCGGCAACGGGCGTTTATCTTTAGCCAGTGCCTTCATCTTCTCCTCATGTGCGGAGATTATAGGACGGTCCCCCTCGGTCACTAGCGATGCACCTATATCGTTGCTTACCGCAGCATTACTCGTTTTCCTTGCCTTCCAGATATTGGCTTTGTCCAAAATCATGAGCACGACTTCCTCCGTCTTACGATTCCTCAGTTCATTGGCCTGGAGCTGGACCGGATCGTTGGCATCTTCCCCCGCGTCACTACAATCATCCGCTCCAGCACCATCGAGACTGGGATCATTCATGAGAGCGGTCCCTAAACTATCGATATCCGCTGTCCTGAAGTTGTTGTCCATTCCGGGAAGCAAGGGTTTCGCCTTCCCTGCCTTCATTAGAGCGGCATGGGTATCGCGAGCGTCCTTGCACTCATTCTCGACGTTCAAATTCTTCATGATGGCCAAAGCGCTTGTACTGAAAGTCGTGGCTGCAAACGCCTCTTCCCAGGTGTTCCCTATAGGCTTCAAGTCAGATACGGTTCTCCATGGTTTAAACAGAATTAACATTGCCCTGCACCACTTCACATGTTCGGCTTTACCTCGATCTGGACGAGGCATTTTCTCTCCCAGTAAAACATTAACAAGAGGTACGAGTCTGATGCGTGTTACATGGGCTGGATCGTGAAGGAGCACGCCTCGAGGCTGCGGTTTTCGGCCTGTCCGTTTCCTCGGGCGCTGCCCAGTTTGAGAAGCCCTCGACTGTTCAGCTGCAGCGAGTAATTCCTGTTTCTCCAGTCTCTCATCTTCTTTAGTCGCTGATATTTTTTCCACCAGCTCCTCATGCTCCCAGAATGATAGACTGTCGAATGGTTCCTCTCGCGCTCTGAGGGGATAGTCCGGAACTTCATTTGCTACGCCGACAAAGTTTTCCATCACTACAAGCGTGACTTCATCATCCACAACGGCCTCATCTTCATCCGGCTCTGCCCACGAATCTGATAATTCATCGGTCCCGGCATCATCCAACGTAGGAGGAATATAGTCCGGAACGTCTTCCCGCGGTGCGTACGCGTTCACTTCATCCACACTGGTACCGGTTGCATTTTCCTGTGCGCGGACATAGCGATCCATCTGCCCCCATTTTACTATCTTGAAAGAGTGGCTGGTGTAGTAATCACCACCACCTATCAAATAGCTCATAACCTGCTGGTGAGACATCTCTTGTTTAGACATGAGGGCCATGACAGTTTTAGTGAAAAGACTTTTATTAACTTCTTGGTCCGTGCTTCCCGCGCTACCCGTCCCTGAGAATTTCTCTTCATTCCTCTTCAATGCGTACTCAAGAGCAGAGAGACCGACATTGGTGGACAACATCCCCTTTGTGATATAGTCGGTGACATAGTATACTAGAGCTTTAGCCGCTTCACCGGATCCGATCTATTTAATATCCATATTGCATCGCAGTAAGAACATTATAAGTTCGTTGTAATTGTTGATACGCGGATGTAGTCTTTTCAGCACAATAGATTCAGTTTCGGGATCCAAGTGTGTGAAGGGATTTGTAGAGCCGTTGATCCTCATACGACATGAGTCATCATTTCTAGGCTCACCGTTTTTCAGGTGTTTCCAGCAGGTTTCCTTGTGCTCATGCCAGTTCGATAGTATAACAAGGTCTTGGACAGTCTCTCGGAAAGCCTGCTGGAATTCTGCTTCCGACAAATCATCCACGCGGGGATTCTTGTGCAGCCGAGGGTCTTTTCGGCCTTCAGGCAAATCGGGTTGCTTTAATGGACCGTCAGGCTCCTCCACTACATGGCTATCCAGAGGCAATTGGCATTTTATTATATATTCTAACCAAGAAAACATGGACTCTCGAAATATGGGGTTCTCCCGCATCATGTCTCGGAGTTCTTGCGGGGTCGGGTTACCTTCAATCCACACAAGCATGTGGCAATGCAAGGTGCCTCTGCCTTGTGCTTCGACCATCGCATAGTAGCCCGAGCATCTACCAAACAAGCCGTTATCTGTTTCAGAGGTGGCCGAAGGATCGTACTTCAGAATGATGCGTATAAAATTTTTGATGACCTCGTCAAAAAATGTAGCGGCTGGGCCAGGATTTCGAGCCACGAATCGATGGCGCTGGAAATCAGTCATGGCTGCCCATTCCTCCGGGGGAATCCCTCCAATCGCGCCAAGTAAAGGATCTATAATATCCGCCGGATTGAGCGTAAGGAAGAGGGCCGGAGTGGCGAATTTTTTCATCATAGCCCGGATCTCGTTACGCCGACATTGTTTATACCCGGAGCTGCCTTTCAAGTCCTTGGCTACCAGTCTTAGTTTGGCCAAGGTTCGGAGTGCTTTTTTTTCAGCCTTTGTCGATGCCTTTGCTCGCGGATTAACCTCCCATTTTTTAATCAAGTCGGTGAGATGAGGCGACATGTCCTGAATTTCGGAGACAGTGGCCGCTTGTGATGCGGCATTGGTACGGAAGGCAACATGTTTGTTGACAGTTTTCTTCTGCATGATATTCCAGCAAACGTACGCAAAACCAGGATCGTTCTGGAATTCGCCATCATGTTGCAGCAGTAGATTACGAACTTGCCGCTCGAACGGTATCTGCTGGGCCTTTGTGCGATGAGGTTCGTTGAAGCCGCCGATACCCCAAGGATCTAAGTTCGGAAAAGTGAAGGTGAGCAACCCAGGATCGGCATCCGACACGAAAGCCGACCCTGTCTGCATTTGGACAAAGTTTTTCTTGTCCAAACACCATGCGACAGCAGACGCTTTCATTTTGCGATAATCCTCCGGACTACGGTCGCCTACGGTGTAACCAACAGCATCCATGACGATCGTCGAGGCATCGGCATCCCTCGTACTTCGTCGTGCAGAGGTATTACCTCTATCAGCGTAGGAATCTACCCTCCCAGTTGCGGTGTCAGGCAAACAGCAGAGCTCCACGCCTCTCGGTACCCCGGTATCGGAGCCTGCCCACTCCTCGCTTAACAGATTCTCCAAATTATCCGGACTGAACGTAGTACCTGAGGATGAGTAGAACGCGTTTTCGTTCAACAGGAAGTCAATCATTATCTCAATTCTACTTTTCGACACCAGTACTGGACTCAACTGGTGGATATTCTCCTTCGTGGGAATTGTTTCACTTCCGATAAACAACGCACAAAGCGCCTCTGCTATTTCCGACCGGGGAGGTGGGAGAACATTGCGAATGTTCGCTACGTCCTGGGCAAAGATGGCGACGTTGCCTTTAGAATAGCGCTGAGCTGAGAAGTTGCACGGTTAGCTGCAAAACCAACAACTCCTGGCTTACTGCTAAACAGATGTGTGATCCTAGTTGCTCGACAACGTGCTACCATCAGAATGTCGAACATGGACGAGTCCTTGAAAGCCTGGCGGACTGCGGCGGGTAATTCATCCCAGGCGTAATAGTGAAAATTGGCTAATGAATCCACAGGCTGCCTCCCAGCCTTGAGTGCGCTTTTGCAGGTCGGGCACATGTCCATAGGACCCAAGATTCTGGGAGATCGCAATGCTGCGGGACAGAGGATGGCGCCTTGGTACAGGTCGATGGCGTACGTCGTCGGTAATGTTTTCTCAGGGAGAAATTGATTTCTGAGGAGAGAGAGGTCATAATCAACTGGATTTTCTTCCGTTAACTTTGCTTGCACAGTGCGTCGGCCACAAACGGCGCATGGCTTGGGTACCCATTTCTCTGGCTGCATTTCATGCTGCCAAGTACGGGCAAAATCGCGGAAGGCACCGGGAGGTGTATTGTATGGGAAATTCTGACGTGCGTATGCGGCAGCTTGACGAGCCGCTGCAACGCGCAGCTTTCCTAGGTCGTCCGGGGTTTCTGTTTCGTTAGCCAAAGTAGATATCGCAAGTTTGTCCTGCTGCAGTCGATCGCGTCGCAATACACGTGCTTCCTCAGCTTCTCTAACAGAGGACACGGTGTGTCTAGGAAACGGTCCTTGGCGCGTCCTGCTATTTCTCTCAAATATTAGAGCCCGATCCCAACCAGGACATCCGGACTGACACCTGTGGGTCAACAATGATATAATCAAAGCTGGGCGGCGTTTCGGCGACCTGCAGTTGTGTACATGGCACAGAGTCGTGAGTTGGCTAACAGATAATCTGGGATACAGGCTCAGAAACTCTGAAATGTCCCGCGTGTGCACTATCAATGTCTTGAGTCCAATATCGGCAAGGAACAGAGCCTGCATGTTGATAGGATTAACTACGTCGTGGAAGTCAAACGAACGGTTTAGCAAATACGTACTGACATAAGATATCCCATCCTCTGCATCGAGGTTGATGTTGTTGGACAGGGTGACAGGGAGCACATCGACCTCGGATAGGTGGGTCACAGTTATCACTGCTGTGTCTGCAGCTGTCAGATTGTGCAAAGACAGTGGCGGCAGGGCACGGGAGCGAGATCGAGGCAGTAAATCAAACTGCCAGACAAGGTCTCTGCCGGTACATAGCGCAGAGCACTGGTGGTCCAGTAAACCTTTTAATATCTCTTTCGTACGTTCTCCTGCTACGCTATGCGCCTGCGCGATCGTTAACAACTGCGATAACTTGATATAACGGAAATGGGAGACCATGCGCGAAGGGGACTCAACCTTACAAAGCAGAGATCCATGTGGCAGCTCACTGTTACCTTGAACATCACAATGAACAGAACTCAGGCGAAACCAGACATTTAACAAATAGGTGGACACAAAATCCTGACCGTCTCGGAAATCGTCACATACATCGTTCGAAAATTTGACTGGAATAGGACTAATAACTGGTACGCTGGACTGCATTGAACTATGACCAGTGAACGGTAGACTAAGGCGACCATCATGAAAGGAACCTGCCGTATTGTAATTTCCAGAGAAATGGTCTGTGTTCGTATGCAGAGATTAGAAAAAGTCAATTACATATGAGTCAACGAACCGGGGTGCCGTCTCGGTCCGACTTCCACTTCCTCCTCCTCCTCCTCCTCCGCCTCAGTCGGGAAGAGGGCATGGCGAACGGCCAAGGCTTGAAAGGTCAGCACAAGTTGAGACGTCAGTTTGTCCACTCACTTGTTGAGGAAGGAGTCGGATGTGACTGTTCTTCTTCTTCCTCTTCATGAAAAATGCCAAGCAACGGAGAGACGTCGTCTGTGTCCATGGCCACATCAGAGTCTGGAGGGAGGGATGCCACGGCCAGCGAAATCAGCG
Source organism: Mycena galericulata (assembly GCA_029289565.1). Lineage (NCBI taxonomy): Eukaryota > Fungi > Basidiomycota > Agaricomycetes > Agaricales > Mycenaceae > Mycena > Mycena galericulata. The sequence continues at coordinate 300,194 of JARKIA010000104.1, forward strand.
AAGGTCGAGAGGTCAGCAGGTCTGCTCACTGGAGAAATGAATCGGAAGGGAGGGTTCTGCTTCTTCCTCCTCCTCATGGAAAGCGCTACGCAGGAAAGACGGAACGTCGACTTAGAGCTTAGGTTAATCCCTGTATATAGTGACATTAATCAAATCGTACCAGCCATGTCAGAGGTGGAACTGTCCAGCATGGAATCCGGCTCGCCAACGTGGTGAGGCGACCCTGTAGCACGTTAACTTCAGTATGCGGAATAGGGGACACCGTACCAATGGAGCCTGCTGTGAGTGCGGTCGGAATAAGGGGGTTATCTGTGTCGATAAGAGCTTCAGCGTCCCAAGGGAGGGGTGCCAGAGTCCGAATAGGCGACTCAGGAATGTCCTCGATAGTAACTCGAGAGGAGGGCATGAGTGCGTGCGTGAAGGAGGGCGTAGCGACACAGGGCCAGACTGGTGACACAGGGCCAGACTGATGGACACGAAACGTGATGGGAGACCCTAACCTTACCGAATTAACCCTAACCTCGGCCAAAAAGGTCTTTTTGGAATTGGACTTTGGAGACCTGGTCCCTAAGTCGGTACCAGGAATAATTGTGGTAGTCCAGCGGCATACACGACGCGTTGTGGACACGTCCAGTGGGTAAGAACGTCAACAAAGCTCACGAAAGTCACATCAGTCACTCCACATCGGCTAAATTTCACGACTGATCTCCAGAATCTGGGCGACTGATTTTGGGGCTGCGAATACGCTCTAGCGTGGTCATTCAAGAGACGCCGCTGGAAAGGTACATGTACATGGGACCCTGTCCACCTCAGAAGTCAAAGAATATGCGGAGTGGTGTGCTTCATAGGACCACCATTCCCGGTCTTGGAGAGGATTGCTTGATTTTCAGATTTGCAGTGTTGCGGGTAAGGCCTTGTATCCGGTTTTCTCCTCCTCGCAAAGGGTCTCGCCCAGCGTGCTTGAAAGCCTTCTGGAATTGGAACATAGCTTACATGGCCTGAGGACTTGATTTTGCGGGTACACGGTCGTGAAATTCAGCGTGGAGCAGGCCAGTTGTTGTCTTGTCTTGAGACGGTGAGACCGTCTTCGGTGTTCTCTGAAGGCTTCAGGGATGCCAGTACGTATGGATACTACAGTAAAAAATTCAACGCTTCACAAAAATTGTGGAATCTGTCCGACGGTCGGAATACTCCGAGCGATGTTTCAACCGATTTTTCCCGATGCGACAGTGTCAACCACTTTTTCTCAAGGTTTGGGGGTCTCAAATTCCAAATGTTCTGGTCGTTTTAGGAAGCTTTTTTGATCCATTTGCTTGTGTCGTGATCAAAAAAAAATCGCTTACCTAAAACGTACTGGTTCTCATGCGCGCGCGTCTCCCGTGTTAACGGCGCCCGGGACGTTCGTGTTTTACTCATACTCTCATCAGAGAAAAATCCCTTGTTGTCGCAGTACGAGTTGAAAGCCGCGAAGAATTCGTGATCTCCCGTCGCATCTTGCCGAAGCATCTTCCGAAAGGCGCGGCGAACGAGGTGGAAGAACATTTTTCCAAATGTTGAGCTCACAACTTAGTAGGTGAGAAGTGAGTGTCAAGGAGACACCGAGTTCACAGGAAGAAGTTTTGATAACTGCATAAGACTTATACCGCATTGCAAGAACCCTATTTGATTTTAGCCATGTTGAATTTCGTAGTGCCCCTTTCATCTCTATATGGTTATCCAGGAACGCGCGAGGTGCTGATAGCGAGTATTCTCAGGCACTTTGAGCTCCCCGAGAATCAGCCTCTCAAAGCGGACCAGCGATGCGCTGGGCTCTGGAATCGTCGTCGGCGCGGTCGTGCAAGCGAATCCGATCCGGCGGAGGAGCAGCAGACAGACCAAACCCTCACCGATATCCGAAACATCGGTGGCGGATCCGGGTCCTCGTCCCAGCTGGATTCGGGCATGCCGCCGCCTCCGCCACTACATGCTCCTTATTACTTCCCCGACTCCTGTATGCCTCTCCAGCCCCACGTTCGCTATGATCACCCAATTGATCACCCGCCTCCCCTCTCTCCCGAATTCTACCAACCCGCGCCTCCTCAGTCCCCTGCGCCATCGTCCCGATTCCCTTACGCGTTCTACCCACCCGGTCCTTCCGAGTTCTCTGCGCAACCACCGCAATTCGCTTCCCTGCTTTAAATGCACACTCTTTTTGCTTTTATCGGCGCTAAGTCGGCGCACCACTCGCGAGACCTTACTATCTTTACACTTTGCGATCTCCCGCGGTACCTGTCCTTAACTGTTGTACGGTAGATTAGTAGCTACGCTCATCTCGCGCTGAATGTACTCGTAGTACTTGTGAAAATTTTCGGCGCGTTGCGGCCATCAAATTTTGCCGTGTGACTACTGTGACAAATTTTTGCAAAGGTCTATAAAACCGACATCAAAACACCCTCGTCGCCGGCACCTTCATAACTTGCTCTCTAGTTCACGAATAAATGTGGGAATAATCATTGGGGGCATTACAGCCCTTTGCGGAACATAGGGCGCGGCGGTTTTTTTTTTTCCTTTTTGAGACATTTTCGATCTTTTCGACCATTTCCCTCGCTGCGGGCTCAATTCTCAATGTATCACTCTGAAAACTATATGAGCTGAACCGCCACCGCTACCATGGCAGACTTTCTGAGGGTCAGAAATTTTTGTGACCCGCCTGGGCTACCACTGCTACCACGGCCCAGTTTTCAGGAGTCAATAAATGTTGTGACTCGCCTGAATGACCACGTCTATCCCGGCTTGGCCCCGGCAATTACCACCGGTACCACAGCCAACCGGAACATTGTGTGACCAGAGCGACTTACCGTAACGCAGTTAGTGGAAGTGGGCCCAAGTACATGCACTGAGAATTCGAAGAAACCTTGTCTGCACCTCAATTGCTGCATGCGAGGCATGAAAGTGTGTGAGGTTTGCGTGGAGCTGCCGTGATGACCGGAGAAGCTCTTTCCCCCAGTTGCGCAGTCGACTGATACCGATTTCTGTGCATACAATACACTTTTCCAAGGACAGAGGAGACAGTTTAACTCACCAGGAACCAAAGAAAATCTCTTCAAATCCCGGGAATTTTGCGCAATGCCCGAAAGCCGCGTGCGGCTCATGCGACTTTTGTGCAAGCTCTCTAGTCAGTCAGTGAAATTCAGTAAATTATAGCGTTTAAACCTGTGACCTCTGTCTGGGAAACTTCTAAAAAGCTTGGAGGTGCCGCACGATTTTTCCATGGTCAACACGGCTGATGGACGGCTCGCTGCTATGGGCTAGTAGTAAAGAAAGACCACTCAGAAACGTCTATGAATATATATCAAGTACTCAAGGGTCTTACAGCTAATTGCGGAACTTAGGGCGCGGATCAATTATTTCTTTCTACTATCAAAATTTTCTTCCCGCAGTAAATCCCTCGTATCTCACTCATTTCTTGGCCGATACACATAATTTCATTATCGTTAGAACCGCGCCGTCGAGGCACATGTCCCCGTACCAAAATTTCCGCGAAATTCGCATTTTTATTTTTCGCGGACATTTTGGTACTACAGGCTGCTCTATGTACTGGGGCGCAATGTGAGACATCGAAAATGCATCCGAGGCACGCCTGAGATCCGTGTCAATGTGATGAGGGCAGATTAGAAGCTTGTCGACACACCTTGCATGTATGACCGGTGCGCGCGTCCGCGGATGATGGCATTTGCTGGAATCCTGCATGCCGATGGGCCCAATCTGAGGTAGAGGGTGCATCCACAGCATGCCTACCATGCATACAAGTGTGTTTGAAGCAAGATGGAAGATTGCTGGAGGGGTTGCATGCGTAGCAACGTTAGGATGTGACCGAACCGTCGGAAATGTCTTGCTCACATTTCCGACGGTTCGGTCACATCCCAACTCAAGATCTGTTGAGCTTTTTGATGAACAGCGGCGGTACATAACGTTCTGAGACGCACCTAAGCCATCCTCTTCACATTTAACCATGTTCGGGGTTCAGTGGCGAGTCGGTCGCGTCGGCAGCGCTTTTTTGTATATCAAAAGCTATGAACACCAATTGAGCGATGGATGTGAGGGGTAAAAGCGCGTAAAACGGCGTTAGTAGCAGCCTGGGGTCGCTGGGGCAAAGAGAGTTGAGCCGTGTCGCGCGTCTGGACGGTCTGGTGCGGGTCATGGTTGTCGAGAGCAAAGGCCGTATTTGGTAACATGCCGTCACGCATGCCAGCGGCGACGAAACCCTTCTGCCTCACTCTCGGCATGTTTATATGCATGATAGGCATGCTGTAGGCCCATCTTCGACGTCTCAGATTGGCCCTGGGCCCGGAGAACGACGGGTACTGCTCAGACAAAGGCGAAAAATAAATGTGTGAATTTCATAAAGATTTTGGTACAGGGACGTGCGCCTCGACGGCGCGGTTCTAACGATAATAAAATTATACATGTTGGCTCTGGGATGGGCGAGATACAGGCGATTTATTGTAGACCTGTTTTTTTGGATATAAGGCATGTCACGAGTTAACTCGCGGGTGACCCAGATCCGTGGCCACGGGTACCTGCATCATCCATAGCCCTACCTGGATCCGTGGCCTACCCGCGTTCACGAGTACTTGACTCGTGGGTCGCGGGTTTCCCATGGATCAACTCATGGGTACCTATGGGTACTTTTCTTCTTTTGCTATTTTTCAATGGAAAGTACATGATTGAAAGCACTTTTAAAAATTGTGACTATGTTCTTTTCTTTCCAAAATTGCTACCCAGATCCTCGACTACCCGTGCTGACGGGTACCCGAACCCGCGGGACGGGTTTCCCACGAGTTTTCCCACGGGTCAACCCGCCATGACTCGCGGGTGACCCGCACTCGTGACATGCCTTATTTGGATAGTAGAAGAAAATATTGATCTGCGCCCTAAGTTCCGCAACTAGCTGTAATAAGCCCCCCCTGGAATTAAGGGCTGAGCACTTGATAAGGGTCTACTAAGGATCTCCAATCAAGTGTCTACCAAGGCCTCAAATGCCAAATAATAAACAAATAGTTCGGTGAATAGAGACCCAGGATACAGAATATTGTCCTGCGCTTCGAGTGAGCAAGGCCGGAATGCAACTGCGCCGCCATCAACTTTCTCAATTGAAAGGTGTCGGCAATGAACATGAACTGTCTGACTCATTGGGGAGGACCAAAGTATTCGAGGTAGTACACGTCAGTGTCGTCGTAGGTGCGTATTTACGGCGGCGCAACCACAATGAGAGTCGGATCTGTGAAAAGAAGAAAGATAAGATGTGGAAACACGAAAGACCTATGTAATTACCATTGGTCACCTCGCTAGCAGGATCCTTTAGAATTGAATCAATTGCCCCACCCAACCTGGGCGCAGTGCATAGCATAGGGATGAGCTTCAGGAACAGGTTTACGTACCGAAATCATGCATGAGTCGACCTAGATAGAATACAGTTACCTCCCAAAGCCTACATGGCACGCACCGAAAAGACAGCCAGATTCCTCAACTCTTTTGACAGTATGCTTACCGACATTTTCTGCAGTCGTATAGATAACAGGCAATCGAGAAGATGTCCAAAACTTACTGCTCACTGTCTATGAGTGTAAGCATCTTCTCAAGGTCGTTGATTTGCCAGCCGACTGTTGATGTCGAGGAGGTCAAGACGTCTGTAGGCAATGATTCTAACGGGAAGAACGGACAATACTAGCTGGAAGTGACATACCACCTAAAGCGTGGATAACGATGTCGTGGAGTTCTTCTATTATCTCGTGGATAACCTCGAAAGCCTTGGGATAATATTCGCAATGCAACCTTGATGTACGATTAGCCATTGACTGTGGAAAGTCGTCAGGCGGCTGACCAATATTGTGCCTCAAGTTCATGGCCTATATAACGGAATGAGAATTTCTCGTGAATCAAACGAACCTGACATACGAATATGCGAGGCGGATGTCATGCCCTTGACCTCATGCGTGACCGGAAACAAATCCGAGTCCCCATAGTCCATCCAAAACACACAGCGGTCTCGATGATTCACAAAATAGTATTATGGCAGCGGAGAAAATCATGCACGGTGTGTATAGTGTGGTCAACGAACACGAAGGTGTCATTGTCGAACAGGTTTGCGTCAGTAAACACGCGCTGAAGGCGTAATGTGAGCGGCGTCCGTTTTGCAGACTGGGGCCGCACCGTCTCCTCGTGGAAAAAATATTGGGCACCTTCGGGGTGATGACAGGTTGTCCATCCAGGGGGCGGCGGATTTCTACGAAAAATAAGATCCAGTAGGGGAGGGTACGGTACACTCACGGGAGAACAGATATGGTGAGTGGGGGAAGACTGAACGTGGCCGGTTCGTTAGGACTGGCTCAGTCAGGTCAGTGCCAGGGTCGACAATATAAGTCAAATCGCACATAATTGTTTGCTGGGTGTATCTCCTGACAGACTCGGGTGTCCCAGGGAAAATACGGGGATGTGCCTCGCTCAAACAAGGAGGCGATGTCACTCCAATATCACAAGATACTCCAGGCGAGGACGAGGACGAGGATGAGGAGGAGGAGGAGTGCCTCGGCTGATCAAGTCTTTCGGTACCTGGTTCGGGGAGACCCACAACGCTGCTATTTATGGACGGTGAATAGCCACCTGGTCCGAGGTTGGGCGACGGCGGTAATGGGGGTAGGTTCTGCAACGACACAGTAGCGGCGGTTGTATAGAAAGTGGACAAACTGTGCAGCGAATACGACTCTTCAGATATGGGATGAGAGGTGATGTTCTGAGTGCTGCTGTTTGTAGACGCCAAAAGGCCACTTGAGTTGAGGTTCGGCGAGGGCGGTAAGGCGGGAAGGTGCGGCACCGAACGAGTGGCGGGGACGGGCGAAGTGGCGGGCAGATACTGAAGAGACGACCTGTGCGGCGAATCGGACTCCTGAGATATGGGATGGGAAGTGATGTCTTGAGAAGACCGGGAACTCGGACCAGAGCTAAGGTATGGGTACAACGTGGGCATGAAGCTCGTCGAGATCTGGCTTGGGGTGGGTGTAGCTGGGTATCGATCCTTGCCACCGTTGAAGCGCGGGCTCGGCGTGCGTGCGTGAAAGCAGAGATCCATCTGCCAACAACAAACACAACCAATCCAATGCGCATGAGTTCGGGGCTCCACACAAAGTATATGTGTGCTGCAATCCAGTCGAGTGACGTCGAAGAAGACTGGTGCGGCATAACTGCCGATAAATAGGGTGTTCGATGAAACAGGTGTGACAGTGCGGCCGGTGCACCGCCGAGTGTGATGATGTAAACCAAAATATCCTTCCAACGCTTCTTCTTCCGCCCTCGCCATCGAATCCATCCAATAAATTTCTCCACCAACATAACCTCCAACCAAAACCGAATACCAACACCAACACCAATCCCAAACCGAACCAACCCATCCAACAACCAAACCAACCGAATCCATAACCAAACCAACAGGACAGTCACTGGCATTGCCAGCAACAACCAGGACGATCCTGCGCTGGGTCTTTCCTTGTGCAGGTGACGCTCCATAAGTCGCACAGGGTGCTGGGGTCGGGTCTTGAAGACGCGCCGACACGTCCAAACGAAACCAAAACCAAAACAAAACAAAGAGAAAGAGATAATAAGACACAGGTAAAAACCAACCCGGGCGTAGAATTGTTTTCCCTAGTACATTTTGCACTCCTTATATACCCCTAATGTTTGTCCTTTGCAAATATACCGCTACTGCTGCAAATCCAGAGTCCGCAGTCTTCTGTATCCAAGTTTCACTAACAACAAAACTCCAGTTCCCCTTCAAACGGTGCATATCCAGCTTCTTTCTTCCTCCAAACTTGTTTCAGACCACCCTCTGTGCCTCCTTTGGTTACTGGCAGTTCGTTGTTGAGTTAGAACATGTTCAAACATGTTCCACTCCCAGTCCGTAACACGTTTGATCTAGTCTCTCTTGACAGACGCTATAGAATCAGTTGTAGCTCGTCCCTCGCTTGATTTATAGTCTGTTGGTTACCGCGCTCATCTGTGCAAATGATGTGATGGGATCACAAATACATCGCCAAATAACTCGTTATTTCTCGTTCACTCTCGCGGTTCGACGCGTCTTTTGACCTTCTGAGACCACACGGACACTGACAGACCACAAAAAAGCCTTGAACGTTCTTCTTGCTACCCAATTTTGCTTCTTTCCTTGGAAACACTATCTCGGATCAACGATCCGACAACCGCCAGCCACCACATCACGTTGGCCACTCTTATTTTCGAGAGGATTTGTGACAGAACCTGAATTTCTTCAAGTCGGAAAATGTGTTCTACGAAGTAATTTACCCATTAGACGCGTCCCAAATGAATCTGTGGCTCGTGAAGAGCCCGCAACACGTCGCGTAATTAGGCCGTGTCGTGTTACAAGCTGTGCACGTGAATTCCCAGAATAGAAACTTACATAATAACGCAGGATACCGGGTAAATGGGCGTGGTAGCCAACAGATTACGTTTGATCCCGAAACGCCAACCTGGCATGTAATCACGTGATCGTCGCCATGCCTGATGGTTCGGAACTTCCCGAATTCCGCTCCCCTCTACTACTCGTCCGAACCGAATTTCATGAGCGCAAAATTGCCCCATGTGTTACCGTCATGGTTGTGTGGGTATACAACACGGATGGTTTGGTCGTCGTCCGTCATGGACTCTGGACCGGTCCGCGTGTTTGCGGCTCGACACAAAGCAGAAAACAGGAAAAGTAGACCCCGAATGGTGGTCCGGACAAGACCGTTGCCAAGAATGAGTCTCCGCAGGACAGTCAAGAGCCATCGGAAGCCAGACATTGGGTAGAAACTCGGTGGGGCCTCGAAGGTGATTGATCAGCCCTCTATCGTGAGGCAGACCACAGCCGCTATCTAAATCTGTACAAAATCAGAGTTTCTGATTAGAAGCATTCTTCATAGGAGAGCCAATATACAGCTTTTGAACCTCACATAATGGCCGCATCCGTTGAATTTGTCCCGCAACGAGTTGTCTTTCTCTGATCAAGACTAAATATCAATCTAATCGATGGCACAAGTGTAAGGCGGCTCACCGAAAAAGCTATAGTCATTACCGCGGCACAGTCAGCTCACCCCATCCTGTAAAAGCGCCTCGAATCTGAGAGGCCGGTTCAGCGCCTCGCGGCAAAAAAAAAAAGAGACCTTTGAAGATGAAGTTGCTGAGGATGAGGTGCGAGGCAGTGGTGGAGACGGGAACGGATGAGATTTGGGAGAAGGCGAGCGGCTTGTGAGGGTGGGCTCAAGATACAACTCGAGGTGTGCATGACGGAGGGAGGGCAGCATCAAACTCGACTCGTGGCACACTGTGCGTCATGGTGGTATAGGACAAGTCCAGATTTGTCGGCTAATGTCGGTCGAACCTGCCGTCTAACAAACAATCCAACCACGATTTTCTTCTAGGCGGATTTCCCTTGCTCAACTCGATTAGTTGTCAAAGGCTGTTTTTATGAAGAAAATTATCTTTTCGCGTCCAACTAGCAACACAACATCCTCCTGCAAAATTCGAGGCTCCCTAAAACCCGACACCGCGACACGGCGGTTAGCTCCCATCAAGTGCGCCACAGCCCAGACAAAGCCGACACATGCAGCTAAATTCTTTCAACTCCGACACATTGCCAAGCTTGTATACCCTTCGTGTGAACTGATGCGATTGATGTGCAGATCACCGAGTATGCCGAGCGTGGTTCAAAAGGCCTTGACCAGATTTACAGTGCATGAGGAATTGTTCCAATCACGGGTAGAAGCATCTGGAGTAGACTTGTTCCCAAGCTTTTGTCACATGGGCGAAGTTTCTCTTGCCCGCGTGGGAGTTCCGGTATTTGTGTGATTTAAGGAAAACAGAAATTGAAGGGTCAATGCCCCCTTAAGAGCCTCCCTGAATTTATCTGGTGTTTTTGCAACAGCCAAACCTACGGGATGCTCGCTTTTCTGAACTCAGTTCGTCATTGTGATTGGATGTGACCATGCCCACTGTAACGGTCTGCATACTCGCGCGTGGTCCGGCCGCCAGCAGATCCAGACTTTCTCTCAATACCGTTTCTCTGTGTTAGGGTTTTCAGCCTTAACCGTCCTTTTGTACGGTGCTTATTCCTGGATCCAGAGGTATCCAGGTCTACTTTGCTTAATTGTCCGTCCGCAAGATCACTCACTTTTTACCCACGCTCTGTTTGGCTCTCAACACATCACGTCACCGTTGCTTTCTCTCCTCTTCATCTCCATGCTAGGTTAAGAGGTTCATAACTATTCTCCAGTATTCAGAGCATTTAGGCAAGTTTACTCGAAGAATTTATAATTGTCTGGAGACTTGTCTGTCAAAAAAAAACGATACTCAGTAACTCGACAATTGAAATGAGTTGAAAGATGGAAAACATGTCATCCTGGAGGGTAACGACTAAAAGTGGGCCCGGAGGTCATCACGGAGGATCCAGGTCTGCCCGGAGGGCATTGCTATTAAGCACTCGATTGTGTATTGATGTGTTATTAGTCACCATCTTGTACAAACACGTAGGAAGTATCTAAGTAGCGTACATACAAGGAAGTTTTACCCTTTGTCCAGTACACCAATAACAGTGTTTATATGATCCCCACGGATCGTGCAGACTCACTTTGCGTGCACTTATGTAAAGAAAAAACCTCAAGAACCTCAACGGGTTTTTACACTCTGAATGCTCCAATTCACCCGTCCCCAGTGTAGGCTGAGTCGCATTGTCATGGACTGCAGCAGGTTGTATTTGGAAACAAGTACATCGATTACGACTACGACTACGCAGGCGGAGTATCACCATACAGGTCACGATACTCCTCCGGGAACCTAGCGAGAAACTCAAACGATGTGTAAATCTTGTCGTCAGTGTGCCGGACGCTCCATGGCTTCGCCTTTCGCTTCCCACTACGGAGTGTAAGTTTAGAAGAACTCAGATACCGATGAGTTACTGACCGTTTCTTCACGGAGGTCGATGCTTCAGGTGCGATGGTGGCTTGCATCTTCTTCAATTTCGGTGCAGGGGCATCGTCATGCGTTTTAGATGCTCCCCTCTTTCGAGTTGATCGACGAGTAGACGATGGTGCTGGGGATTCGGAGCGGGGAGGGGCAGGGGAAGGGGCGGACAGAGATACTAAGAACGTGGGTTTCAGATCATTGTCTCACATGAGTTTAAGGACTCCTCACTGGGATCGACGAAAGGACCACCAAGGTCGGCGTCGTCCGGAGGACTCACCATGGCATCACCATCGGCAGTGTTGGCCGGACCCATTAATTCATTGTGAGAGTCGCCTTCGTCGTTCTCCTGCAGTGCGTAGGCTTCAACTTGAACAGCAGATAAATACAGAAGGAAAATATTCGTGCGTGCCACGTACCTTCTGGTGGAGCCATCCAAATACCGTCCAGCTCCCCTGCGGCTGGGGCTTTCCTCTTTGGTGCGTTGGTACGAGGGATGAGGAAAGTGATGGCAGCCTGACAACTAAGCTTGCACATCGGGGCTACATATGATTTTCCGTCCTTCGTATGCGGAAACGCTGCGGAAAACACGTCAGAATGTTGCGCGTTGCGGACAGCCGGTGTGACTCACGACATTGAGATTTTCCCTTCTTTCCCGATCCGCTCCCAATAATCCGACTGCAAGACTCGCCTGTCGGATCTAGCGCACCGTCGGCGATCCGCCCCCAATAATGTGACTGCAAGACTCACCAGTCGAATCTAGCGCACCATCTGTGATCGATTCTCCCCGGAAAGCGCGGATACATAAGTCCTCGTCGACGTCTGGAGGAATCTGGATCCCAGAATGGTTCGTCCAAGAACTTGAACGGTTGCTGCATGCGAAGTAATATTTTCGGCCGCTCGGAAGCTCCTGTATCTGATTCAGTGACCAAAAATTGAAAGAGTTAAATCGCACTAGCCTTGAGCGCTTCTTTGAGAACCTGATACCCGCCGCATGCACCGCCCGAGGCATTTTTCGCCGTGCACTTCATTCCCTTGACAGTGTTCGAGTGGCTAACCAGGATGAGTGTTGCATTAGGAAAGCGATAGGGACTCACCAAATGGCCTTATCTTGAATTTGACTGCCCTGATTCAGACGCTGCATGATTTGTGCGTTATTCACGGCGTCTCGCGCATGGGGGTCAAGCTCGTAGCGCTCGACGTTGATGAGCGAAGCATCAATAGATTCACAATAATGGATACCCTGGCATGTCTGCCGCGATCGTCGACATTGAACCGATGGAAAATGGCCGATGCCCGCGAAGAGCTGGCCGTCTACCCTGGGGGCTCGATTGGTCGCTCGTTCGCCCGGGGTTCCGTCCCAAGAATGACAGTCCTGACGATGGTGAGGGCTCGTATGCATGGCGGGAAGAGACTACGGACCTTATCTTTCAGAATCTTGTCGAGGTTGAACGTCTTGCCATCGTCGTCCTGATAGTCGTCCCGACTCGAAGAAAAATCCACGAGATAAGCGGTCGCAACACGGGGAACAGGGAATTGCGAGGGAATACCGTGGACGCGCTCGATGCGGCTGACCTTCTGGTTTTTGGTGATGGAGAACGGATGTGTGGGGATGTATACATCGGACGACACATCCTTATCGAGCCAGACGGTGCTCGAGGGCGCCCACTGCCACGCCTCGCCAGCGGCGTCCATCTCCTCCTCTGTCATCAATCTCAGATTCCCATCTTCGAATTTAAAGTTGTCTTGCGGCGGTGACAGGAAAACTGCAGCGTCACGTCAGAATGAGATAATTTGTTGAACAATAATTCATACCGGCCGGGTCCGCAGCTTGCAGATGCGATGGAGCGGGGTCCCGGAGGAAAAAGGAGGCGTCCGAACCGGAAGCAACAGCTGTGGGCAAAATCAGCAATTAATCATCCGGGAAACCTGCGAGTGTTCATACCGGGCGCAAATGGAGTGTCTAGATTGAAAGAGAGCTCCGCAGAATCAAAAAATGCGGCCAGTGAGGGATCCCAGTCCAGATTCGACTCATAATTTCCGCCGAAGAGATCCAGACCAGAATAGGGGGTTGAAGACCCAGAGGCGTCGAGATAATCGAATTCGGAGGCGGGAACCGAGTAGTTTGAGGATTGATAATCGTCGTATGGGTAACTGTAACCTGAGGACGGCGTGGCGGACCGGGTATTGTCGAATCCGACGGCGGGATAGCCATCAAATACTGCGTTTTGAATAGACACGTCCGCGCCATCCATCGAGCGTGGGTTAAAGGGTAAAATGCTGGCCGTAATCAGCGGCGATCATAGCTTACGACATGAATCTACGCACCTGTCGAGATCGAGAAGGTCCATATCTCCCCGTTGACGGAGCCATGCCAGGAGGTCGTTGAGGTCAACCCATGAGGTGCCGGAAAACAATTGCGCGTTTCTCATCCGGAAGTTGGCGGTGAAGGACTGCGGAACATCAGAATGCATCAAATGGAACATCGACAGACTTACCGCGTCACGGAACTGCTCCAGAATGGTGTCGGGGAGGTGCACCAACAGCGCTGTGAGGGCCGCCATTGCGCGGCGCGGCGGCGGCGAGAATGTGGGCAGAAGCAGGAGACGTGGGAGCGCATCAGCAGTGATGCGATCCCATGCCAAGCCACGCTAGCCGAGCGTGCGTTCGGATTTTCTAAACTTGTGTCGGGCTTTCTGAACCGTGTGTCGGTTTTGCTGAAGAACCTGTCCCAGGAGGGAAGATGTGTCGGGTTTGCCAATCCACGTGCGGGAATTCCAAGGTGTGTCGGATTTTCTGACATTTGACACCCCGTGTCGCGGTGTCGGGTTTGCTATATACTCCAAAATTCGAAGCTATGGTATTCTCAAAGCCTATGCGGCCGTTTGCGTGGCACAGGTTTCCGCTGCGCGAATGAAGTAATATTGTCAGCAACCGGGAATAAGCATGCGCAATGGCACCCGCTATTCATTGTCCTCCAAGTCCCATCGGCGCCCACCGAATCCGTCCCCGCCGCGACGGATTAAGCCGTCGTCGTCCTCATACAGCATCCTCCTGCCAAGATCGCTTCGGACGTCCACGCCCAGAGGCTCAAAGCGCGACCCCACGACTGCAAGCAGTCTCTGCGGTTCACCCATGTCTCTACCCTCCTGCACATCTTTGGGCGGGACGTCGAAGCCGTGGAGATGTACAGACTTGAGGCTGGGCCACTCGACGCCATCCTCTAGCAGCGCTGGCAAGGCGTGCTTGATAAAGCGGTCGTAGCCTGGGCCGTAGGGGTTTCCCCGGAGGTACTCCTCGTCGCCAGTGGAGTCTTGTTCGATCTCCTCGGCAAAGGGACGCTGGTCGAGGACGAGATGCTGAAGCGTGCCCCGCGTGGCGCGAATCAATGCGGCCCACTCTTTCAGAATCGCGACGTCCGACGCGACGGAGACGAAGACGTCTTGAAAGCCTTCATTCTGCGACTCGGCTGGCCGGCAAAGCCTAAGGTGGGTCAGACAAGGAAACTGTTTGGGCAGGTCGACGGCGCCGAGGAGAGCGGCCAGTGCACGCGGGGCGATGCACTCCTCGTGTTCGAAATCTTCGGCATCGCTGTCTTCAGCAGTCACTTCGTCATCTCCCTCGCCGTCCAGCCAGGCATCCCCGTCGACCTCGGATTTATTGTGTTTCCACCCAGGCAGAGGATTGAGTCGTTCGTTGCACAGGATACTGCCGATGGGCCTGTCTAGCACAGCGAGCTCTAGGTCCGCGATGCCAGTGGTGCCCTGGCAGAGATACTGCACGAACTCTTTCGGCACATATCCACGGAGTCGAAGCATGCGCAAATTAACCAGGGGAGAGCGGCTTTTCGCCACGAAGGCCTGGACAGCTGCATCCCAGACCCTATGATTCCACGGCCAGTTCATCACCAGCTCCAGGTGCCCAAGGTTTTGAAAGCAGGCGAATATGCCCAGGGGGTCAACGAGATGCTCGCCATCCTTGTCAAGACTAAAGTCCAGGCAGAGGAACCGGACGTGCTCTGCGAGAGCCTCGCGGCGGGCCCGCGGGTGGCCGCCATCCGACTCGGCTGTGTCTTCAAAGAGCTTCATAAAATAGTAAACTCTCTCGGCCGCGTACCAATCTCCTTCGTACTCTAGGCTGATCCCACAGTCATAGTTCCTGTGCTCGTGGGGCGTGACGTCCAACTCGCTGGGGTACCGGTAGTACTCGTGATAGCCTGGCCGGTGGAGTTCCACCTGGGAATAGAGCATGGGTTCGATAAGGCCGCGCCATGATTTGTTGACTCGCGTCAGCACAGTGAGGTTGTAGTGGTTTTGGAAGCTGCATATATGAGCCCGCAACTCGTTGGCGAGGGAATCAAGTTGAGACATGGTGGATGCGGAGTAAGTAGACACTGTGTGAGTCAAAGTACGATGTCTTTGAGGATGTGTGAAGAGTAGTAGTAGCCAGGGTGGGGACTCGTGCGATCGACGCGTTTGTGAAGTACCAACGCCGGAGACACGTTGTGACGGCAACGTGATCTCGTCCCCATATGGTATCTTCGTCTGCTCTCAAGGTATGGAAAGCCAGAGCACCACGCTCGTTTGATGGCCGGTGATTGCTTGATTGGGAAGTCGGACCCAGGATACTTCCGCCCATGGTGACGAGCCAGTGACGAGTCACAGTCACGACCACTTTCTTTTAACCTTTTCGGCTTTTCCTACCCACCTACTTACCTACCTACCCCTCGCATCCATCAATATATATATTATATTTGCTGGCTATCCCTTTTGACCAATCTTTCAATCAAAATGTCGGCAATACGCGGAAGCCTAATTGGGAGAGCTGATTGGGGAGGGTTGGTTGTACATGGCCGATCTACGACTATGAAATATATATTTTGGGGATTAATCTCTTACTGTCTCACACAGTAAGCAAATTAAAAATTTATAAAAAGTGTGCTCACGAAGTTGGGAGTGTGTGCGGGGCGGAAATGATTTTGGTCACTGATACATGTTGAGGAGAAGTAGCTATTGGGGATAAGTTACTGCAAACTTTGAAGCTAATGAAGTCCAGAATCACTTTGATACGTTGAATAATGTTGTAGGATGATCCGTGCTTGTGGTTGGTGGGCTTCACGGGTTTCATGGTGACATTCCATATCAGCGCCCATCCAACCCCTAGGTACAGCCATAATACATTCTACAGCAGATTTGCAGAACGGACAAATTACGCCGTGTTTCATATATATTTATCGGCTCCCTTTACAGTAGTGTACAGCACTTGCGGCAGTATATATTCTGTACTCTGGAGTCAACAGTATGGCGGTCAAAGTGCACTTTTAATAATCCGCTACACTTTTTGGGGAATTTGAGTTTTCCCCTACTTTTATCACGAAAATGATCATTTTCCGCTACTATTTTTGAGTCACATCGGACCAAAAGAGTGTAGCGGAAATCTTACGTTTTCCGCTACATTCATTTGACAAGTTTGTGATCCCGCTACTAATTTTGTGACTCAATCCATTTCCCGCTACTTTATTTTGTGAGTGGGTGATCCCGCTACTTTCTTGCTCAAAAAAATAAAAATCTTCCATTCTTCAATATATGATGCAGGATACCTACGGCATACTCTAAAACACGCTAGGAAAGTATGTACAACAGCAACGAACGAGACATCACGACCTTGGTCGGAGGCACGTGACCGCGACAGAGCGCACGGCGGCGGCAGCCAAGCAGCAACGATTTGGCGATGCCGCTTGGGGCGCGCATGCCACACGCCACAAAACCTAGCACCTCAGAAATGGCGCGTAGCTAGTAACCCTGGTCGGAGCCGGTCCTGGTGGTAGCGTACTACATCGGTGTGATGCTGGAACAGGATACCAAGCGCCGGCGGGAGAAGTGATTGGGCTCGACGGAAGGGGTGGGAAAAGGAGGGGGTGTCAGTAGCCCGCAGCGCGACTCGGAGCGGTTGTCATCTCTCTGGCGGCACCACCGCTGTGTCGACATCCAGAGGTGCCAACCGGTTGCGTTGCATCGACACCCAGCATGCCAAAGGCAATGTCCGAGGTTCCAGTAGGTCTGGTAGCATGCATGCCCCACGATGAAGCGTTGCCAAATGGTGGTGCTGTTTGGGTGCTGCCGCCGTAGGACCCATGATTATCGGTTGATAGGTCGGATACCAAGTTCGGACAAATTTTTGGATCTGGGAGGCATAGGTCAGTGCAAAGTTCGGACAAATTGGAGGGCCAATCAAAAGACCCCAGATGCGAAGTTCGGACAGCAGGGCCACTGTGATCGGAGGTCAGATCAAAGTTCGGACATTGTTCAACCACTGTTCAACCACTGGCAGTTACCTTACTTGTCGAAATAGAACTTCGCTGTGATGAATTTGGAATGGGGTGGAGTGCACAGGATACCTGAACAATGTACATGTGGCTTATCTCCGTTGATACTGGGAGATGCAGGTGGTATGTAGCATCAAACTCTTTTCTCTTCCTTTTATCCCAAGATGGCGATGAGGGAGTGAGCATCTTCGAAGACCATGTCAAGGTTGGACTCCGTGCCAGGAAAATCTTCGAATAGCTCTCGGATGAGAAGGAACTCTTGGCGAGAGCGGTCGCAAGTTTGAATATGGTGAGAAGAAAAGGGAAGACCAATGTTAGCTTACTAGAGATGAAGGAGGACGAGGAGGACCTCCAGTAATAAATTGGGATTTTTTTCATGCTTCTTGGGGGCCCTGGAAAAAAATCGCATTTTTTCGAGGTCAGATGCAAAGTTCGGACAAAAATGTGAC
Source organism: Mycena galericulata (assembly GCA_029289565.1). Lineage (NCBI taxonomy): Eukaryota > Fungi > Basidiomycota > Agaricomycetes > Agaricales > Mycenaceae > Mycena > Mycena galericulata. The sequence continues at coordinate 317,954 of JARKIA010000104.1, forward strand.
CGGCCGCCCACTAGAGGCAGAGTTCGGACAAAATTTAGGCCGCGGGCCCGAGTGAAAGTTCGGACAATTTTTTTTGGAGCGGCCATTTTGGTATCCGACCTCTGTTGGGATAATCATGGGTCCTGCCGCCGTGCGCCTTGTCGCGGTCACGTGCCTCCGACCAAGGTCGTGATGTCTCGTTCATTGCTGTTGTACATACTTTCCTAGCGCGTTTTAGAGTATGCCGTAGGTATCCTGCATCATATATTGAAGAATGGAAGATTTTTATTTTTTTGAGCAAGAAAGTAGCGGGATCACCCACTCACAAAATAAAGTAGCGGGAAATGGATTGAGTCACAAAATTAGTAGCGGGATCACAAACTTGTCAAATGAATGTAGCGGAAAACGTAAGATTTCCGCTACACTCTTTTGGTCCGATGTGACTCAAAAATAGTAGCGGAAAATGATCATTTTCGTAATAAAAGTAGCGGAAAACTCAAATTCCCCAAAAAGTGTAGCGGAATATTAAAAGTGCACTTTAACCGCCATACAACAGTGAATACAACCTTTGCCTGCACAACAAATAAATTGCAAGGCCGGGTAAACATAGATTTGATTGTGATTGTGATGGTCGAGCGTTCGGGTATCCTGGGTCCGACTTCCCAATCAGGCAATCACCGGCCATCAAAAGAGCGTGGTGTTCTGGCTTTCCTGTATAACCCTCCGAATATGTCCAGGACCGATAAAATTTACCCTGCTAATCTCATGTGAAGTTTTTTTGGCGGGGGTGCGTAATATTTTTTTCGACTCAAAACGCAGACAGGAGGACAACTTCGTCGAGTCTATGCAGACGTCAAACGTCTCGTTCGTATCGGAGTCAGGTGGATAAGAATTCATGCTCAGTCTTTTCTGCATTCATTTTTCTTTCATATGGTCATATCAGGGGTAATATATCTTCGGTTGAAAACCAAAACTAGTAAAGTAGGGGACATCCATTTACGGCAAACGTCCCATATATAGACAAATTCTCAAAACAAATGTATTAAAAAATAATGAAAGGACTTTGGCCAAATCCCTGCCATGAATCTGTAGGTATACTTCCCAGCTATCTTATGAACCACTTAAATTTGCGATTGGGCCAGTGTGAAGAGACTAGATGTCTGTTTAAATCCCCATCAATGGGATGAGTGCAAAATTGATGGGACTTTTGCGAGGACATCTCCTCGCTCAATTCCTACTTTGGCCCTTATTGGTTTGACTTAGACATACTTAGGATACATTCCTACAGATTCATGGAAGGGATAAGGATAAAAGTCCCTACAAACCGTCTGGCGAACGAATTGATCTTATTCTTCCATATTTGGAACGTTTACCGTAAGTGGATGTCCCCTACCTTACTCCCAAACTTTTGCAGCATTTGGAGTTGCCGTTGCCTGCCTCAAGGTTGAACCACCAAGTCCCACAAACACCAAGCAGGATAGCCACCCGCTTCGAATCGGGGCCAGGTGATTTTGCGATCTTGAGCCGGCTTTTTTGTCGTTCATTTTCTAGCGAAAAACATCTTCATTCAAAACTCCAAAGGTACTCTGGGACCTTTTTACGCCCAGCTAACTAGTGGACAGCATGGGCAAAAATGGCGAGCAAATGGCCTCACAATACATTTGCCTCTGTGTCATATTTTTGGCGCGGGAGCCATTCGGTTTGTTGGGTGCCTGAATAACAACCCTCTTTTGAACCTCACCTAAAGTCATCATATTGAATCGTTCGCGCCGTTCTGTCAATGCGAGGAGACGTCGATTCCGTTCGCCTGACGAGGCCAGTGGGGCAAGCACGAGTGGGAGGATCGAGACATGAAACAAGATCGAATTCGAAGACTCGGTTAACTGGTACATCGGGACTCGGGAAGAAAACACTCCTCTTTGCTTCTGGTGGTTCCTGCAATCACACTCGCTACAATTGCACAAATCTCCACGTCGTCGCAATCCCGTCCTCAGGTTTGAGATGGACCTGCAGACATGGAAGAATTGAACCGGCAGGGGAAATTAATGCTTACAGGTGCTCTGACCCACTGAGTATCAACAGTCCACACTAGGTCCTCATTAGGGACTTTGATCTTCCAAACGATGATGAGCAAGTTGAAATGTGAAAGAACAAAGGAGCCTACCACGAATGTGTCGTCTCCCGCAGGCTCGACGGAGAAGCTGTTGCCTTGTCCATATTTAGTAACAATTTTGCCCTTCAAATCCAGTAATTCAATCAAGTTAGAATGCCGGCAGAGCGGATGACAACGTGCCTCGGAAGTGGCATAGGTGGCAGCGTTGAGACCGAGGTTGGTGATCGTGTATTCATTTGAGCCCGGGTTTCCACTCGACTCTACCTTCCACTAGGAAACAATCAGTGACGATCGACTGTCCAATGTCACTTACAACCCCGAACGGACACGTGGCTACTCAATAGGGGGTTGAGTGTATGGACTCAAAGGCATGTGCCCCCCTATTATAGAGTCGTGTAGATCCGTGGAGCGGTAGAGCCATAGGGCCATAGAGCCACATAGAGCTACGTAGAGCACGTGGTCTCTACGGTAGAGCACCGTCTGAACGCGTTTGACGGATATTCGGGCCATAGCAACCGGGATATCACACAGAAATCAAACATCGTGATCCGGAAAACAATGTATTGCCCAAGCCGATAATACGTGGCTAGTAGACGACAGAAAAGAGTCTTACCGCAACGAACGATCTGGTTGCTGATTGTCTAGAATTGAGATACATATGCCCAGTGAGTAAGTAAATAATGAAAGGAAAGAGTGAGTAACTCACTGGGTGGTATGAGAGTAACTTGATGGCTAAATGCAAGAATTAGTTGTGAATGAATAAAAGCCACAGGCGGCATATGAACACGACGCAGCGCAAGGAGAATGAAAGCAACTAGAGAAAGAAGTCCTGTTTTTCAGGAGAACTTCGGAGATACAACGTGCCAGAGCTGATTTTATACTTGCACGAGAGTGCCAGAGAGCAGTAAGCCGGTTTAGCCAAGTTCCGAGTGCGGGCATATACAGAAAGCATGAAGACTCAGATAGAAGGAAAGGCGCAGACTTGAAGGAGGACTTGAAGGGGGACTTGAAGGGGGGAGGACAGGAGGAGGTGGTGGTTGGAGAAGAAGATGGAAATGGGGAGAAAGAAGCCGCACATGGGGACTTGGCGTTTTCTTCATGAAGTCGGACCATCAACCGCACGGTTCCAACAGCACACGTGGAGCCATAGCCTCTATGTACAACGATGGAGAGGGAGAATCCGCCGTAGATGCTCGAAGTCGATGGTAGAACCGGGGTCCCTATGGTGCTCTACAGCGAGGCCTCGGCTCATTTTGTATCAAAGACAAGTGAGAACAAAAATTCTGAAGAGACAGGTTAATCTTATGGGAGAATATGGCCAGTTCTGCTTCCAAGCTTTTGGTGCTGGGTGTGTGAAGGGCAGCAGGCGTCGAGGAGGGATTTCAAACTCCGCAATTTACGCAATAAGGTCGACCTCCATACATCCAGCGCCGCTTAACTCTAGACTAAATGGTGTTGCCGTCATGTGATCATGTTCAACTTCAACAAACAAAAGTTTTCTGCTTTGTCCTCATTCAGCAGTGGAATGGGTACGGATGTGTAGTCTGAATCAGGTTTGTGGGTATGTAACGAGTGCTCAGGAAGACCCTTACAAAATTTAACCACCGGCGAATCAAGTTGTGTAATATCTTCTGAAGGCTGCGTTATAAATTATCTTATGCCGGACTTGGTCTCTCCACTCCATAATGGCTCGTGAATATTCACCCGAACAATTTCTCTGCGTGCACAATGGCAGGGCAATTTCAAAATTGGAGCATGCAGATGATCTTATGATTATGTCTACCTCGGGCCATGGATTCCAGGCGAAATTAAACGGCACCACCAGTCATATGGGGAATATTGGGTGTGAGATCCAGACAATGAAATGTTCGTGGGGGCCAATTGGTATCAAGCCAAAGACCCCTCAACATTTTTTTTGTTCTCGATGGGAAACTGATCAAAGAAGCCCCGATGTTCCAGTATGTGGGTGTTTGACATAATCTCAGTGCCGAGGATATGTATGCAGAATATCATCGCGTGTACCTTGAAAAAGCCGAGAGAATGGCCAATGCCTGCCTAGCGGTTGATCGTATGGTTGGTGGACTATCGGTCTGGGATGCACGAACACTCTACTTGCTATGTCCGAAAGTAACCAGAATTTCGGTTTCACGAGCACATAGCCCATTTCTCTGCACAGATTTTTAGCCGCCAGTAAATTTGGCATCTATATAAGAAAAGACGTGGGTTTATGTGTGCCAGACAACACAATTTGTGTCTCGGGATAACCGTACTGGCTCTCGGGGATCCACATGATGTCATAAGTCTCACTGGTTCCACCGGGATGTTGGATTCTCGACAGCCGCTCCACTCGACTGTTTAATTTCTATTTATAACTGTGGAGATGAAATTCCGACTCTTCAAGTTCACCCATCATGAGCACTGGGCCTAGGAAATTGCAACCGCTACTCCCTAAATTACCCTCCCAGACCAGACCAGAACCATTCATCGTAAAGGTTGGTGCCTTGGAATATGAAGGCAGCTGATCATTTTCCTGCCTCAGGCTCATCCTCGGTGGTCGATTCCACATTCTGTCAGTTCTGAGCGATCAAAGAACCGCACAATTTTGGAGAGAAAAACTCAGGTATGAGCTCTTCTGTCTGTGGCATGGATAGTGAGTGATGAAATACTGGAAGTCACCCGGTGAATCCACCAAACGACGCTCAGTAGGCCAGAAGAAGCGTCGTGAGAGGGAGGCAAAGGAAAATTACAAACCAAAGGTTAGATAGTGATCTCAGATCATGGCTTAATTCATTGATGGTGCCCAGGAGAGTTCATCGTTGCATCACCGACGCTGTGATGCTCAACGGGCACGCCGGCAACGGGAACTGGCAGCTAAAGTTCGGACCAAATTATTGTTACTACACACCCCGGGTGAGTAAAGTGGTCGGTCTCGAGCGCAAAGCCTGCGCAGGAGTGTTGAGAAAGTTTAACAATGTCTCACTGCTGACCCCGATTGCGGTACGCACCAATATACTGCACCACTTCTAAAAGGGATTTGACAAGCTGAGTTTCTAGATGCAACGTTTGCCCTTGATGATGCCCTTCAACTTGAATATGACCTAAATCGAGGTGAAAGGAAGGAATACCGGGATCTATTGGGCATGCGTGAAACAACTCCGAGATGAATGCGAGTAGCATTCTTGACTTGGAGTTATTTTGCGTAATTGAGCAATCGATTGATCGGATGCGGGACAACTTCATGAATATTGTGGCATTTTCCTTACCATCAAAATCTGATAGTCTGCAGCTAATCAGCAATGTTACTAACTGAGTAATTCCCGTAGCGTAGCACGGGTAACTGCTAGTTTGATACGAAAGTTGAACTTGAGGTATGAGGTCTCACACTTAGTATAATATTAAATTTCGAAGATAACGGTATTACCCTCTTGGCAATTGTCTTGACAATATTCCTCAAGGTCTTAAGACCTCACAAATAGCGTCAAGCATGTTGAAATACACACATGAGATTTCGCGAATCGTAAGCCACGCTACGAGCCTACATGAATAAATTAACAGCGAGTAAAATCACACCCTTCATAAAGAAAATTGATTACATAAACCCACTTAGAATTTTGAATCACACAGCTATTCAGAGGGAAAGAAATTTATTTTCTGACAATCACGTTCCACGAGACCTTATGCCGACATCAGGCGGGACAATCGGGGCATATTCCAGGATATCCTGTGCTTGCGAGATATTGAACAGACTATGTCCGCGTTAGATTCCGCGCCAACCCACTTCACCCATTTGGTTGGCTGTTCCTCGCGGCTTGTACCGCAGTATCTGGCACCAATTAGGCGCCGTGATTAATTGCCTACACAGTGGTGAGAGCGGATGCAAGATGTTGCAACCATCACAGTGCTGCAGGATCATAGAACTTGATTAAAGCAACATCGATTGACCCAGAGCACCTATATAAGGCTTTTACATCCATTTGGCTTCAAAGAGCAATCTCTCTCTTGTTCCGCAGCTGCTTCTTGCATTCCTTGGAGGTTCACCGGTCCATCTGCTGGAATCTCTTGTCAATCCATCTAAGATTGGCTGACCTTCAAAGGTAGGTATAATGGCGTTCGTCGTCTTTCGGTGTTCGGTGATCACGGTCACGTGATCGCGTTCAACTTCGTATTTTGCTTTTGTGCTCATTCAGAAGTGGAATGGGTACCGATTTATGGTTGAAATCAGGTTGGCAGGCATGCAACATGTGCTCAGGGAGGCCCACAAACAATTTGACCACCGGCGAATTAAGTTGTGGAGTTTTTTCTGTCTCGCGGCCGCATTAAAAATTTACATCATACGGAAGCGTTTCTGCCCTTTGGGCAGAAACTATCAAGAAGTAGGAAAAGCAGCAAGCTCTAGGGCCCCTAATTACAGCTTTACAACAGTAACGACACTGCCAGATTTTTGAAAATAAGAACAAATTTTGATCCCTCCTCTGGTTTCCGGGAGTTATCTAGTGTAGACGCGCTATGTACATCTTGTGCCCCTGGACTCTCATGCACCCCCGTAGCCGAGCTCACGGACGCAGCCTCGCGACTCGCTGCGTTAGGACCTTCCTTTCCTCCTCCTTCAGCTTTACCCTCTCCGCTTCCCCTTCCCTCGACTTCCGCTCCCCGACATTGGCGTCCCCGTGCCCGTTTTTGTATCGTCTTCTCCGCTTTCTCCGCCTTGAGAACCGTCCTCTTCAGCCGACGGAAATGCTTCTTCCTCAACTCGGCACGAAGCTGCGCCATTTGTTTCTTCTGCAGGTCTTCTGACAAGGCTTTCTACATCTCGTCGCTGGTCATGAGGTGAGCCTGCCCGGACGGAACTTCGTGACAAGTCTGAGTCCCAATTTGGAAATTGTTACTAGTGACTCAAAACTTACTTGATTTTCAATTGAAGTTTGTAAATCGCACGGTAGGAAGGTCCTCTAGAGATCCCCTGGAGCAGAACTTCGAAATTCCAAAATTATAATTTTCCGGGAGTGATTTCGCGCTTTTGATGGCGGGTACAACATACGAGGTACGAGTAATTTTTGTTGTAGCGTCTGTTTATAAGAGACTAGATGGCGGGTCGGTCGTAGCCGATGATAGCCCACACTATGATTCTAATGGGTGCCCCAGACCCTGCTCGCAGCCACTGGGGTATATAAACTTTCGAAAGTTTTGGCTCAAATTTCGCGCTTTTTTTCCCACGGTCAAACCACCTCCATTTTTTCTGAAATGAAAATTTTACCTATACTATCGATCACCGGGTAGTCGGCCACCTTAGCACTTTCGGCCTCGAACTAGTGTGTTGAGTCGAGTCAGTATAGGTTCTTGGGCTCCAAAACGAAGGCCTACATCCTGGTAATGAGTTGAGACCGTTTGGCCGAATTTACATGTTCTTTTGATGATGTGATGAATATTCTCTGGCGGGGATGCCGAAAATGGCAAATAACGGGGTAGCCGGCCACCCGCCTAAATCCTTCGTCTGAGGGCAGACTTGTGGTCTCGGTGCATCCCAAATGATTGAAGGAATATAATAGTATGATTCAACATGAATAACTAGTACATATGAGATACATGTGAGGTCTGAGGATTTGATTCTAAAGCTCGGAAGTATAGGCTGGAGGGATATCTCGGCGGAACGACGGTCTCCCAAGGCACCGCGAGCACGGACACCCTGGGAAATGGTCGAGGGAGATTCACAGGAAGGATTTGGACATACCTGGACATAAATCCCCTGGCCTACACACCAGCCGATCCTACAAAAAATATGTTTCTGTGCGCAACCGAAAAATGGTGGTTTGGATGAGTTGGCCGCGATGAGGACGAAGGGCAACGAGTAAAAAGTTAACGGATATACCGAGGTATAGGGTCATGCCCCTTAAATGTCTATATCCAGCTCCCGGTCCGTACCATCCTTGGGTCGCTTGATATCGGGATGGCCAGATTGTGCCACTGCATCAGGAAAATCTGAAATTCCCATATAGACCAATATAGACCAATATAGACGTGAAAGAGGCCATAGCAAACACCTGTCTTCATAGACAGGTCCAGGGGCGGGAGTTGCCATATAGACCAACATAGACTGAGCCAAGTGCTATGATAGACTGAGCCATGTCTATGAAGTTCGCCATCCTGATAGGACCCATAGCAGCCATAGCAGCCAAATCTCAGCCAGATCTCCGCTCCTGCTTACGACGCGTTGCCAAAATGAATGCGAAATATAATAGATTGCACTGGTACATAAGGATGTAAAGAGATACGATCCCACACGCAACCATGCGACGATCGCGCAATGGCGGAGAGTGGGGGGCGATGCTCGCGGACGGGTGGTATGGATAAAAGGGACGGGGGAGGTAGACTGTGTGCTTGAGGGGTGAGTTGCGAAATTTGAAGATTGAGGTGGTGGAACAAGTGCTTGAAGATTTGACGAGGGGGCTTGAGATTAACTTGAGGCTGGAGGTTTGACAGCGAGGTTGGGGTTGACAGCGCGTTTGGGTGTCTTGACAACACTTCAGACGCTTGACGATGCGTGGGAGCTCGAGCTTGAGATGTGAGAGGCTTGGGGATTGAGGAGGAGAAGGGATGCGGGACGGCGTGCGGAGCTTGAGCTTGCTTCATACGGCCGAGGCTTGGACTGGTGCAAGGGTGGCGAAAGGGTGGGAGGCAGAAGAGGCACGGGGGCAGAGGAGGCCAGGGAAGCAGAGGAAGGGAGGGAGGTGAGAGGGGAAGAGAGGAGCTGAGGCAGAGGACATGGTGGTAGAGGGAAAGAGACGACGGGATCAACTTGCGATCAATCTGCCAACACACGTCGTCAACGCGCACGGACCACGCACGTGTGTCTCTGCCGGCTCCGGCCCACTCCCACCCTTGACAGACCACTTCAAATGTCCCTCACCACCTCACCGTCTGAATGACGACACATCGCCGCGATAGATGGCGACCTGTTCCCCACGCCCACGCCACGCACTAGCCAAGATCGACTACGCCGCAGCCGACACACCGCTCCGGCCCTCCGATTGGCACAAGATGTGACCTTCACTCGCATCCTTGCGCGGCGTCGAGCTCGTGCACATGGGAACGACGGGCCCACGGGGTACGAGAGCGATGTCGAGCACGCAAAAAGCTGGAGGTGAAGCACTTTGTCTACGCCGGGTGCCGGGGAAGATGAGGACATAACCCGCAGTGCGTGTTTCCTCTCCTACCCGAACAGATTTGTTGCTGATACTTGGTTTGCAGTGCTGCACGACCCGGAGACGTACATCGGACGCGCGATTCATGTCACTCGGGATCCGGAGTTGCCCACGCCGCGCGAACTCGTGGGGGGACGCGAGGTGTTTGGGACGGTGGGAGCGCTGTTACCCTGTTCAAATATTACTACCATAGACACTTATAGACCCCAATAAAAGTATGACCGTCTTCATAGACATAAAAGCAATACCCCAAGATCTATAGACCACCAGAGTACAACATAGACCCACAGAGACTGGCGGAATGTCTTCATAGCCCACCATAGACCAACATAGTCCCACATAATGGCCCTTGTGTCTTCATAGAATTTCAGGTTTTCCTGATGTGGACATCCTCCCGGTGCCATGTGAGCAGCACGGGGAACCGTTGGAAAGGGTTTCGCGCTTGGTGGCATGCTGACTGGAGCGCTAGAGTCGGGATATTAGAATGAGCCCTGAAGCTTGTAAATCGGCCAAGTATTGGTAGAGAAATGGCCGCTGGCGCCACTCGGATTTAAGAAAATGCTGTTCCCACCCTTCGGCATCGGATCAAAACCGCCGCAGCTTTTGATCGCCGCATCAGTTTGCCTTGAAATTTGGCACGGACCGACCTTAGAGGTGGTGTTCCTTCCTGTGAGTTCAAGTTCTTTCAAATATCTAGCTAAAAGCTCAATATAATGCAAGTGGCCGGTTACCCAGTCGGCTATAGTAAACCACCCTATTCTGGTTCCAAATCTCAAATCTTGCAAGGATTCGGTCAAAATTGCTCTTTGACATGAAGTTCTGTCCGCTATCATACGTGACGCGGCCTGCAACACGCTTCCGTAGTCCCCACCCTGGGTGTGGACATCTGCACCATTCTCGAGCAGGAGCAACACAATCTCGGTGGCGCCATGCCACGAGGTGGCCTGCAATGCGCTTCCAAATTCCCCCCCTTGAGCATTGACATCCGCACCGCTTTCGAGCAACAGGCAAGCAACATCTATGTGGCCCCCACCCTTTGATGCGGCCTGCAAGGGGCATCCATAGTCGACATCCGCACTGCTTTCGAGCAAGAGTCGAACCACATCCATGTTGCCTTGGTATGATGCGGCCTCCAGCACGTTTGCGTACCCGCATTCGCCGCCTTGAGCATTGATATCTGCGCCGTTGATAAGCCGGCATTTTGGCCAGGCGTGAAATACTTATAATCTCACGCTTTTGTTCTATTTACATGAATAGAGCAAGGTCTTATTACAGCTCTTTGCAGAACTTAGGGCGCGACCATTTATTTATTTATTTGGTAAGTTTTCACGAGAACAGCGATTGCAAGCTCAATTCTTAACGGTTTTCTCTGGGAATAGGCTCATTCGATTCGCGTTTCAATTCAGCAGGGCCTGGCATATTAGGATTTCTTCTGAGCACCTCAAAATGATTCACTGGTTCAATTTTCGGTGTTTTCGACTGTCTGACAGCAGAACATGTCCCATAGTAGGTATAGTGCTCCGATTGGCCTAGATTTTTAATATGATGTACTTGGAGGTATTTAGGAGGGCCTGGAATACCGGGATAGTGAATGTAACTTATACTTCAAATATACAGCTCCTAGGGAAATTCACTTGAAATTCTTCTTCCCACAGTGTGTGATAAATTCGAAGGAGAGGTCACGTTCACTATCCCGGTATTCCAGGCCCTCCAGAATACCTCCAAATACATCATATTAGAAATATAGGCCAATCGGAGCACAATACCTACTATGGGACATGTTCTGTGGTCAGAGAGTGGAAAACACCGAAAATTGAACTAGTGAATCATTTTGAGGTGCTCAGAAAAAATCCTAATATGCCAGGCCCTGCAGAATCGCAACGCGAATCGAATGAGCCTATTTCCAGAGAAAATGAGCTTGAAATCGCTGTTCTCGTGAAAACTTACCAAAAAAAAAAAAAAAACAGGCCGCGCCCTAAGTTCTGCAAAGAGCTGTAAATTACATCTTCTAGAGTACAGGAGTTAATGCGAGTCCCGAGCAGTTAACTGTGGGACTATACGCCACTATAAGGCTAGGAGACTGCCTTCTCAACGATTCCACTATGGATCAGCGAGCGGGAGTAAGCCAAACCGAATTGGGTGCAATTCAGCTACCTAACCATTCAGTCGAATTGGGGTTGTCTGAGCGTGTTCTGATCAAGGGTGAATATCAGTGGCATGTCAAGCTACAATAGATCTGAGAAGGGGACCGAGGGACTCACCAAGGACGGCAAGTAGACAAACGGCGCGAGGCCAGACAGAACCCGGGAATACCCGATCAAGTCCGAGAGATCCGAATCAGCTGGTAAACGGCCCGATCAGAAATCTCCGCTTTGACCTCAGGTCAAGGGTTAAGTTTAATGAGACCAAAGTGGGTTGTAGGGGGGAACAAAGATAAGAAAAATTGATATCACCTACAATTTTTTTTTCTGAGAGGGTCGGCGACCCCTCCCCCACAGCCACCTGATGCTATCAAATTCCCTTTTCGGGAAACAGCGTTGCCGAAAGCTTCCGCGCCAGACGGGGCAAGAGAATTTTTCTCTGACTGCGTCTCGACAAAAGCAAATGCAATATCGGCACAATAGTGCAGAGGGAATCAACAACTTAGTTGGCATAATAACGCAAGGTATTACAGCTATTAACAGTACCGAAGGCGCGAACGAAAAAATTTCCATTTTGAGCAGTTTTTGATCCTCGCGAAAGAATTGTCCGTATCTCTGTGAGTTCTCATCGGATTGAGACCGAAAATGGACGCGACGCGTCGTAATTAGTGTTTTCAACACGTGCCCTTTGCGAATCTGAGTATGTAAGAAGCTGTAGGTACTATCTACATGTCTGTGAGTGGTCTAACCAACTCATTTGGTTCAGACTTCGGGTAGTTATAGCCATTTCATTGTTTTCTCCACAAAATGTCTCCGAGGATCCTATAGACCTGCGGGAAGGAATTATTGATAGTTTTGACTCCATCACACAATTTTATATGTAGAAGAGCCCCAACTCCCAAAATATTACGTCCATAGGACATGGTCAGGGCTTGCTACCTGGATTTTACGGCCCATGTATCCTCAGATGCCAGATGATCCAAAATGTAATATTCTCACTCATTTGTTTCTACCACTAATTGCGCTTGAATTATTCCGGAAGATCTAGCTAGGTTTCAACTCAATCCGATGAGAACTCACAGAGATACGGACAATTCTTTCGCGAGGATCAAAAACTGCTCAAAATGGAAATTTTTTCGTTTGCGCCTTCGGTACTGTTAATAGCTGTAATATGCAGCCAGTTCCAAAAAGCAAGCACATGCTGCAGTAACTGACCAGACACAGGCATTCCGTCTATTGCCTGGCGCATGAACTTGGATTTCAGCCAGTTTTGCTACAAGCGCAAACAATGATGAGTCATTGAATATTAGTCATTTCAATTAATAAGAGGCACACGTTCTGCAACAGGTGGCGGAGTCGACCTCCGTGAAGGCAGTAGTTTTGGATATTCTGTGATCACTAACAAGGTTTTCCGAAAGCGCAGTAAATGTGCATTTGTAAGCTTGTAGTAGACTTCATTCAAACTTCATTCATCCCCTCCATTCATCCAAAATCCATCATGATGGGTGCTCGTTATTTTGAGGGGTGGTCGGTGGAAACTGGCAATAATATTACTAGTTAATTCGTTCCTGCAGCCTGGCAAAAGAGGTACCTTGCGATTCGCCCATACGCCTGCAAACCCGCGCAAGAAGAAACCCGAAAAGAGCTTGTTGTCGTCGTCAAATATATCTGTGGTATTAAAAAGATTGCCAGGCAGTCAGCGGTCATGTGTAAATGATAATGCGAGGACTCACCGTCTCCGAAGCCCAGATCTTGAGCGAGTATGTTGTAATCGCACTCTTCCCAGGCTTGCCGCACACTGGCAGGGCCAGCGGACAGAAGGATCTCCAACCAGTACAAATCTGTGCGTTATGCATCAGGAAAATCCTCCTTTTAGAATCTGTGACAATTTGGCAGTTTCGGCACAATTGTGACAAATGAGGCTAAGTGACATAAATGATACTAAGCGATGCCAAGTTCCGACAGATTTTGAATCGGCTCTTAGAATTCTGACTAGGTTTTGCCATTGAAGTGTCAGTTCTGAGCCAGTAGTGTTGCAGACACAACCTCTGTTTTTTGTTTCTTCTGGTGCTCAACGAGGCAATTACAAAAATCATCATTTCACATTCATTCTGACAGGAATCAGCGCCACTTTCCCGGCCACAAAGATGGGTGTTGAACAACATTCTCAGAAGATCAAGTGGGCCCCGGTGTTCCTAAGGGGGACCGGCTGTGTAACACTCCTGCCTACCTACCTACCAACACTTGTATAAGTCAGTGGGAGCGAGTACTAGTGATGTATGCGGAAGTGGAGATTCCCCAATGATTCCCACAAATTCTAACAGGCGCCATTCATCAGGACAAAGTCTTTTGACAGTAGTTCGCCGCTTAGATATATTGCCTGAATTGGTCGCTATAGCTCCCATAGTTGCCTGCCAAGACTATGTAGTTCATATTGTCTATGTAGCGTAGGGCCAAGGCTATACTACATAGTATAGTTGTCAGCCCAGGATATGTAGTCCCCTATATTCCATCCCTTTCAAGTTCTGCCAGAGAGCGGAACTAACACAATCCGACTCATTTGAGTGTATTTACCCCCCAAAAATCATTATCTGAAATCTTGAACAAAATGAGCCAGAGAGTTGAGAATATTGCCAAGTTGAGGCTTGACGGGAGCTTAGTACAGTGCAGGTGCAGGACTCGCCGGCCATACTGTACACGAAGGGTTCGTAATGTCATATCTCCCGAGTAATATACCCGCCGCTGGAAAAGTCACTGGCGGCCGCCGGTGGCCGCCAGTGGCCATTGGCAGATGCTGATGGACAGTGTTTCACGTGGTGTACCAGTGGGCGCCAAGATAAGATACGGATTCCGGCGATCACCATTGACTTTCACCGGACCGCCGCGTCCCCGGTCGCCAGCGATTGCCACTGGGGTCCACCGGATGATAGTGGCGATCACCGGAGACCAATAGCCAAACATTGGGTTTCATGAATAGTGCTTCAGGTATAAACTGGACACATTTTATGGACCCACATGCACACATGGATACAAACAGCTTGCCTTTGAACTGGTGTTCGAGTATATTGTGTTAGTGTAGAGCTATTTTGGCTCCAACGACTCAGAAATTGAATTATCAGTGAGTCAGAGAATCAGAGGTTTGAAGAAAGCTTACCACAAGATTTGTGAGCCTCTACATAGCCGCTTCAGACTCAAGTGAACCTTATGTTTGTTGTATCCAAGCTTTCCCACCGTGATATTCAAATTATATTTATTTATCACAAACAAGCATTTATAAAGATCCTGAATCAATCATATGTTCATTCAACACGTATTAACACCTATGTTAACGCGCAATCGGATCTGCTACCCTGAACAAAGCGAACGAATGTTTACGCGTCACGTCACGTGATATTCCGATCAGATATCGATGCGTGTTGACTTCCCGAATTGGTATCGGAGGCAACGAGTTGGCCAGAGAAGGCATGTGAAACTCCATAAGAATCATTTGTTATCAATGCACAGGTTGGCCCACCCGAAAGAGTTGGGCCGGTGTGAACCACTGAAAACCAGAGGGATTTTGCTTGCCAACAGGAGGAAATTCTGCCAGCATGAACCAATGAGGACCGGCATGAAACAAGGGAATTTGAACAAAATTACCAGCCCACCTCAAGCTCAAACCATTGAAAACCGGTTGCTCACACCGGGATTCGGTGGCTATTCATTCTGGTATGACCCAACGACTCACAGTGAAGTTCAGCGAAAATCAATGGAGAATGGTGGAGATTGCCTCAGTACCTTATCCAACGAACTCCAGTGGTCGCCAGCGGCGGCAACGGGGTGGTGCGTTGTGCGCCACTGATGGCCATTAAAACTTAATGGCCGGCCAACGGCCGGTGGTGGTTATTGACATCAGCCAGTGCCGAACAGTGCCGATCACCCGAGTTGACAGCTCCGCGTGTATTACTGTATCTCCCAAGCTTGTCAAGTCAGTTCAAACTCCGCTCGGTGCGTGATCCGATCGC
Source organism: Mycena galericulata (assembly GCA_029289565.1). Taxonomy (NCBI): domain Eukaryota; kingdom Fungi; phylum Basidiomycota; class Agaricomycetes; order Agaricales; family Mycenaceae; genus Mycena; species Mycena galericulata. The sequence continues at coordinate 333,390 of JARKIA010000104.1, forward strand.
ACACGTGTCATGGTCCGTGCGCATCTATATCTGGTTTTGATCTGGTTCATCTTTTGATGCGCATCTTTCCCCAAACCCCCATCGCTGCCCCTTCGCTCCCCTTCGTTTTCTTGTCCACAGACCCAAGCGCCGCCAGTTTCTATCTCCGGGGTCGCTGCCATGTGTTTTTTTTGCATCTCCCTTTGTCAAGATCAAGACGTCTGCAAGAGCTCTTGTACTGTGGCATGTCCTGTGGCTCGTTCTCCTGTCTGCTGCCAAGTCATCCAATGCCCTCAAGTTCTATGTCCGCCTCAAGGCCCTCAAGTTACATGTCCTATTCAAGTTATGCTCGTAGCGTCAAGCGTTGCATGTCCTCTTCAAGTTATGCTCGTAGCGTCAAGCCCAGTCAAGTCCTCGTCACCGTCGTGCACATGGATACGCGTCACATCAAGCGGCTAATAGGTATGTGGATACGCCGCCTCCTCGAGGCCTCCTCATTTGCGTTGTTGTTCTTGTCTTCCCCTCTGTATATGTGTGTACCTAGCGTATCGTAATTCAATTTTTTTTGTCTAAATTCTTTCGTGCGACGCTAATTTGAATACGAGGCCCCTGAATTTTTTCGCAATGCGTGAAGTATTCTAGCGATGTGTGCTATGTTGGTCTACATATGCTACATACCTACCAGACTATGGAACTATGTTGCGCTATAGATCTTTGGCGGGGAACTACAGTGAACTATATAATGGGGGGGTTAACGATGGCACTATGTGAACTATGCTGACTACATCACACTATAGAGACAGTCAACATTTTCCTGATTGCTGAACCTTTAGGTTTGGCTACCCAGGAGAACATGGATTTCGAGCCATTTTGCTACAAGGACAAACAAAAATTAGTCATACAGAATTAGTCATTGCACAAAATTAATTGCTGAACCTTTGTAAGGAAACAGGAAAAAGTAATTCAAATGCACATATTTTTTCCCAACCTTACTGATTTATCTGCCTGTGGGCCACTCCGTTTCACTCACGAGATTCACTCGTTTCTACTTTAGCTATTAGTCATTTCTGCTTGATGTTCGGGGCAGTATCCGTTGATGTGAGAATTGGGCCCCGACGGACAACGGTTACATGTAATATTCCGATCAGATGGGCCGTTGTTTGGCGTTGTTTGGCATGTTAATTGGTAAACCCGACTTCCTTTCGGGCTCTTAAATCATGAAAATAATGTTGGGAGCACTAGAGGTACATTAGAGAAGATTAGTGGGTGACTTTCCATAAACATAGAATATTACCTGAGCTCACTTGAGAGTGCCAGCCATGGCATCAATCCCTGAAAATTCGGGTCGTGAATTAATTTGTTGCGTTCCCACAATAACAGAATAAAAGATTACAAGTCGTGGTTCCCCTTGCACAAGGGCCGCAGGCTGCCCCATAGGTCGAAGGTATTGATCCTTTGGTGTTAAACGAAGACTCCGGAGTTTGGGGCTCAAAGTAGAGGCTGAGATCGTGTATTGACTACCCAAAGCAGTTTATTCGGTTAATCAAATTCTGTAGAGGGGACCCCCCTCCAGATTATGCTAGTTTCAGAATAAATCCTGTCTGTTTTGGTGCTCTCCGGTTGATGGGTCCTGACAGCTGCCTCCGCAAAGCACATAAATATTCTGCAGCATTTATCTATGTTTATGGAAAATCAACCAGTGTGTCCAAAATTTTAAAATCCGTCCAGAATGTAATAACTTGGCTCAGCACCGAATAACATTGGCTGACTTGGACAAATAGCAAGCCACCTCGAATTTAATCGTCCTTCATTGCGCTGGAGTGCCTCGTCTTTCTTTCTGGCTCAGCTGCTCTCCTGTGACCTTCAAAGTCTCTGATTGACTCTTTTCTATATCGTGAGGTTTGAAAACATGCCAAAAAACTGCTGCTCTTCTCTGTAAGTAACATGGAACCACGGTGCTGCCCTGGATGCCCCAAGGGGTCAAAGGATCACCCTCCCCAGGGCATCCTCGAATCAGGAAGGACAATGAAGAGGACTCTGAAGGTTCTTTTCAGCTTACCACAGTGTGCTTCATGAACCATAGCCTGATTGCAGCAAACAGATGAAAGCCCTGGCAAGAAAACCAGAACCTTGCAGGAAAACAGAAAAAAAAACAAGGAGGGTACACCCACTTCTTCAACTAACCCTGCTGCATCAGAGCAGTCCGCACCTGCCGATGGTGTAAGAAGTCAACATGCCCCGGAAACCACAACACCTTAGACTGCAAGGTTGTATGCAAGATTCACTGTTTAAAATGTGGCCAATTCCAGGGGTGCAGGGGTGTGGACAATGGCAGGAAATGTACACAGAGATCATGATAATTTCAATACCTCAACTTCTTGAAGTACTACTGGTACTCTGCGCATCCTGCTGTATATTTAATCTAGTCCTTTTGAACACTCCTGTGATGACCTGGCAAGTTTCATTGAACTCCCTTCTCTTTTCCCCTGTTTTCTTTTTTGTTTGTTACCATCGGGACAAAGGGTGCATTGAAATAAAAACCCGGAGAATATCAATCCGAGTCTCCGAGATCAATCACTTTGTCTCGATCTTGCCAGCACTTATGAAACTTGGCTCTCTCCTCCATGTCCTTCCTTGCTATCTTCTGCAATTTGCCTGTCTCCACTGGATTTGACGGCCGTGCTGTACTCTCTTGTGCTATGATCGGATCACGCCGTCCTCTTTGCGGTTATTGGGTGATCTGTGTGCCTTCATCTAAGCACCCCTGGTGTCTATTGTTTCACTTGATAAAAATGATGAGATAATACTGCAAAGTCCTAAAGGTTCAGCTACCGCCTCGGAGAGGCCTAATCCAAGTCATGTTGATGACACAAGTTTAATACTGGCATAGCAGTGATGGCTCTGGAATCTGTGCGACAAGTTGGTACCGGCGGAAAAACCTTGAAGTCGAAGCGAGGGTTCAGCAAGCGAGGGTTCGGCAGTAAGTCACGTGTTAGGTTGACAGTTCGCAACACAAACAAGTCACATCCTGTCAACCTTTCTTGCCTTCTCCCACCATCTCCCCCCATCGTCGTCGCGACTTCCTCAGCATGAACCAACGTCTGCTTTCAATCTTTACCAACCAGTGTTAGGTATGTGGCGAGCCATCAAGATCTTTCATATCTGACACTATCTTCCTTCTCGCCATTGTCTTTGTCCGCTTCCCTCGACCCGACACTGCCTCTACTATATGACTTTCTCCAGCAGGTCTCGGATGTGAACCCATCCCATTTCGAGCTCACTCCAGGTGTGTGAATCTGTTCAGTGTTGCCCTGCTCTCGTACTTACCCAGTATGGCCTAGCCTGGCTGCCCTGGCTTGTCATTTGCAAGTATGTATGTCACATCCATCGCCATCCCATCATACTCATGTTCCAGACATCACAGTTGTATATCCCCACCATGAGAGGATGTCCCGGTGCAGTCCTTGGATTTTGTCTGTCCCAGACACCAACTACCTACCAATGTTTCTGCGCTGGTAAGCAATATTTGTCATTCCTCTTCCTTCGGAATTCTTCTGACTGTTTTTACAGGGTTCAAGTGATCCAAACAGGTACTTTTTTGGCGGATCTGGTACCTCTAGGTAATTCCACTTGTCATACATCCTGTTTTTTGGCCCTAATTCTTTTGCAGATACCTTACTGGATCTCTCGTGACTGCTTCTTGATGGCTCAGTGTTAGTAGTAGGAGTAGTAATAGCTGTATATCACTTTGTTGAGCTATGCCATGTACATACATAGTCAATATACATCTGTTATATCTTAATCATTGTGAATTGAGGTGACCAGACAGCGACAAAAGCTGCTAAAAACACGTCACAAATGTGTCAAAATCTGTTCAAAACTCGGAGGACAATGATCGGATTTGCAAGATTCCCACAATTTAGCATTAGGCCAAATTTGGCACAATTGTGTCCGGATTTGTTCCATTTGTTCCGATCCAACCAAATTGTAACAGATTTGAGAAAGAGGATTTTCCTGATGCAGTGGAATAGATCCCGGTAATAATGGAGTGGGATGAATCCCAAATTGAGTGGGTATAAACCTAGAGTGGGACGAATCCCGAGAGATTAAGGCAGGCCCGTAGAGCCTAGTGTTTTGTAGTGTGTTCATTGTGTGATTCACTAGTGGATTGTCGCTGGGCGGACAATAGGGGGTCCAAAAATTGTGGATCCGATAAGTAGCAGGAATGCAGCGTTCATATGGGTAGGTCGGGGCTTGGGAGTACGGGGTGATAGTGTCGAGATCAGGGTTGTCTCAGAAATTCTCAAGCGGAGTTATGAAACGCAAGTGGAGTGTCCAGCACAAGTCGTGGGGCGGAGATGAGGGCTGTTGGCCGTAGATTGATGTCATCGAAGATTCGGCAAGGGGTGACTGATTCGGAGAAAGTGAGGCTAGAGGGATAGTGGTTCATTCTCTGGCATCCCCATGGCCCTGCGGCCTGGAGTTCGGCAGTCTGCAGATCAGTCCCCGCCGATCTCTCCACACCCAGAAATACATATGACTGTCTGGACTCTTCTTGAGGAGTGATGTAGCTGGGAACAAGACGGAAAAATCCGACCATTCAAACGTGACCTGTCATGAAAACCTCATCTTTCGTGGGAAATTGGCAGGAGATAGCCACCACAATTCTGAGCAAAACTGTCTGTTCAGATTTGCCGTAGCTGCCCTCGTTCTTATGTGCGGAGCCTGAAAGGTCTCCATAAAGCTTCGTGTGAATCGTGTCCCATTCCAAATCCCCATCCTGTGTCGAAGACACGTAAATGAAATTTTCAGACGCTGGAAGGTGTTCAGGCCTGATTACAGCCGTTTGCATAATTCCGTGAAAATGCGAAAAAAAAAAAAAAAAAATTCGCCTGTGCACGTGACCGATGCCGAATTGTACCGAGTTGTGCCGGGTCTATCCGCAGCCTTTCAGCATCAGGAAGGCATTTTCTTTATGTCGGAATACACACCCAATAGCTACAAAAGAGGTAATTGGAACGGCTGGTCAATCTTTCGTGCCCTGGCACCATGTTTGACCACTCGGCCCCCCTCGGCATCGGTCACGTGCACGGGAGATTTTTTTTCGTGTTTTCACGGAATTATGCAAACGGCTGTAGGGCGCGGCGTGTTTTTTCTTTTCTTTTGTAGGTTTTCACGAGAACAGCGATTGTGGGATCATTTCTCAACCATTTGCCCTGTAAATAGGCTCATTCAATTCGCACGGAAAGGGCGGAGGGCCTCGTCTCCTAGGTATTTTTTATGGGCACCGAAAATCTCTTTTTTGGGATAGATTCCCGTGTTTTTCAGTGGTTGAGCGGAGAACACGTCCCATGGGACCTATTTTGCTCCAATTAACCTAGATTTTCATTATGGTGGATTTCAACATATTCCGGAGGGCCTGAAATATCGGTATTTTGAATGGGATCAATACTTCAAATATACAGTTTAGAGATACATTCCTTTCATATTGTTGATCCCAAAGTGTATGGTAGATTCGAACCAGCGTTCACATTTACTATCCCGGTATTTCAGGCCCTCCGGAATATGTTGAAGTCCACCATAATAGAAATTTAGGTCAATCGGAGCAAAATAGGTCCCATGGGACGTGTTCTCCGCTCAACCACTGAAAAACACGTTAATTTATCTCAAAAAGGGAAAGTTCTGCAAACGGCTGTAATAGTCAGCTTCATTCTGACTTTCCGTGGTCCCCAAGATCCAAGCACCGACCTTGTGGCCCAGATTTCAAGATTTTTCAACCACTTCTTCAGTCCAGATCCATGAGTGTGGACCCGGCGGACACATTTGAGGGGCCTCACCATTCAATTGGTGAATCGAGCAGCGCATCCCCGGCGCCGGGAGTGCCGATTGATTGCATCTGAGGGCATGTATTCGCTGTCGGCCCTGTCAGTGGAGGTGTCCGGGGCATTCTGTGAGTCCATTTCGGGGATCGATGCTGCGTAGCTGATGGTGCTATCTTGAGATAATTTGCTCGTGGTTAGCTGGAATTTTTGGCCTGAATCGTGGTAATTTTTTTTCTTCTTCGTTCAGAAGTGGAATGGGTGCGAATTTCTCGATGAACGCATGTCCGTGGGCATGGAGTGATTGCTCTGAGCGACTCACGGAAAATTCAACCCCCGGCGAATCAGGCTATGTAATATTTTCCGTATTTGGGCAATTTTTTTTTCTTTGTTCAGAAGTAGAATGGGTACGCATTTCTTGGTGAAAGCATGTCCGTAGGCGTGGAGTGAGTTCTCTGAGAGACCCCCTGGCGCACTGCTTCTTTCCACCCGAAGTCATTTTTTGTCAAGTCCGGAATGTATACCCCAGGAATAATCTTGACTTTTTTAGCAGGCAGGACAGCTCGATGTGGGGAATAGCGATATTTGGATTAACACCACTGGTCATCCATCGGTCAAGTTCCGTGATGAAATAAACTGACAAGGTACGAGGAAGAAGCGGGTTGACGTTGGGAGCTGGAAGGGAACTGAGCCGACGCGCCTCCAATGTCGGCCCTTGTACCCGTGGCGATGCGAAACCCAGACTGAGCACCGGAAGTAATATCCCCAATGATATGTAAATAAGCGGAACTCCCCTGTATCGACCATCTTGAGTTGAGCACAAGATTATAACTAACAGTCAATTGACTGGGGATTGAAGCATAGCCTTGAATTCACTGTGCAGATCCGAAGTAGTTAAGCTGCAGTTTATGGTGTACTACCTCGTGGCCATCAAGAGGGGAACACAAGCCAGCTTTACTGGAGCTTCCTGATCAATGCATCACAACCAGCAAGCCGATTGACAATTGCCTCCCAAATTTTGTGGCCGGTCCCAAAGGAAAAATAATATTAGGAAATAAGAATCTTTGCAGTTGCCGTACCGCTATCCAACATGAGCAAATATTCCTGGGCTCCCAGGAGCATAAAACACACAAAGTTGCACCTCTCCATTCCGGTAATACGACCTCCTCCTCCTCCTCCTCCTCCTCCTCCTCCTCATGGGGTTTCCTCATGAGTAACACGGGAGCCATCAATATTTTTCCACAGACACTGCCTCTCCACCAGGTTGCATTCAAACCTCCGCTGGACTAGTATGTCCCCTCAGGGGATGGGTCCACCGTACCCTCAAAATTCACTTGTCGGGCATCAAAATCATGTTCCAAACTCAAAGCCAAATATTGGTCACTTTTGAGGAACACAGTTTTTCAGTCCTAGGGCAAATCTTCGTTATACAAACAGGCCATCCCCTGGGAAACATAGCGAGCCATTACATATGTCATATCTGCACCCTCCAATGAAGAAATACTGATGTTAGAGGTGATATATGGAGCCAGATCGCTTAAATGGCATATTTGCCCGCGGAACACAAATCACTCATCATGTGAAAATTCTGAGGACACCATCCGCTGCGTATTTTTCGTCCAAGTCGAACGGGACCATGCCCGAGATGATTGAACAAGAATTGAGCCCACGGTAGCTGATATACGCAGAATCACACATTTTGATGCAATTTTGATGCGCGCTCTAAATTCTGCGAAGAGCTGAAACCCAGAAAAATTCGGATGCCAGGACAACCAATCTGCAGCCGTGGGAAAAATCGGTTGACACCGCTTGGCGTATTCCGGGTGTCACACAAATTCCACAATTTTTTTGAGGTGCTGAATTCGCCGGGAAGGATGGAATAGAGCCCCTCGAAAAGTCACTAAAAAATTAACCCAGAAAAACTCGGATGCCAGGACGACCAAGATGCTGCTGTGGAAAAAAAAAAAGGTTGAAACACCGCTCGGCATATTCCGGGCGTCGCACACATTCCGCAATTTTTTTAAGGTGCTGAATTTGGGGAGGATCGGATCGGACCTCCGTAAAAGTTTCAGAAAAATTAACCCACAGCGCAGGAACCCAGCACCTTCCCGCGCGAGGGTATCGAGGATCCGGGAATCATTGAACTGTCGTTGATCTTCTAGACCATCACAGAAATTGCGGATGGTTGCAAGGTGGGCCGTGAGGCGTTCGTCAAATGTGGCCCCTCCACTGTGACTACCCGCGGCGGTATCAACAAGATCTATGTCGTCGTCGTCGTCGGAATGATCAGACATGTCCGCAGGTCTTTGATAAGGAATAACATCGAGCCTTGAGCTTGAACTGAGGTCGGCTGAGTTCGAGGTAATGGGTATGGCTGAATCCAGAGGAATAAGGGATGGGTGGGACCAGAGTGGAGCAGTTCGATTGCGGGTAACTTCGAGAAAGAAAATAGGTGGAACAGGTTGAACGGCCTGAACTAAATGCTTTTGTCGAGTTTGCGGTAATAGGAGGGGGCGAGTTTTTTGACAAGGATCCACACCAGAAGGTCGAGTCGTGGCATATGGAAGTGATGTAGGAAATCTTTCTTGATGCGCCGCCAGCTAAGAGTGATTTATTTAGCATTCGGAGTTCTGTGGATGGAATTGTCTTACTGTGATTCAACCATCATGGTGGTTTTGAGCCGTGGAATCATGTCGTCTTCTGCGCGAGACCAGAGTTCCCACCTCCCTGTGCGATACCAATTTTCCCAGAGGTACGCCCAAACCTCGGGGAGATCGTTCTCGACGCAATAATCATACATCTGTCTGACGGCCCACAATCGGATTCCTTCCCGACTCGGATGAGAATAGCCGCGCAGAAGTGGATGGGCACAGAAATGGTGTTCCATCATGTCGACGATGGAATCTCGGCACTCGAGGGGGCAAAAAGTACGTCTGGTGGTAGCTTCGTCGGGATCTGAAGCTGAAGAGGGAGGGTCCTCTGGTTCGGATGGCATGGAAGCCATTGGAATTTTGGCGGGCAAGGTTTTCGTGCTAGTCGTCGCAAGTGGCTGGCCGAGGTATCCGTATGAAAAGTGCGTTCGGGTCGGCTACTCTGCCCTCCGCAGCGGTGGAACGTCCCGCCTCATGATCATATTCACCACCCTCGAACTCCTTGGGATCCGCACGGCCGGCAGGTCTGAATGAGACGTCAATAAATGAGAACTCCCGGGCAGATCTGATCAACCATCTAAAATGAAGTTTTGAGCGGCGATTAGGCACGGCAAAGAGGATGGTGGGAAGAAAGAGTCACATGAACGAAGAAATGAACCGAAAAGAACAAGCCGAGGTTGGACGAGTTGGGACTACAGCGGGCAGGAAGAGGTGGGAAGATGTAGACCCGTATCGCCCTCTCAAACTGTCACGGTACGGGTTGCTCCGAGACTCGAGCAAAACGGATGTGGTGGCAGCTATCACTTCATGACAACCCGGAGTTTCGACAGCTGCAGGCCAAGATTTTGGATCTGGACTCAGAATAGGGTGGTTTTTCGATAAAATTTTCGTTTCAGAAAAATCGGAGGAGATCGGCTAGCGTGGGAAAAAGCGCGAAATCTGGGTCCGAGAAACAAAAGAATTTAGCCTGGGAAATCAATTTCCCTGGCCGACAAGTGTCCATTTCGTCTTTTGAATGACTCCCAGAGCTGTTCACGGTTGTTTTACGGACCCTGGCATGCTGGACATGGCATAACCTGCTTGGCAGCTTTCCCAAAAAGGCAATTAGCGGTGCTACACAGCCACCGGTCCGGGTGATCCGCAATCAAAAGCGCGAAATCCGAGTGGGAAAAACGTAAATGAACATTTTCAAAGTTTTGCTCCTGCAGATGTGTAGAGCTGCCTCTTCTAATGCCATCCACACTATTTACATGACTTTCTGACAAAAACTGGGGTGTCAGTAACAATTACCAAATTGGGACTTGGACTTGTCACGAAGTGATAGCCACCACCATACGAGGCGGGACAAGCGGAGCGGGGGCACGATAGGGCTGCCCACCGTCCCGTCAACGGCCCGGGAGACGGCCGTCAATCTGTGATGCCGAGACGGTTACGGGCCGTCAAAAAAGCGGCCGTCTTTTCCAATTTTGAACCTCGAGACGGGACAGGACGGCAAAAAGACGGCCGTCAACCGTTAAATGACGGGACGGCACTCAGTTCCGCGAGATTGAGTATCAGAGCCCTGAACCTGCATGGCAATGAATAATAATCCACCCAATTAAGGCCCGTGATGTTAAATTCGGGCCCCTGCTTCACATATTACATGCGAGAGAAATGTTTTCGGAGGGTACACCCGCATCACGTGAGATGTTGAACCACGATGAACAATTATGTGAACCGTCGTGGAGCGGAGTATGGTACTTTAGATACTCTGAAGAGTGTGTTAAGTCATGGCGGTCAATTCTTGAGCAATTCACAATCATTTTGGCGCAAATAGACTATGCATTTGGTACCGCCCCCTCTACGGCCGCACCCTGACGGGACGGACGGCAAAAATGCCGTCCCGTAGCTGCCCCGTCAATTCCATCCGGCAAGCTGCCGACGGGACGGGACGGCATGCCGTTGACGGCACCCGTCACACCCGTAAAAACGGGGACGGTGGGCAGCCCTAGGGCACGAAACGATGTTGGAAAGACAAGACGTGTAACTACGTGGCACGAAAATAAAGACCATAGTAGGTAGGTAAGCTATCTACAACTATCTATGCCGCGGGTGCGTCAAAACCAGTGGGTGAGCATATCTTGAAGCCGAATCGTTGTGGTAAGAAGAGAAAGTCACGCTTGGTCACTCCTGTCACGTAGTGTCTCACGGATGTTCGGACAGAAAGTTCAGCTTCGTTTAATCCTCTGGGGCACTTTAAAAGCATTCTAAAATTACGGGACATCTCTATTTTACGAGCCAAACTTTTTGACAGACAAAAGATGAAAGTTTTCGGACTTTGAAAATCACCAAAAAAAGTTCGGACACAGAAAACCGCCTCGATGACAAGTAAGAATACTTTAAATTCGCAATCTAATATCATAGAAAAGGTCTAGGAGGATAGCCGAATTTTAAAATGTGCTCGGGTCGGGGATTCTAGGTTAAAGGAAGAAGTTATACAAGTATTTTCCGTCTCATAGACACAAACTTAGGTTCTAACAGAGAAAACCACCTCGATGACAACCAAGAATCCATAATATTTGTGATCTAATATGGTAAAAGAGGTGTGGGAAGCTAGCCAAGTCCGAAAATAAGGTCAGTTGGGAAAACTAATGTCAGAATAAGAAGTTGTACAAACATGTTCGTATGGTAGCCAAGAACTCAGTATAAACATAATCCAGTCTTCGACTCGTTCAGTGGTTCAGACTTCAAATTCAAATTTTTGGCACTACGACCGTGAAAACAGTTCATAAGGCATAATAATATGCCTCTGATAACTCCACAGCATCCTTGAAGTAATATAACAGCTCAGTGAGTCCATTTTTTGTGAACCACCAAAACACCATTCTCAGCCATTAGGCCGATTCCTTCTGTCCAAATGACTTCAGGTCCGAGAAACACATAAAATCCACTAATGTTGCGACCAATCTACACGAGAAAAATATATAATAGCTCGTTTGATTCAGCGCTGAAAGCCAAGGTACAATTCAAGGTCGTATCGACAAGTATTTGTATACAGACTCGGCACCCCTTCCAACGCCAGCGAAATTCCACACAGAATGGTCTCCTTAGATTCCTTTGTTGTTGCCTCGGCCATGTAAATTGTTAAAAAAACAGCTCTAAGCACTCAAATTTCCATTAAATCCGATGCCACGATCCCAGTTCAATCGCCTTTTCGAGGCCATCATTTCCAGTACTTCACGAAATTTGTGGAATATGGTGGGGGTCGAAAATGGCCTGTGCGAAGTTTCAGCTATTTTTTGTTCGCCCAAGAGCATCGTTCGCCGTGGCACAACATGTCTTCTGGGTTAAATTTTTTGAAAAGTGGTGAGGGCCGGAATTGGCTTTTCATCATCATTTCCAGTACTTCACGAAATTTGTGGAATATGTTGGGGCTCGGGAATGGCGTGTGCGAAGTTTCAGCCGTGGGGGAGAGCATTCACCACCAATCCCATCGCGGGGTTGTCAGAACAAGACAGATCTGCGGTGAATCAGTGATGTAGTCAGACTCCAGCCCCAAAAAACGTGGCCTGCAGTGATATCGAGGCGTTTCACGGATGTGAAGCGTGTGAGCGACCGATCGAGTTCTGACCAGGTCGGAACTGGGGACGATGACGGCGCAGTGTGGAGCCACGGAAGGATTGCAGATGTCCCTGCCACGGCCAAGGAGAGACACCGGTTTGCAGACCACACCATGCCTGACTCGCGCACCAGACAACGCCGTGTTCCTCTCGAGGACCTACCGCTGGACCTATTTCTCCCGACTCCAAGGCCCGACAAACGCACAATGCGCAGCCCCAGAAAATGTCGAATTCTTGCTGAAAATGGCATCGTTATGACTTCCTCGCTCAGTACCTCTCGCTTCACAGTGAACTCACCCCACTCTCCCTCACAATGGAGCTGCATTTCGGAGCCCCCACCAACTCCCCGGCGAGACACGATACGTGCAACTTCTCATTTCGCGCTTCAGATGGCATCGGTATTACTTCCGGGCCCCACCATATCCGGACGCGATGCAACCCCTCTGTCCGGACTTTGGTAGTTTGGGTGAGCACGGCTACTTCACTTCGGGGTCGGTATGTAGATACCCGAGCTTGTATAGTAGTAGACATCTGAATATATTGATTGAAACGCAAACTAAACTGGAGGACCTGGAATTTGTGCATAAGAGCACTGGAAATTAGTGCGCTGAAGCACTCCATATCAGTGCCTCGAAGCACTAATAAACATGGAAAAGCACTACATATCAGTGAAATTTTGGCCACATGGCACTATATATAAGTGTGTCCAGGCACTAATTAGGAGTGCTTTCGGCACTATATTTTGGTTGTACGGAGGCACTAATATATAGTGCTTCCGGGGTCTGGTAAAAATGACGCGACACGCGCGCATTGACGCGCACCGGCGCGGCATTAACGCGGCACTGACGCGGCGTTGACGCGGCACTGACGCGCATTGACGCGGCAATCGGCGCGCCGCCTCTAACATTCAAACTAAGCCCCTAGAAGCCCTAATTCCACCTCAGACCACCATTTGTGGTCTCAACGCATCCCTTGAAGCAAAAAACCCCTTCCCAAAAATGTGGTCAGTTAACACTAAGCTACGTCAGGGAGTATTATTCTTCATTGAATTCAGGGTATATCTACTATAGAGCGGACTGAAGTTAATTCAGAAAGCACCTTTAATTGGGAAATGCACGGGATTCTTCGCCGTCGGGTCATGTTTCCTGGTTTAATTGATTGGTGAACCCTCGTCGTGTCTTGTCGATTTTTTCACGGACATACTCTGATCACTCGTGGAAGTCCTGAATCCTCTCTCATTCCATTGCATTGTGTTCGCTCTGGTATTCCAATCCATTGTGTGACATGGATACAAATTTCAAATCTCGGTTGAGAATGTGGCCAGTGTACAACACCTTCCGACTATCCCTGTATTAAAAATTGGTCTTTGGTTCTTCGTCAACACAGCTGGACCTGTAACATGCGGCAGCGCGGACTGGCGCAGTTTGATTCGCCACTGACGCAGCGATCAGCGCGCCACCTCCCGTCCTATGTATATTACTCCCCGTACCCCCAAGCCAAGCTGCCAAGCTTTCAGTGAACTGATATAAATCCTATTCCCAATACTCTCCTATCTTTTTTAAATGGATTTGAGGGGAACAATTGGAGTTGCCGTGTTAGCGTGCTCTAACTTGAACCACTTGCGTGTGGGTGCTAATTTCACCTTGCCTTAGTATGAGTACTGAACGATCCCTTCCTGAAATGGTTGTCTTCAACCAACTCCAGGGTATTTTACGCGCCACATTTTTTCTTGTTTACAAAAAATATGGCCATGGACTTGGTCAATTATAAAGTCATCATTGGCACAGATCATTTGCACTCGCAGAAACGGGGCGAGTTCAGGTTCAACTACCAGGTGTCTGAGACCCCAAAGACCATTCAGGCCTAATGATAACAAACCTCATCCAAGGGTGCATGCAATGGCCCTGTTCCATGACAATAAACTGTCAATATTAATTCATTGTGTCAACAGATATCGAACTTCAGGCTGTATATTGACAGTTACTAATGAACCATTGTCCACAATACACACTGGTAGCCTCTGCATGATAACCTGCCTTGTTGAAATGCATAGGCTAGGAGGATCTGTGAATTGCTCGGATGTGTACCCCATACATGTAATAATTTGCTGATTCAACGACGCGCATTGACGATGCGGTTGATGCAGCATCGACACAACGAATCACCCCATGACGGACTTTTATGGGTCAGAAAACTTGGGGGTGCTGTTGTAGATTTTAGAGCCTATGGACATAGCGGAGCTCAGTGACCCTCTGCAAACGCGCAGGGCGGTAAATTGAACTACTACTTATATAACAACACGATTGTATAGACTACGAAAGGGGATAGGTCGGAAGGACAAAAGAAACAGCGGGCGCGCGATGGATTAGTCGGAGTGACGGAGGAATATACAGAAGCTGTGGAATCACTGAGGTAAGGGTTTACCTTGGCGGCGCACAGCTGTTCGGCACATTGTCGGGCGGTGCAGAGTGTTTCGGTTGTTATTACAACAGCTGTTCCGCTCTTCAAATGGTTCCCAAGTCAACAGTGGGTAAGAAATTGGTGAGCCAATGCAAGTACGTCAACATTGAAGACTTGAACTGTGTACTGTAATTTGGGTATGTACCTTATTTTTATGTGTGCATCCGAATGGACGTGTTTTCAATCCGAATGGAAGGTGGAACAAAATTGAATGAAACCTGTGCAATCGCTAAATTAGAGATTTAGACACCCAAAATGAAGGGAAGTCATTGTCAATTCCACATCCTGAGTTGGAATATCAACAATGACCCGCCGTTCCACAAACACACTTTGTTATTCTTCCCTGCTGTTTTGTCTTGGAACGCAGCAACAAGTTGAAGACTTGCAGCAAAGTCAAAGCAACATCGATTTATGCAATGTGGTGAGGCATTGACTATATACATGATTTGAAAATTTCACGGCAGCATGAAATGACATAGAGGACCGTCCTACGCAGTTTGATCTTCCACCCGATTGAAGTGGCTTCCAAGATTCACTGGAGTTGCTCAGATATGTACTACACATCGTTTTCTCTTAAAAATTTGGTCGTCACCCAATAACTGTCACAAGAGAAAGGTGATGGCCCCCTTTATTGGCCTATATTGTTTCATTGACTCGGCCTGTACCAAGCTTAAGTCATGGCACCATTTCATTTTTTGTATTCAGGCGTATCTTTGATTCACACTCAAATTACTCCGCACAGATGGCCCCAACCAGGATTCCTCGATCGAAACATTTCCATGTCCCCCATTTGAACAACTCCGAGATGCCCGAAGCTACCAAGAGAATCCGAGTCGCCCACGGTTCAATGACCACTGATCATGTTGAAGGTCAAGAATAGGGCAGGCAAGATCCATTCACCTCTGCCAGAAAAGTCATTAGGGCATTCATCTCTCCCATTTGTTCACTTCCATCCAGATTCTGAGGTCTCAATCTTGAAAGGTAGTCCTTGATAAATGCTGGGTATATTTCCCTTTCCGCCCCAGATATTATTATCAGTGATCAATAAAGTTGACCTGAATTTATTAGTAGTGAGGGATATAGTTCAGATGCCACGGTCTGCACTGCTTCAAAGTTACATCCGCTGCACATATTTTGTTCGACTCTTACGTAGTCAATCTTTTCCAACCAACCGACTCAGACCCAATCTGCCGAGGTCAGTCCACTTTTTTTTAGGGATACTGATCCTTGGATATAAATAATGGATGCTTAGCAGATGTGTCGAGTCGGAAACATCCAAATTCAACGAAGAATGAGTGTGCCGTGTCAATCACGTGATGGACGCGGCCATCAGTTCAGCTGCCATCCAAGCCTAGATTCCTTGCCATATATACATACTTGACTGAGTCGTGGATATATACCGTAGTATCCATTGCGAACACTCCGCTCAGATGGCCAGAAGAGCCAAAAGATGGGATGATTATGGGGGGAAAGTAGTACCCGAGAAATGTTTGACTTCCAAGTTGAAGCTCTGCCCCAAGATGTATATTAGACACTGCCTATAGAGGTACATGCATTGAATAGTACTGGGAGGGGTGCCGCGGTGCTGACGCGCAATGACGCGGCACTGACGCGCAATGACGCGGCACTGACGCGCAGTGATGCGGCACTGACGCGGCATTGACGCGCATTGACGCGGCATCGGCGCGCATTGCCGCGACGTCTGACGCGGCGTCGGCGCGGCAACCCAATTACTAAACCGCGATTCTTTATGTCCTGCAGTGCATTTAAATGTCCCTGCACCCACCCAAAATATTTTACTGGTTAATACGGGGCGAAAAGTTGATTCAACAAGGTAAACAACTTGATATTGACGCCTGGACAAGGGGAGAAAACATAGCTCAAGTATGTACGTGCTCTATTATCGCTGTTCCGGGCATCATTCAAGCAATTCTGTATGCTAGGAGCCTTGCCCAGGTGCCCGAAACTTGCCGCGTCAGTCGCGCGTCACGCCGCGTCAATGCCGCGTCAATGCGCGTCAATGCGCGGCAGCCGCGTCAAAATCTCCGGTCCCGTGCTTCCGCTGTCCACAGTGTTCTTCGCCCAGCACGAATCGCATCGAAATTCTCCTCCATCTGTCAATCAGAGCCCCCACAAAGCGCCAAATTGTTGAAGAGGACAGCATTCCCAGGACAACTCGCGGTCACATTGCGCGACTCTCCCGACGCCTACTTCCCTAGGAAGCGTCATTTCAGACTTCCCACCGATTCCGCCACAACACCGCCCGGCATCCGCACTTTCGCAATTACCGACAGACCGATTTTCCCAGCGTCGAAGTCAACTCCCCTCACAAGTGCCTCTCAAAAGTGCTGTACCGATTTTTCTGGCATCAAACCTGCACGCCAGCCTCATTCGATTCAGTGCATATTTCGGAGGGCATATCATACCGGGATAGTGAATGTGACCTGTCCTTCAAATCTGTAATACACTTTGGAGGGGAGAATGGCAAGTGGATTCCCCTATGATCTATAAATTTGAAGTATGAATCACATTCACTATCCCGGTATGATATGCCCTCCGAAATATGCCCAAGTACATCATATCAAAAATCTAGGCCAATCTGAGCACTATTAGTACTGTGGGACCTGTTCTGCTCTGGGACACTTAAAAGCACCCAAATCTGACCCACCAAATGATCTTGTGGTAGTTAGAAAAAATCGGGCGACGACATCCCCTCCGGATTTCCCGTCCGAATCGAACGAGCCTATTCCCGAGGTAATCGGGTGAGAATTGAGCTCATAGTGGCTGTTCTCGTGAAATTTTTCCAAAAAAAAGAAAAAAGGGCCGCGCCCTATGTTCTGCAAAGAGCTGTAATGGTACACGCTATCCTCGAGTCGTCACGGTTTGCCGACACATATTTTAATGGGTATCTCTGGCCCTCCACAATACCTCCAAGTACATCGGATTAAAAATCTAGGCCAATCGGAGCACTATACCTACTATGGGACATGTTCTGCTTTCAGACAGTGGAAAACACCGAAAATTGAGCCAGTGAATCATTTTGAGGTGCTCAGAAGAAATCCTAATATGCCAGGCCCTGCGGAATTGCAACGCGAATCGAATGAGCCTATTTCCAGAGAAAACTGTTGAGAATTGAGCTTGCAATGGCTGTTCTCGTGAAAACTTACAAAAGAAAAAAAACGGGCCACGCCCTAAGTTCTGCAAAGAGCTGTAAGGAGTTGAAGGTCCAAAATTTGGCCGCACCATCATTTCTTACCATAAAATCATGAAGAAATGTGGAATCGACTCTCTTTGCTGTGGAGTTTATGATTCAGAGTAGACTTGATATAGATGATATGCTCCCTTGACTTTGTGGAAACGAATCCAGCCACCTTCGAAAGGGTTTCGGGCCTTGAGTTGTTTTAAACTCCTCCGGTCGCTTTAAAAGAAAGGCTGCAACGATTTTGTTTCTCAACTTCTCAATGTTATCCTGGTTCTGGAGCCACCCCGCCCCCGCCACAACAACCAGCGCCGAAATCCCCCAGGACCCCCTGCCGCATCCTGCTCTGACCTCCCTCCGCGACCTGGTCGTGGTTGGAGGCGGGGGAACGTGGCCCCGAGAGCGGCGTACCGCGAATCGTGGCCCCTACCACTCAGGCCGTATGATACGGTGTTCCGCGCGATGGAGACTTCCTTTGCTGTGGCAGAGTCCTCCGTCGACAACGCCCACAACCGAAAACTCATCGACTCGGTAGCCAGCTGAACCGCCCAGTTTATTTTCCAGCTGGAATCTACCTTTCAGTCATCTGGCGGCCACGTGAATTAATTCCCTCAGCCCTGGATCCCAGCGGTAACTTATATTATAATACACCCTACTCGGAGTAATGGTGTGAACTCCGCATTCAGGCCTGATGGATTTCTGAACTTGGTGTAGACGGTCAAACGACGGAACATCTTTGCAGCCCACTTCTTTCAACGTCCAAATGAAGACGCGCATCTGGGAGCTTGAAATGCGCAGTCGAGGTAAATTGTCAATAGAGTCAAGTAGAAACATCTGCTCATGTGAGTTTTTATTTTATACATGAAACAATGAGTGCGCACCATTTTATTTGGATAAGGGAACCATTTTGCGTCGGTGGATGTTCGGGTGGGGCCATAAGCCTGGATTCCCTGGGGATCAGGGTCTTCAATGCCTAACAGGAGGACCCGGAGTCGTGAGAGGTCATAATATCGCCGGATAGAGCAGAAAAACACGGCAGGATGCGTGTTTGCCTGCGTGGTGCTGAAAGGGACCGCGGTCCGTTTTTAGCGCCCAGGTCATGTGACCGAATACGAACCATCCACACTTTCAAGTTGCGCGCTCTCGACACTCACCTGCATGTTGGAATCTGAGCGCGTACGGTCTGCTCTTGGTTATCTTCATCTTATCTTACCCATCATTTTATTACTTAAGTCCTGTATATATTTTGCGTAGCTACATTCTCACGAATCCAGTTGATTGTCGCTCCCTACTTCAGTGTCTGCCGCTTACACCGCATTCGCCATAATCTCACTCAAGAAGTCATCTTCCTCATCCTCTTCCAGAATCTGACCCCCCACATCAGCATTTCCAAATCCCAAATCGGTCGCCACAGCCTCGGGGTTCAAGACACCAAAAGAGTCGGCTTCCTTGCGCAACCGCTCCTGCAGAATTCGGGTGTCTTCTGGGGCGTCTCCAGCACTGAAGTCGGCCCCGCTTATCTCGTAGTCCCTCCACATTTCGATCTCCTCTCCGCGCGCTGCCCGGAACCGTGAAGGGCCCGCATTTGGAATATTCAAACTTGGTGCCGCAAATTCAATACTTCGCAGGTCCGTGGCCGCGGATCGAGTCTGGCGCTCGCGTTCCAACTCCTTGAGTCGCAAGCTTTCATCTTTAGCCAGCTGGGTGTTTTTGAGGTGCTCGGGGGACGTCAAATGTCTCGGTTAGGTCATGAAACGACGTAGAAAGGACCAGGGACCTATTATGTATCTGGGCGGTGTTGGTCGACGCGGCGCAGTCACACCGTCACTCCTGTGACCCACCGCTTCTCTTTCACTCCGCGACTATCTCCAAAGCTGGCGGATCTACCGGGAGACAACACATTCTTCCAGTGCAGATTTCTGGTTCACGAAGTCTGGTTGGTAAAACAAAATGCGTCGGCAGCAGCCCCTCGCTAAACCAACCCGTCTTGTATCTCCACGCCAGCCAGCGTCCCCGGAAGACGAAGCCGATGCCCCAGCACGTGGAGGCATCAACGAGGGATGTGCTATGGCCAAACCCTTACACACACTGCGCGACTTTTCACCGCCCAGTCTTGCCAAGCATTTTGTTAGAGGACAAATTCTACGCTCTAGTTGTTGATACACTTGTCTTGAATGCCTCCGCACACTTTTTTTCAACTCCCAAAAAAAATTCCGCATCTAGGAATCTGATCAACTTGGGAAGATACGGGAAGATAATTACGGGTCCCTACCGCGCCATGCGATGGCCACACCCCCCAAGTTTGAAGATGCAAAAAATCTTGACGAATTGATCGTAATACTACAGTGGGCGAGGTGTGATTGATTTTTCTGCTGCTACTCGGCTGAATCATGGCCCGAGCTACAGGTCGACTCGTCAAAACCGGAAACTCCTCCACCCTCGGTGTCTACCTGTTGCCGGGCATCAGCATCATTGTAATGTGTGCGGAGTGCAGAACCAAACCTCATTATGCACCGCGGGGTCCTGCGACCGTTGCAGCTTAGCTGTTTCGTTCAGCCTGAAGCCGTAGACGCGCGGGCAGTAGCTCTCCATCCTGAGCGCCACAACTGTGCT
This sequence comes from Mycena galericulata, assembly GCA_029289565.1. NCBI lineage: Eukaryota > Fungi > Basidiomycota > Agaricomycetes > Agaricales > Mycenaceae > Mycena > Mycena galericulata. The sequence goes on from JARKIA010000104.1 coordinate 353,710, forward strand.
GACCCCATCACCTCCCACTCTGCCCATGGTCTCCGGGCGTTGATCCCAGCCCGGGTTCGCACGCGGGCCCATCCTCAGCGGTATAAGCGAGGGATACTCAAGGAACAGGAGATGCGGGAACGTCGTGCCAAAGAACGCGCCATCGATTGAGTTGTGACGGGAGGACTTCGGGAAGTAGTTGTCCTCGCAGCGGCCGCAGTAGAGTTTGACGCCCTTTTCAAATGGTATATCGACAAGACCGACGGGGAGGAGGGGTTGGGAGTAGCACAAGACTCGGGAGCAGCGGCCGAAGTCGCCACACTCGTACTTTGCGACCTATAAAAAGAGGTGATGAGCGAGGGACGATGGAAATCAGACGTGGAGCCCAGGTTATGGTGGAAGTGCCATACGCGTACCATCTTTGACAGACCACGAGCCGTCAATATCCACCTCGCATGAATCAGGCCATACAACAGCCGCGCATGGATGTCCAAGGACCTTCGTAACTCATCCTGCATGTCGTCCTCTGCAAGCTCGTCAGGACTCTAATAAAGGTATTACAAACACCAGACGAACCAAGCCGGTCATTTAGAACATCTAGTGCTTGGTCATAATTCGCTACCTCAGCGTCGAGGCCCGTGAGATTGAATGAGTCTAAGATAAAGTCCTCATCGACCTCGCAGAAATACTCATTTCCTTTTGACGAGAGAAACCACGAGATCCACTGCATATCATCGATTCAGAGTACATCTGGTAAGAAAAATGCTGGTACCGTGCTGCAGAGGTGTAAGCGACGGGAAGAAGACGTCAGTTAACACCAAGTGCACACTAAATTGAAATTGACCTCCAGTGCTGGTCCGAATCTGCGTCCGTCGAGGTGTCTTCCACTGCGCGGAGGTGACTTAGTGATTATCCAACTGGACGCAAAACCATACTGGCGAGCTGAGATGCCCACTAACTTTAGGTAGTGGGTCCTGTAGAGCCCTATTTCAAGTACGCCTTTTTCCCACGGCAATCATGAACAAACAACCGTATTCCCGTGCGGGTTCGAGTCCCGTAGGTTACCTTTTTTTTTGCCATTTTATGGAGTCATCAATTATTTTGGCCTGTCGCCATGGGCTTTCGCGGAAGCAGACAGATGGCCATGGCTGGTGAGCTCATTAGTTTCAGGAATTTTGACCCTCTGCTGTATGCTGGTATTCTGACTCTGTCCGCTCCGCCTTCACGGTCTACTCCAGCTGCAATTACAAAACTATGACAAAATCAGAGTCTATGTATTCAGATTTCCAGCCACTTCGAACACACTTAAACATATCAGAGTGAGAAGTCTGTTATAGCCCTTAGCTATACTTAGCAGAATTTATGGCGCAGCTGTTTTTTCCTGCTTGTGGTAAGTTTTCAGGAGAACAGCAATTGCAAGCTCAATCTCAACACTTCTCTCTGGAAATAACCTCATTCAACTCGCAATGCAATTAGGGGTGCTTAATTCTTGGCCCATCTCGCCCATCTCAAAATTGCCCATCTCTGCTGTGATGATCCGACTGATTGCGACAACCGGCTGCCCTCCTTTTTGATAAGCAATATGCGGCGCACCAGAAAGACATAGTAGACCCAAACCGATGTCCCACACATTTCAGAGAGTTTTATTGCTGCTTCTATTGCACTAGAGGATGACCCTGATGAAACTGATCTCTTGGGATATCATGAAGAGGAAGCAGGACTGCCGGTTGCCGCAATCACTCAGATCATCAGAGCTCTATTTATTTCAAACAAATAAGAGATGGGCAAAAATGAGATGGGCAGATGAGCCAAGAATTGAGCACCCCTATTCCTCACCGCCCTGTATTACGACTTGTTCCAAGCATCTCAAATAATTCACCAGTTCAATTTTCGGTGTTTTCCACTATCTGACATCAGAACATGTTCAATAGTAGCTATAGTGCTCCAATTGGCTCAGATTTTTTAATACGATTGGAGGTATTCTAGAGGGCCTGAAGGCTGGGATAGTGAATGTAACTTGAACTTGTCCTTCAAATATACAGCTCAATAGGGAAATTCACTCAATCTCGACTTCAGATGATAAAATATGTATCTTCTTTTTTTTTAGGTGTGCTACTCATCGCAAAACACCGTGTAGTGCCGGCCGGCACAGAAACTTTGATTCGAAGTTTTGATTACTAGCTATGCGGGCGCAAAAATGGGGGCCTCTAGTTATAAACATAGCGCAGAGTTATCTTCTTTCTTTCATCTTGGCAACTTTGCATGATGGTCTTTGACAGAGCTCTAGCTCGATGTGTGGTTCAACCCAAAATTTTCTTTGTGGATGTCGGAGTCCGAACATATGCCCACTAACTTTAGGTAGTGGGTCCTGTAGAGCCCTATTTCAAGTACACCTTTTTCCCACGGCAATCACGAACAAACAACTGTATTTCCCGTGCGGGTTCGAGTCACTCTTTCACTTTCCGCCTCAGATGTCAAACTGAATAAGGGAATTTGATGGCGGCAAATGTACGGCAAAACTGATGGCAATCAAAGCTGCCGCCACAGCCGGCTCAGTAACTGAGTAAGAAATGTGACAAGACAGTCGGGCAAGGTAAGAGCGAGCGAAGACGTTGGCACGATACATTCACTGTGTATTTTATACATGATACCTAATAAGTACCTGACACTAATGACCAAACTCTAACCAGTCGGGTGCGACAACGGGGCGGCGGGCCTAATCATCATGTTATCTGACGTCGTCACCCTGTTCATATTCTCTCGCGAGGCGGGGCCACAATGTGTGCGCTGTGTGGCGAGCCTCGAGTCGATAACACGCGGGCGCTCTCTCGCGCGAGAGCGCGTGTCTGGGCGAGCGCGCTTAGCGATCCGATGAGTGGCGTGCGCTGCGCGTGAGATCCCGCATTAGATGTACGAGAGCGATGCCGCGCCAGAGAAACAGGTGAGCACACTGATCGTTGAGTGCGCCAGGCGCGCGGAGATATGATGAGAGGCCGCGCGTGATGAGAGAGCTTGAGGAAGCCGGGTAGAGAGATGCGCGCCCTATGTACAAGACAGCGGGACACGTTACAAAGATTGGCCTGGAGTGGAGTGAGGGCAAACGGCGGGGGGAGACGATTGTGGGGAGCGAGGGTGATGTGGTAGGAAGAGAGGAATGGAGGTGGCTGACGTTCCTATTGATTCGTGGGTGAGGCGGAGTTTGAACGTGCCGTACATTTGCCGTCATCAAATTACCATATTCGGTTTGACATCTGAGGCGGAAAGTCAGGAGTGGTTCGAGTCCCGTAGGTTACCTTTTTTTTTTGCCATTTTAGGGGGTCATCAATTATCTTGACCTGTCGCCATGGGCTTCCGCGGAAGCAGACAGATGGCCATGGCTGTTGAGTTCATTTAGTTTTAGGAATTTTGACCCTCTGCTGTCTGCCGGTATTAAGTTATCAGTGGTATTCCGACTCTGTCTGCTCCGCATTCACAGTCTACTCCAGCGGTAATTACAATAACTAAGAGAAAATAGAGCTTATTGGCAACTGGTGAAATATTTTGTACCGATGAAAAATGGCAAGCGGCTTGATCAAAACTGGCTCCACAAAATCTCCACTGCCTGTTTTGCAGGTTCTGCACTCGAAGCCAGGAGTCCGTGTTGCTCTCTCAAAAGTCAGTGGTTACTGAGACCATGCAGGTTGGGCTAGCCAAAAAAAATTGGGCACGCAGGCGTTCTTTTTGGCCAGAAACCGGCAGAAAACTAATTACTTCCGGTATCACATCAGGAAAAAACGGTACCATGACAGAGGTCCATGTAGGTCATGTATTGAATGTAGCCTCGTTGCTAGGTACCCCTCTATGTGGCATCCGTAGCCAAGTGCTCAGACCATGTGACCGTGTGTGGTGGCTTGTATTCAAGGGGCCGCGTACGTACATCAGGAAAAAATCTCCTTCCCTAATTTAGGGGAAATTCGGTAGCCCACTCCCAGATTAGCTGAATGTGGCCGAATGTGGGTAATGGGGTCAGATTGCCTGGATTTCTAGAGTTAGTCCATTGTGATTATTTTTTTGAGCCAGGAATGACTGATTCATACCAAGTGATAAGCGGGAGCAGTGTCGGATACTTAGTTGAGCATACACGGGGTTATCAGTAAGATTTATCAATGAGAAGAATTGGAAACCAACACTAAGTCCTTTGCCGAAACACCGGCCCTGAAAGCGCACAGCCCAGGCACAGAATGCACGTGCCATCAAAAAGATGGTTGAAGACCGTATTCGGAAGAATCGTCAACACTGGTCAACAACTCTCTTCCTTTCCCGAGGGGAGAGTCGATGGGTACAACTCGATCCCATCAAAAGGATACCCGAGCTGATGGGATCGCCATTGCCGACGACTATCAAAGTTGGCCGTAATGGACCCCGCCAGATCCCGCCCTCCCGCTAAGTGTCCAGCTCGTGCTTGCGCTCATATAAATGAGAACAGGATTGGCCATATTTTCCCATTCATGCTGTGCAGTGTGCTGGGATAATTCTGTTTGTAAACCCCCGTTCTTTGGCACGCCGGTTGCCACTGTTTAGCAACACTTGAGCAACACCATGATTTTTAAGCCATCAGCTGATGGCGCTTAGTGGCGGGGCGGGGCGGGAGACATCGGGGACGCTCCTGGTGCTCTAAATGCCTTAGATAATCCCGAAGAAATTTGTCGGGAATTAGAAGTATTCCCCGCTTGTCCCACATTTTTTTTGGGAGCACTGTCTTGCTCAATCTATCAAATCTTCGTGATTTAGGCCATTTCGCCTATGAAACATTGTTTTACGCGGTTTTTCTGTCCCATTCATCACGTTATTATAATAACCCGTGGGTTAACTTCGAGTTGTTTCACCCCAGTCAAATGGTCGTTTTTGACGTTGTATCACTCGATAAGAAGAATCAATAAATCAGGTATATTCGCCGTATATAATTACAATGGATACAGAGTGAGGGATATCCACAGATGAGCAAGAGACTGATGTTGGACTGATGCGCTTGATCACTCGCGTTCCGTTATAACCACAAACGGCCAGATCGCCGAACATTGATACGCGAGTTCTACCCATCCACTCTGGACTCTAAAGGAGTCCTTTTCCCCCCATCTCGTTCCCCTCGTTCCCCGCCTTGTGTCCTTATTCGCACCTCCAGTGCTCTGAATCTTCCGAGGCCAGTTCCCTCCCGCATCTAGCCCCTGTTGACCACTCTTGCAACACGACGCCGCAATTTGTGCCCCCCCTGGCGTTCCGACTCCTGGCGCTTCGACTCATGTGCTCAGCTTCTGTGAAACAGCGCTGGCCACTTGGACAGCTACATCTTACTGGTGGTACACTGAGCCGAAACCCGGTGCATCTGTCTGTTTCTTTCGTTCTCTCATGTGTTAGCTGACGACGGACTCACAGATCAAGTCTCCTCCGGACGCACGGGGATGCCTCCTGTCCTCATCCGCAAGGAGAACATGCAGAAGTGGGCCTTGCTCCTCTTCTTCTCGGACACGTCTATCTGCGCCTTGACCACGTCACCGGGGCAAAGTCGATCACCACCGCTACCTCCATCAGTGCCCTCGGCGACATCGGCAGCCTCCTGGATCCCACGGCACTCCTTCGACCCGTCAACTTGAACCAACTTGTTGAGCGTCTCGCTTGCTAGCTCGCCATGTGCCCGTGCCTTTTTCTCGACGATGACGTGGTTGTGCAGTGCGACTTCACTTCTCTCTACTTTTCTGCTCATTATTGTCTCCGGCGGCCTTCAGGGTGTGCAAAACTCTATTAATTCCATCGTGGGACCACATCTCAAAGCAATCTTGGTGTCTCGTCTTCATTTCGGCATGATCTTGTATTATTTTCATGCAGATGTAACTGTAAGTTCGTCTTGTCAGCCACGGTCCCGTTTCACTTCCTGTAACAATGCTGGTGTACTGTCGTTTTGCCCTGATGTACACCCTCTCTATATACACTTGGTGTGCATGCTTTCGACGTCGGCACCAATCCTCGAATGCGTGAGTCCCCCCTGCTCGCCGATAGCCATGCCGTGAATAACATTCCTCCAGGTGTCCTTGCGTTGATAGTGCTCCGTATTCCTAGTGTATGTCTCGTCTTCCCTTATTCCCTTTTCACATCTATTCTGTATCCGTGCAGGTTGGTTAATGTGTAGCCACAGGCTGGTAGGAGGAGGATATGTATGTACCAAATGCCCTGTAGTAGCTAGTCTGTGAATATAATTGCTTCATTTTCCAATTGCATCCTAATTGAGCGATCAATAATAGCCTTCAGTCATACGATAATTGTTGCACATCCAAGCTAACTAAGTCCTTATTCTCCCTAATTTATTTTGAAGGTCACTAGAAAGCTAATGGAGCTAACCAAGGTAATTCGGCAGGATTCCCCACTCTTTTGGTGCAATCTGACCTTATTTCCAAAGGAGGTCTTTCCTGATGTAGCGATCTGTAGCCAGCCGGCATTGCCACGTACATCGATGTATCGGGGCTCATGTAGCACACTGTGACTCACATAGCTTGCTTGTACATGCTGGGGACAGGCAATAAAAAGAAAATAAATATATTGCACGCTACTGAATTACGACTTGGGGACAGCATCCTGCTCAACCAGCTTTTCACCCAGATGCTCATCCGACTTTTCACCCAACTCATCCTCGGCTTGCTCTGCATCGCTGTCCACCTCCATCGCCTCCAGCTCTTCGAGAGCTCGCGCACGGTTGGTCTCGGTCAGCCGCCCCATGGCCTTGACGGGAGCAACACCCGTCAAAGCTCTGACAGTATATATAAGCTCGGAGGATCCAATAAAAGATGACAGAGCACGTACCGGCATTGATCATGCATTCGCTGGAATATGACGTCGGTGACAGAGGGCTTGAGAGCCGCCCACTCAGTAAGATCTTGAAGGTGAACATTGTAACGCTCTTTGTTGGCCACTTCGTCGAAAAATCCTTGTTGGAAGCGACCCGTGGAATATTCTTCGATGCAAAATTCAATCTATTAGATAGATGGGTTAACACGAGACTCGGGTGGAAAAAAAAGATGTGCCGCAGTGAATAAGAGGGCCAGGGTTACAAGACTTATTGGGCTAAAGTATGTCGAGTAAACAATGCCGCGGCCGGCCTTTGTCTTGAAGAAGATAGTGCGTATGCTATCCATGATGATGGTGTTGCCGGCGTAGCCAGTAAGCGTAGCGGGGTCCTATAGAGAATGTGAGGAGACAGCTGCGGATAATGTAATAGTGGGCATGAACCTTGTAATGAAACGCGGACTCATTGATAGACGCTTCCCAAATTTTGATATTCTTGCGGCCGATTTCCTTACTGTCGCTGATTTTGAATTTGTAGGTAGGTGCGACAAGGGGCCGGACACCGTCCTTGAGGGTGCTACGCGCATGCGATCCATACTTGTTAATCTGGCATGATCCGTGACTCAGCCGCCGCCGACGACGAAAGTAGGAGGACTCACCATGTTCGCCATCCGTTCCCCAGCCTCGACGCACACCTCATCCCAGATCTCCCCGACCCATCGCGCCCGAAGCTCGGCACCGGGATAGCCACTTTTTGTCCAGACCCGGACCTCGTACGCGTGCATCGCATGCTTGAGTAGCTTGCGAGCAGGCTCAGTGTAATCCTTGAGGTTAGTGTGGGACCCGCCCGGTGCCTTCCCAGAAACAAACTCGGCCTTAGGAAGCGGCTCCTCGACGACCTTGGCACGTTTGCGCCTCTTTGACTTTGATGTAGCCGACGAGCGGATAGGAGGCGGCGATGACCCGTGAACACGTTTGCGTTTCAGCGGTGAGCTGGGAGTCGACGTAAGAGCGGCCCCGGCTTTCTCATTCTCCCATGCAGCAGCAGCAGTTAGATCTACTGTGTTTCAGCGCAATTACGGGGAAATCAAGAGCCACAATCAAAACAGAGACATTAGAGCTTATTGGCAACTGGTGAAATATTTTGTACCGATGAAAAATGGCGAGCTACTTGATCAAAACTGGCTCCACAAAATCTCCACAGCCTGTTTTGCAGGTTCTGCGCTCGAAGCCGGGAGTCTGTGTGGCCCTCTTAAAAGTCAGTGGTTACTGAGACCATGCAGATGGTTGGGCTAGCCAAAAAAAATGGGTGCGCATGCGTTGTTTTTGGCCAGAAACCGGCAGAAAACCACTTCCGGTATCAGTTACGTGGAAATCAAGAGCCACAATCGAAATGGAGACGTTGATAGTATACAAAAATGTGTTTTTCATCACTTGCCAATAAGCTCTAATCAGAGTCTATGTATTCAGATTTCCAGCCATTTTGAACACACTTACATATCAGAGTGAGAATTCTTAGCCCTTAGCAGAATTTAAGGCGCAGCTGTTTTTTTTCTGTTTGTGGTAAGTTTTCACCAGAACAGCAATTGCAAGCTCAAATCTCAACAGTTCTCTCTGGAAATAGGCTCATTCAATTCGCGCTGAAATTCCGCAGGGCCCTATGTATTACGACTTGTTCTAAGCATCTCAAAATAATTCACCCGTTCAATTTTCGGTGTTTTTTACTATCTGACATGAGAACATGTTCTATAGTAGCTATAGTGCTCCGATTGGCTCAGATTTTTTAATAGGATGTAATTGGGATAGTGAATGTAACTTGTCCTTCAAATATACAGCTCAATAGGGAGATTCACTTGTCAATGAAAACTCTTGTACCCTGCGCGATCTCAACTTCAGATGATAAAATATATATCTTTTTTTTTGGGTGTGCTACTCATCGCGAAACACCGTGTAGTGCTTGCCAGCCTGCACACAAACTTTGATTCAGAGTTTTGATTACTAGCTATGCAGGCGCAAAAATGGGGGCCTCTAGTTATAACACAGCGCAAAGTTGTCTTCTTTCTTTCACCTTAGCAACTTTGCATGATGGTCTTTCACGGAGTTCTAGCTCAATGTGTGCCTCAACCCAAATTTTTCTTTGGGGTGTCGGAGTCCGAACATATTGATCCAATCACTAGTTAGTGGGCTCTGCCGCAAAGCGCGCTACGATTGTTATTGGGGATGACCTGGAGATTGTAACCATCAACGTCACCAACAAGTACAAATCTTGGACCGCAATGATCCGTGATGCAGCAGGATCCGATATCAGCGGAGTTCAAAATCCGCATCACTCGGCCCGGGCTTTCCGTCGGAATAATATACATGTCGCCCTCCGGGGTACTGCTGACCTATTGTCTGTTTAGCGGTTTACGACATCCAAATGGGCTTTGTTTGGACGGCCTTATCAGGTAATGTGTTTTGATCAGTCTTGTGTCGACTTCGACTCTCCTTGTAAGACTCGCACGACTCATAGAACAGTATAAGTAGTGTAGTTAGTCGCTTGTATTCTTTAGTCTTTTATTCTCGTTTCTAATCAAGTTCACTCTTACCCTCCACTACCCAATCCCTTGTCATCGCGACTTGTGGACAGAGACTTGAGCTTGGTTGTGACAGCAAAACCTGAGCCAGCAAGTAATCTCAGGCTGCTCATATAAATTTCGAGGTGGCCATGCCCTTCGGATTTTCAATGCGATTCGAATGAGCATAGTTTTGAGGGAAGCAGTTGAGAATTGAGCCCGCAATAGCTGATCTGGTCGAAATGGAACAAAAAAGAAAAAAAACTGGCTGCGCCCTAAGTTCCGCAAACGGCAGTAACACGGTTTACAGCTAATGTCGGAACCGAAGGCGCGAGTGAAAAATTCCCGTTTGGGATGTTTTCAAAGAATTGTCTATATCTCTGTCAATTCTGCACAGACTAGCAGTGTGCCCGTGCTTCGCCACGGATTCCCGCAAGAAATAAGAAGAGGCAGGACCAATCACATGCATAGATTTATGTATTGTTTCTATCAAGCGAGATTTTACCACTGTGGAATATGGACCTCGCGGAATTCACGGTCAAGCTTATTGAGGATGGATAGCCAGCTTTGAGACATATATTCTGTAAAATAATTGCATTGAGTGATATTACGTTTCACAGTACCAATGGCATAACAAATTTGGAGCGAAGTAAATTACTCACCGCATGTTGTGAAATTTTCCTGTCACCTGGATAGCAAGTGAGATGTGATCTTCACCCTCTTGTATCGTAAAATTCCCGGCTTCTGTTTTTCACAGTGTTACTGTTTACTATAGAAGCCATCTTGAGCCTCTTCAACCGAGTTCTCTAGTCGCCAAAGGACTAAAGCCTGCGATTTTGAGTGGGGCTCAGTGTAGGCTGAAATCAAACTTGAGCGCAAGTAGATGCGAGAAGAAATAATATTCTCACCCAATTTTGTTGGACTTTCTTCCGCCTTTGGTGCTGCTGGCACTGGGCCCAAAAAGGTCACCTTCTCCAAATCTACGATGAAATGATTATTAGTGTGATGATCATAATTGCGCTCAACAACCACACTTTTCCATCCCAGGCATGGGCCTGTCTCTCTCCCAGCGGGGAGTGTTACTATTAGGGAAAAGGCACTGCACTGGAACTGCGTTGTTGGTAGCGGAAAAATACTGCTTTACATTGATGACGACCATGTTGATACGTACCACCCGGCAGTAATCCTATTAGGTTTGTTTAAACAGACAATCAAGAAATTTTGGCGCCAGCGCACTGCGGTCCTCAGCGCCTACCCGCCTGACGAGATTCTGGAGATTTATTCCTCTGTCTCTTTCCTCCGCAGTCTCCTGGAAAAGCTAATGGAGGATGAGCTAACGGAGACTGGGGATGAGGGTGAGTCTAAGACTTCATTGAACGGACTTGACACTGTAGGGCTCTGCCCACTCAATTCGGGATTCATCCCACTCTAGGGCTTTGCCCACTCCATTATTACGGGATTTATCCCACTTTATCCCACTCTAGGGCTCTGCCCACTTAGTTTGTACTCCTCGCACCCGTATGCCGCCGAGTTAAATGTGCGCACTTCGGAATAATTCATTCCACTAATGACCCGCACTTGTATACGTGCACTGCTCGGGATTTATTCCACTCGTACCCCGTATGCCGCTGAGTTAAATACACGCACATCGGAATGTATTCCACTTGTACCCCCTGCTGCCGAGTTAAACACGCGCACTTCGGAATTTGTTCCACTCGCGACCCGCACTTGTATGCGTGCACTGCTCGGAATTTATACCATTTGTAACCCTCGCACTCGTATACCCCGCGGGCGCTCTCATGTCAGGATTTCGACCAGGCCTGGTGGCCAAAATTGCCCCAAAATGTCAGGATTCACATCAGGCTTACTAGCCCATTATCATGGGTCCTTTCGAATTTTGCCCAAGCCAAGATTTCCCTTTTGCTGGTTGAGGTCACATAATTGATTTCTCAACAAGAGGTATGTAGCTGCCAGACAGGCGCTAGACAGCAGAAGGGCGCGAAGGAGGACACGTCAACAAACAGATGTCACGCTCTTCAGGTGGAAGTGGTTGTCGAACTTCTAGCGGCCGCACTTTTGGTCGGATTGCCTTGCGGTTTTGGGGAGAACTGTAGCTAAGAAGTGGCTCTATCGGATATAAAATAATTTGAGGCCAATGTGCTACGTATTGAGGCATAATTAACGAAAAGGAAAGCCTGAGTTTCTTGATGGTCAATCATGCACTGATTGAGACAAAAACGCGTCTCATTCAGGCGTCAATGGCTTTTTGCACTTGAAATTAATTCTGGAGATGCATGGTCGATACAATGCTATATATGACAGGAATTGTGTCCACACATCCGAGTTTTTCTTGGTTAATTTTTCTAAAACTTTGTGAGGGGCTTTGGTTGGATCCTCCTCGTTGAATTTAACACCTCAAAAAAATCGTGGAATCTTACCGACGGCCGGAATAAGAGGTGTTTCAACCGATTTTTTCCTGATGCGACACAAAGGCTGCCCACCCTTGTCCCGGAATTCGGGACCACAGGTGATGCGAAAGGTACCACAGCCCAAGAGTTGGAGTTGAAGCTCACCTAACAGGTCACGTTCGAATGCCTCGCGTGGTGATTTGGCCCGGGGGTCGGGCCTGGAACGGCTTGTACCCGCTGAGTTCATGATCCCTTTCGGATATTCAAGGATGGACACCCATCATATCCTGCAGGGCATAGGGTCGGGGAGCATAGCGTTTGTACAAACTCAGGGAGCGAAATCGCAATAAACCACTGGATGCGCCGTCATCGAGTGTCTTCTGGAAAGCCTATAATCGCCGAGCCGACCCTGCACGTCTGTGACGGCGGAAGGCCTCTGGTACATCCCCGGGAAACGTATCAATCCTCCTGAAAATCTCCCGGATGAATGATGCTGCATAGCACAAAGATAAATTTCTATCACTGACTTTCCTGAGGAACGTTTCTTCTCTGTTCGCCCCGGTGCAGGTACGTATGGGCGCGCTCGTGCATGTGCATGATACTGTCCGTGCGGGGATTCGTCCCCCGCATCTTCGCAGGCGTAAAGCGCCGCTGTGCATCTGGCCGACGATGTTCTTCTCGCATCTCCACAGGTCTCGCACACTGCCTCGATGGTCCTACAGTGGTGCATTTCCGTGGATCGTGATTGGAGTTCTGTGTCGGTACAACACTTACCCAATCCATCACCCGTCGATGGCTCCCGTTTGCCGTCTCGTACTTCGAGATCCGCACTGTGATGGGCCTCCCTCCCTCGACTACGTCCTTGGACTACAAGTGGGATAACGAAAAGTCCAACGCGCCGATTCACAGGCTGTCAAATGCGTCGGACTGGAGGCACTGGAACTGTGTACTCCTGGGCTCTTATTACATCCTGTTTCTGTTTCTGGGACTTCATTGAAACTTGATTGCTTGCACACTGCTCTACAGGGATGCCTCGGTGTCCAGAAATCAATGCAAGATTTTATTTTCCACCTTCTTTTCTAATACAAGCAACTGCTTAATTCAATCTGCTGTAATTCTTTGTCTAACTTGAGTGCTTCAGTACCACTAGACATCGCCTGCGATTGTGGGCCTACGTGTTTTGATCTACACTCTGTAACAACACCTCATGCTTGATCTTTCCTTGGTCCTTAAGACGATCATGTTTCTGGGTGTGGGATTTTTCCTATGATTGCAGGCTGAAACATGGGAAATTACCTCTTTGTCTTCTCCTTTCTCCACGGAAAACCCAAGGAGTGAGGGCTGTTCAGCTCATCTTTACTTCAGTGGTCTGAACACGAGAACCTCCCATGAGTCCGGGCTGTTTGCCTTATTTTCCCTGTCATTAATTCCGACTTGGTATGATTATCAACACGAGAAACCAGATACGAGTACGGACTGTTCGTTTTCACCCATGTGATCAACTTATTTTCTCTCTCTGTTCTCCCGGGTTTGATACAGGAGACGGCCAATGAGTGCGGGGGGGTTTGGGAATCAGCTCATGATTCTTTTTGTGTTGAGTCCTCCTCATTTTGGTCTTTTTCTTTTCCATCCCACCTACGAGCCACCCCTATGGGTGCACTGAAGCCCCCTCAATTCCAACTGCTTTGTTTTCCTTTTCTTTCCCATTTCTCTTGCTTTTCGGCTCTTTAAATAGTTCTAGAAACAAGACCTTCTTACCAAGTGTGGTTCATGCCCTACAAGTGCGGGCTGACCCCTTTCTATTTCCCAACTTTGCGCTGGGAGACGCAGGCAGCTGGGACTCGAACCACAGACTGTGGGACGCAAAGGCAGCGAGGACTCGAATCGGTCTGTCAGATGCGGGGTGATCCGTTTGTGTCAGTATAATCCAAGCAAGGCTATAGGTTGGCAAGCACAAGAGGGAGAAATCCAGCAACAAAGTAGTTGAATACGTGATGGTCGTACGGAGGCAAACGGATAGCGTACACAAATAGAAAGTGATGCAATATCATGAAAGGCTTACATAAATTGGCCCATGCTCTCCATCGACGACCGCGAGCTTCGTGCAGCTCGCAACCCATTCTGGTCCAGCCCAGAATATTTCCAACAGTATGTTTATCCCATCGTGAAATATTCTGTACAACACCTCCTGCACCAACAGGAACTCCCTCCGATCGAGTGCCGGAAGCAAACTAGATGAATACCCCTCATTCATGGCTCAGGGTATTCCATCATTTTCAGAATAAGATACGAGGGAGGGACTCTGTGAAGAGATAACAGTATCCAGCTTAGTTTCTAACAGATACTTCATAAAGTTCGCACAAAGTTGACTCAGGGTTATCAGCCACGTAGCTTATCGACGCGTCTGGAAGCCTGGTTTACTTCATTCGGGGAATTTAACATTCCACTACAGTCTCCTCTGTCTTAACCCATACCCCCCGGTGGACCCCCAAACCTATGGGTTATTGCAGAGTATGGGGTTCGGCAGAGGTCCGGGAGAATCGGAGCTACCATATTCGGAAATATGATTACAGCTAACGTCAGTACCGAAGGCGCGAACGAAAATTTCTCGTTTTGGGATGTTTTCAGAGAATTGTTAGTAACTCAACAAGTTCTGCACCGATTTAGATGAAACCTAGGTAGATCTGTCGGGCTAATTCATGTGCAATTAGTGATAGAAAGGAATTTGTAAAAATATTACGTATTGGGTAATCTGTAGTTTCGGGCTGTTTTCAGGCTGAATGCTGTCTAGCATGCCAAGAACATGTCCCAGTAACCTAATATTTTGGGACGGACAACATGTATACCTGTAAAAATATGTCATAGAGCCAGAAGTACGGATAATTTGGTTATACTCCTGTAACTGCATTGGAGAAATTTGACAGCTTTTGCATTCAGAAATATTGTACGGGTTGCATCGATCTATTGATTTTATCCAATTCTGGCCCTATCACATGTTCCTCCAGGCATATATTTTGTCCTTCCCAAAATATTAGGTCACTGGGAGATGTTCTGGGCATGCTAGACAGCATTCAGCCTGAAAACAGCCCGAAACCAAAGATTACCCAATACATGATATTTTTACAAATTCCTTTCTATCACTAATTGCACATGAATTAGCCCGACAGATCTACCTAGGTTTCATCCAAATCGGTGCAGAACTCGTTGAGTTACTAACAATTCTCTGAAAACATCCCAAAACGAGAATTTCCGTTCGCGCCTTCGGTACTGACGTTAGCTGTAATAAGTTTATGGTTAATTTACAATTTTTGCTTGCTCTGGTATAATAAACCGTGGTCGATTCACAGGGGTATCTTTGTAATTTCTGACCTACAAAACCGCAAAATACGCGCAAAATACACCTCAACCAGTCCCAAAATTGGGGTAAAGTATGGGTTTTTGACCCTCAGAAACCTATGGGTTATGGAGTATAAGAGAGTCATGGGTTTTAATTGGGAACCACCCCCGTGGACACCGAAAACCTATGGGGTTTAGCAGAGTATGGGTTATCACAGGTATGGGTTAAGACAGACTGTACAATCACAACCTTGGGCCATATTCAGTGCGGACAACGTGCCGACCAAAAAATTCAGCGTGATGCACCAACACATTCACGCTCAGGCTACCGCCCGACAAATTGCCTGTAATGGAAGGGGGTGTCGCATTTCTAAGCAGCGCCCGGGGTGCCGAATAGAATCACCCAACAACATTTGAAGCTTGAAATGTGCAAAATTGCGAACCGATCGAGATTCAATGGTCCCCGTGTTAGGATGTTGTGTTCGAGGTGTGATTTCAAGTTGTTTCCGATGGCGTTGATTTGAACGCAAAAAATGCTCAAGCCGTGTTAAATGCAGAGGAAAATAGACGGATGGACGTTGACGGTAAGAACTTTCAGGGGGTCAGGCGGTATGAAGTACTTCTTGCCAGTGCAAGTGTTACCACTCTGACCGACCAGACTACTCAAAATTTTCCGCATCTTACTGCTGTCAAGGTGGTGGGTCCGTGAAAAAGTTTGCCAACTGACCAGTAGTCATACACAAGTAGACAAAATAAATGTCCGATGGGTGTTTGGGGTCATTACCGACCCAAATCGCTCCAAATAAAAATGTGCTATGAACCTTGAGCGATTCGTGAAGATATGTACAGTTTAATCTAGGTTCATTCTCTCGCAATAAATTATTTTAGTGTTTTCTGAAAAATCAAGTTTGTGGAACCATCTTGTATGCAAAAATGGTGTATATAGCCTGAAAGTACTCATAAAATGAACCTTATACATATGTTAGTTCATCCCGATTGAAGGTGTATTGGGCTCGCAATGCTCGAAGCAAGTTGGCCATTTTTAGCATTTTTGACACAAAATGGCCTAAAAAAGCTCAAAATGGCAACTTGAATGACCCAGCACAAGCTCAAAAACTTATCAATCCACTTCAACCAAGATATGTATGGGGTCCATTTTGCGAGCACTTTCGGACTATGTACACCATTTTTGCATACAAGATGATTCCACGGACTCGATTTTTCAGAAAACCACAAAGTATTTTATTACAAGAGAACGAAGGCGAACCCCCGCGCGGGCGACGCGGGGTTTGATTCCGCCCGGTTGGGGCATTGCAATCCGGAACTCGCTCGCAGGGAGTTCAGCATCAAATTTGATGGGAAACCTTTAAATTTGTCAAGGGCCGCCTGATGAATTATGGAAAGCTTTCAGGCCGTTACTCATACACTACGGAGCAACTGCGATTGAACCCGTGTTCGACGCTCTGAGGTGGAGAGACGAGTGCCCAGTGACCAGTTTGTATGGAGTGAAGAGAATTGATTTAACCCCCAAATCTGTCACACCAACCCTTCTTAGCCTCGTGGTCTTCTCGCCTTGAGTGACGCCGGCCCGGATCGCGGTTCAAAAAAAGGGATAAGAAATAGGGTGAGTTAGACGATCCGTAGACACCCCTAGCATCGACAGCATGAGCTGGTCATAATCTGAAAATCGGATCAGGCATCCCGAGGGGTTGACTGAGAATGAATGCGCACAATGGGGTTTGGCAACGGTAGACGAAGTCCTGGAGGCAAGAAAAACTGCGCCAACCGTGGGTAATACCATTGCTGCCGCTGTGAGGATTTGAGGTCGCCCCCAACTGAGTGTCTGGATGCATCGCCCCTGCCTATTAATGTTGGGCATTGAGGAATTGTGGTATGTGAACGGGAGGTAAATCGAAGGCGACGATGTGTATGGCAGGCCCTGCGTTGATATGGTGGATCCCCCTCTCGGCACCCTGTTTGGCCCCTCATGCCATTCAACGGTTGTGGGTACGATCTGTCAATTTAAATGAGCGCATAGAAGACCACAAAATGTCACGGCACATACTGTGACGGTGGAAGCAGTCTCGGTTGCAGGTCTTTGGGTCGGAGTGGGATCTGCGGACGATACCACATGAGTGGCACACCACAGCTTCCGCCAGCGAGTTCCGGGCGGCGTCTTCTACGATGAGTGGATCTGGGCCCACCTGTGAAAGTAGTGTTGCCATGGCTCGGCTACGGCTGGCTTGGAGCCGCTTAGCCGTCCGAGCCGTTGCGGAACGGGGGACTTCAGCATCAAAGTGAGTACCCCCAAAGAAAGAGGGACTAATGGGGTCTATAAAGTCACAACACTTTCGGGTGGGCCACCAAAAATTGTCCCGTAAATTGAACGGCTCGCAAGCGGCTAGGCGACAGAAGCCGAGCCGTGGCGACACTAGGTGAAAGAAGAACGCAGCATTGACGCAAGAAAAAAAGAAAAAAAAAAAAAAAGGGCTTAGCCTACTAAAAAATTTCGACTATCTTACAGCCTTTTGCGGAACTTAGGGCGCGGCCAGTTTTTTTTTTTTTTTGTAAGTTTTCGGCAGAATGGCTATCCTGACCTCAATTCTCAACGGATTCCCTTGGTGGTAGGCTCATTCTACTCATGTTGTAAATGCGGAGGGCATGGCATCTTACGATTTTTTCTGAGAACCCCGAAATCATTATTAGGTCAGATTGGGGTGTTTTGAGCTGTCTGAGAGCAGAATATGCCACAAAGTAGCTGTAGTGCTCAGATTGACCTAGAATTTTGATACAATGCACTTATAGGTATTACGGAGGGATAGTGAATGTGACTTGTATTTAAACTCTATCATACATGTAAACAGGTAGGATATCGGGTGAATTTCCCTAACAGCAGTAAATTTGAAATACAAGTTACATTCACTATCCCGGTGTTTGCTGCCCTCCGTAGTACCCATAAGTGCATTGTATCAAAATTCTAGGTCAATACGAGGACTACAGCTACTTTGTGGCATATTCTGCTCTCAGACAGCTCAAAACACCCCAATCTGACCTAATAAATGATTTCGGGGTTCTCAGAAAAAATCGTAAGATGACATGCCCTCCGCATTTACAACACGAGTAGAATGAGCCTACCACCAAGGGAATCCGTTGAGAATTGAGGTCAGGATAGCCATTCTGCCGAAAACTTACAAAAAAAAAAAAAAACTGGCCGCGCCCTAAGTTCCGCAAAAGGCTGTAATTTTTTTTTAAGTTGTGGGAGTCTGACTACGGGAGACTAGGGGCTTTTTGGCTTGAGGCAATAGCCAGAACATCATTAATCGGCGGCGGTGTGTACGGGCGCCGCATATAACAGGCGGCCCGGCATGTCCATCAAAGTAGGTGCAGCGGTTGGGTCTCACTACTTCTAATAATGTCCTTTTCCATTCAATCCTGGTGCTTTCTGGCGATTTTGACGCTGGCGTTGAATCCCTACATCCACCCTGCAAATGCGGCTCCGCAGGCGACAGACACTACCTCGCCCACGTCTTCAATATTGGCCACTGGTCAAAATAGTCCATCATCTCCAATGTCGTCTGCGTCCGCCATCTCTTCCACCAGCACGACTGTCGGGTTTCGGAACCGGAGCATCATAATTGCACCGAATATGCCGGATGGACCACTCGCGGTAAGTCGATACGTGGTTCAGTGTTTCACCGCGGTCCTTCGATAGGTAAGCGAAATGAGGATCCTATGCCGCGCCGTCCCGCGATCCATATGCTTTCATCAAACCCATGCACTGCCTCTGATTCGTCGTATAAATACCTGAGCTGTCTGTAGTTACGTGCGGGGGTGAATCTACCACTTACGCCAGTTCTCTCGGATCGACTGCCCCCTCTGAACGTGTGCCGGATCTTGACGCTCTTCGCATCTGTCACAGCAGTATATGCAACATGGGCCTGAAGCTGTGTCCTTGGGCAATGCGTCCCAAAAAAAATCGCTCATTAAGCTCGTGAGAATCCCGTCTGGGCAGGTATGCTCAGATCTGTTCAGATATGCTTGAGATCAGTCCATCTGCTGGATGTAACTCAGGGGCGGTGAATCGGACACGGAGAAGGGTGGAAGCTGTGATATATTTGTGGACGATAATCCCTATAATTACGAGTTACCTCTTGCTGTAGCCATGGACTTTTAATTTATTTCCCTTCCTTCCTCTTTTCTTTCCAACCTCACGCGATCTGGTTCAACTTTTGGGCCGGTCATCATTAATGACGTGAAAACCCGCCAAAGCTGGCTGTCAAGCCCGGGCCTGGGCTCAGACCCGGGCTTGGGGCCCTGTCTGAGGGCTTGGGCTTGGTCTTGGGAAACCTGAAGGCCAAGCCAGGCCAAGCCGGGCCCAAGCCCGGGCTTCCAGGCCAGGTAATTTTTAGGCCCGGCCCTGAACATCGGTATTCTTGTAATTGCTATCATCGTTATACGGATCCGCTAGACAGGATTTTCGAGTCATCTGTAGACGGCTGCATTAAAATCGCAGACCAGAATGACTTATTTCAATTGATTAGAGCGTTGAATGTTAAGTCAAGAAATTATTTGCACCACCAACTCGTTTGACTGACCTGGAGGCATGACTGACCTGGAGGCAATTCAAAAATTCATTGGCAAGCTGCATCCGACATTTGTCGGAAGACTTGAGTCGTACTTGAGTGAAAGTGTATCGGCGGCCACTGCTGCTGATCCTGAACAATTGCACACGGTTGGAAGTGATAGAAACTTCGGATCGGAACAGTTCAACGGAATTCGGCCTGCAGTAATTATTAATGTTTCGCTGTAAGTTATGGTCTCCGCGAGTTATGGCAATTGTCTTCCTGTCTACCCGCCTGGAATTTGCTGAGGTCAACCCGATTGATTTGCATTGACGGTTTTCAACCACTGTTCAATGGAAAGACATGAATGACCGCCTCCCTCCAGAACTTTGGACTGTTAAGCCTAGTGCTGGCCAAAAATACGATACGGAAAAATATTTTTTGAATATATTCAACTAAATACAAATATGATATGAGGCCGCGGGGGATCAACCACCGACCACCAAGTCCGCTGCACTGACCCCTGCTCCTGGGGTTTGATTATAAGTAGTGGGTAAGTAAAGTCAATGCTCAGTATTTAGAACAGCATTTGAACCAATTTCAGTCGTCTTTTGCGCCAGGTCCGGCCTCCAGAATATATCGAAATATATTCAAAAAATATTCATATTCACGTCCGGAATATGAATACGATACACTATGAATACTACACGCCCCGAGGCAGGTGAATACAATATGGATATGAGTACGACACGGCAAATGGCGTATCGTATTCATATTTGGCCAGCACTAGTTAAGCCCCGGGCTCAATGAGAACTCTCTTGAAGGACTGAATCCCGGGCATGGTGTTATCAATACTGCGGGCATATCCACTTCCAAAATATGTCTGCTGAGTAAAGATTCTGAGCCATTTTGTCTCTCCCGCGGCCCCCTGTGCAATGTCTGAGCGCAGAAGGTTGGTTGAAGAATTCGCAACAACGGACTTTAAAGGCAGCCTGCTGCCGAGTGAATTATGCCGGGGGAATTAATATTGCCAGTGCCGCCATTGGACGAAAATGACTCGAGAGATGAAGAATTTGCTGCGCTGGAATTGCCACAGATGTGGGTTGAAACAGCTATGGATTTTTTTTGGAACTTCCTGAGAGAGCTCTGAACAATTGAGCAAGTGATTCTCCAGTATATTCACGGTAAATTTGACCTGAGGGCGGAAATAGAGAGGTTGCGCAAAAGCCATTTAAGCCGTTGAATGGCTTTTTTTGCGTGCGCAAACTGATGGCTAATGGCTGAGGGATTCGGGCCAAGGAGTGTTTTTCTGCTCTCTAACTAGAGCCGATTGACAGGGTCCGCTGGTCTTCGGCTCAAAAATAAAGTATCCCAGTCCTTGTCCCACAAATTTCACAAAAAATCCAAACATTGTCATGTAAAATACTATTTTTGCGACTTCCTGCGCAACTAAGTCTGTGGATATAGTGCGTATGCTCATAGATGCCTAACCCACTCACATTTCGATTCAATTGCAGAAGCCATTCAAGCCATTAGCCACCAATGTGCGCACGCAAAAAAAGCCATTTAATGGCTCAAATGGCTTTTGCGCAACCTCTCTAATATAATTAACCAGAATGAGTGGCTTAGCGCCAACTCGGAAAGCCCTGTGATAAGGGGTTCAGCATTGCACCGGATTCGTCCGCGAAGCATCCTTGGCAGAAATAAGAACCATAGACCTCTTTTATCTCTGCGCACAGTTGTTATTACTGCCGGGGAGTTGGTTACCCATACACAAGGAAATTCCTATCGCCTTTGCGATGGTCCATTTTGAATCGCGTGACTGACATGCTGCAGACCATTTCAATTCCAGTGAAGTTCCAGGGGCATTTTCTGCGCCTCTCGGAAATGGATAGCCCTGGTCACTGGGAACATTTAGAGCTATTCAGATCTGCTCGGAGCCATTATTGCGCCATCCAGAGCGCAAGTACTGGGTTACATTTTGAAGCTCGTGATCCTATTGCCTTTTTATTGGTTCACATTTTGAACTGCTAACCATTTCATTTCCAGTGAAGTTCCCGGGCCATTGTCTGACCCACGCATGTCAGCGCTTTCCAGGGCGCAATTACTGGTGTACATTAATGTTTGAAATGATGTCCCAGGGCTATTTTCTAAGCCGCACCTCTCCGAAATGGATAGCCCTGATCACATTGCGCTTTCCAGAGCGCAATTAGTGGGTTACATTTTGAAAGACGTGATCCTATTGCCTTTGCAATGGTCCACATTTTGAACCGCCGTGGTGTCAAGGAGTTCCCTTGCTCCTCCACCGCTCCTCGGATATCGCAATCCACATCGGGTCATACTCTGAGCGCAAGAAAAGGACCCGTGGTCTTGAACCACTTCCCCTCAAGAATCAGCTTTACAAAGCTTATGTAATGTCGATCATGATGACTGTGGGTATGCACAAATGTTAGCTCATTTACTGTTTGTAATTGGTGGGTTCCTTGCCAACATTCAAAGCAAGTTGGAGCAAGCCTGGGAGACACATATTCTCGCTGCCACCGACGGGAAAATCCCGCTACCACACCGGCAAGTTATAAATACCCGCCTTCGCCGCCTTGGTCCCGGCGCCCTCATGGAAGATGGACTTAAAACGGGCTTTCCGCAGACGACTTCCTAGCCGCATTAAGCCACAGAAAGGCGAAAACTTCTGAGAGCGAGCAATAAATTGAACCAATCTGTTACACGTTCGAACGTCATACTGCAACTCATCTCCTTGAGCACCACCCAATCGAACTACCACGCCTTGGTCCAGCTGCTGTAGCTGGTCCTACTTGCCCAGTTGAACTCTGGCGGCCAGCCAGTTTGGAGGGTGTCCTGCACCGTCACCTCTGTATGTATGAGGGACTCGGCCATCCGTTCCTCCGCCTCTGTGATCTCCAGATCTCGTTCCGTGGGTATATTACAGCTCTTTGCAGAACTTAGGGTGTGGCCGCTTTCTTTCTGATTTCGGTGATTTCCAGGTCCGCTGTCCTGAGCGCAATTTTGACCGGGTTGGCTCGGGAGTAGGTGCGTTGGAATCGTATTGAAAATCCGCAGTCAACCTAATACCGGTATTTTTGATGCCATCAGAAAATGCAATTTCTGCCGAAAAGTCTCGTCTTTCAGCAGGTCACCTGTAGCACTTGGAGTACTGCTTGAATTGACCTAATTTTTGGATATGCTGACTGTATACATACACTCTAGTCAACCATTACGTTTTTACATGTGGAAATACCCAAATCCGCTTCAAGTGCTCTATTTTCTCAAGGAGGAGAATGACCATTTCAACAAAGTGCACAATGAATTACAATTACTTCCAATATTGTCCGTCCAAAGTTCACGTTGACTAGAATATATGTATAGGTATAACATATCCAAAAACTAGGTCAATCCGAGGAGTACTCCAAGTGCTACAGGTGACCTGCTGAAAGCCGAGACATTTCAGCAGAAATTGCATTTTCTGATGGCATCAAAAATACCGGTATTAGGTTGACTGCGGATTTTCAATACGATTCCAACGCACCTACTCCCGAGCCAACCCGGTCAAAATTGCGCTCAGGATAGCGGACCTGGTGGAAATCACCGAAATCAGAAAAAAAACGGCCGCACCCTAAGTTCTGCAAAGAGCTGTAAGCCAGGCGGGTGGGGAAAAAAACGGACCAGTGACGTGGTTAGCTAGTCATGGGAGCATCCAGAGAGACTGAGTACTCACTGCTGAGGAGCACTTAGCTTGCAGACAAGCCGCAAAACCCATACATACGAAACCAGAATCGAAGCCCCAAGAACGCGCAGGTTCCCCTTGGAAGTATGGACATACTTCCGATCGAGGTTCCCCAATGTCCGCATGGCATGAAGGATCGACGACGCTGGACCTGAAGTCCGAGTAGTCTGCAGGGGTCAACAATGTCCCGAATTCTGTCGTCCCAGCTGTGGTGGAGACGCCTCCCAGCGTCCTTTCAACCACCCATGTCACCGGAGCTGGGCGGCGTGAAGGGACGCCGGTCCAGATGGCGCATTTCAGATTCATCAGCACTCACGAGGTTGATCCCACCAGTTTGCTATCCCGCATCCCTTTAGGCCCCCGATCGCCAACTATCTTCTCAGCTTTTATGCAGATTGAACGCCCCTCAGTGTTGCGCGGCGTGTGGTCCGATTTTGGAGACACTGTCTCTTGGGTGCGGGGAGACTTTGAGAGTTGAAGTCGGAACTGGAGTACATGTGAGACAATACATTGGGCAGGGAGAAAAGCTCACTGTCGAGCAGCCAGTTGGTTCTTTGGAAGCCTCCAACAAGAGATAACACCTACGATCTAACCATTCAATAGCGGGAGGGGGGAAATGGTTCGACAATTACCGACGAAAACCCCGCTGGACACAATTGAAGGTGTTCCCACGATATCAATCCGTCGAGGCACACACTGGGCCTCTCCAACGGGATGGATGGACACTGGGAATTATCCCCACCACACCGAGCCATCGAGGCGCACACTGGGCCTCTAATGGGACAGATGCGGCCCTCGCTCAGTGGAGCTAGAATTTTGCCCCAGGCATGGATAGCCTCCTTGTTTTTATTTATTTATTTGAGCCTCCAAACGACAGTTATGTCACAATACAGTCATTTTGGTTGATTTTTTACATATATCGCATGTTCCGGGCTCAATTCTCCCCCGTTTCCTTTGGAAATACAATAAATGTTGAGCAAGACTAGACATAGGACCACTTGAGCTTTGAAAAATACTTGATGGCCAGGGGCTCGGGTTAAGTTTGGAATTTCGTGGCTCAGATCTTTGAGGATGGCGACGATAGCCCGGAGTGCTTTCGGCATTGCGGGACACGATGACAGGGAGCCGAAAGCATGCCAACGGTGGACTGTGGGCTGTAGGAAACCATGTTGGAGCATCCTGACCGAAGTTTGCGACGAATTATGGGGAGGTGGGAGGCGGGGCGGAGGGGAGGGAGAAACGCGGGTGGTGGTAAGAGAAGAGACGGGCGATCAATTTCACCAACATCCATCACATGATAATTGACGTGCACGGACCCATCAAAGATTGACTGTCAATGTCACTGTCAGTGTCTCCCAACTCGCTTCGAGCCCGGATTCGAAGTTGATATCTAAGATCTTGAGCTGCAGAACACAGTTGAGCTCGTAAGTGGAGCTGGACGTGATCCGTAAGTAGAAGCCATCAACTTTTTTTGATGCTCTCACTAGCGACTGAACAATGCGGCCGCTGCGGTTGCAACACTCGGAACCTGAGGTGAACTTGTTACGGCTTGGCATTTCAAGTTCATACTGGCTTATGGATCCATAATAGTAAAATTCCATGAATGCAACCGCTCCAGCACAATCTAGGTTCAATGTGCAGAGGCTAATTCATAGACACCCATAGACCACCAAAGACCAGCTGTAAGTCTTGATAGCCCACCATAGCCCACCATAGCCCAACAAAGACTGACTGTAAGTCTTTATAGCCCCCCATAGACCAATATAGCCCAACATAATGGCTGTTGCGTCTTCATAGAATTTCAGATTTTCCTGATGAGGTCGCGCGCTTTTCGCATCGGATTGCGCTGTGGTACTTGTTCCGTGCAGCACGCATAGCGGCCCAGCTTAGATCTCTTGGGTCGTCCTCAGCGATTGGGCGGCGGGCTCGGTTGTACTCCTTGCGGAGACAACATTTCATGGATGGGACGTCGGTGACAGCAGAGCAGCGACTAAGAGCAACCAAGAATGGCAGAACAATAGTGTGGTCATTCAAGAGCAGCCACTAGGGAAAGGTACATGGTGGTCAAGACCAAGAAGAGAAGATGCTATCAGTATAGTATGGAGTCACAATCAATCTGTGGACAGATACGTCACAGAAATGGAATGTAACAAAAGGTATAAATCAGAATGTAAGATAAGGACTCAACAATGGCAATTTACAGCCGTTTGCAGAACTTAGGGCGCGGCGTGTTTTTTTTTTTTTTTTGTAAGTTTTCAAGAGAACAGCGATTGCGGGATCATTTCTGAACCATTTGCCCTGAAAATTAGCTCATTCAATTCGCACAGAAAGGGCGGAGGGCCGCATGTCCTAGGATTTTTTATAGGAACCGAAAATCTCCTTTTTGGGATAGATTCCCGTGTTTTTCAGTGGTTGAGCGGAGAACACGTCCCATGGGACCTATTTTGCTCCGATTGACCTAGATTTTTGTTATGGTGGACTTGGAAATATTCTGGAGGGCCTGAAATACCGGGATAGTGAATGTGAACTCTGGTTCGAATTTACCATACACTTTGGCATCGACAATATGAAAGGAATTTATCTATGAACTGTATATTTGAAGTATTGATCCCATTCAAAATACCGGTATTTCAGGCCCTCCGGAATATGTATAAGTCCATCATAATAAAAATTTAGGTCAATCGGAGCAAAATAGGTCCCATGGGACGTGTTCTCTGCTCAACCACTGCAAAACACAGGAATCTATCCGAAAAAGGAAATTTTCGGTGCCCATAAAAAAAGCCTAGGAGGCGAGGCCCTCCGCCTGTTCCGTGCAAATCGAATGAGCCTATTTTCAGGGCAAACGGTAGAGAAATGATCCCGAAATCGCTGTTCTCGTGAAAACTTACAAAAAAAAAAAAAAACGGGCCGCGCCCTAAGTTCTGCAAACGGCTGTAAAAGGTAGGATGTATTGAAGTAAAAGATAACCTCCTCAGAGGCTTACATGCCCTATATATATACTAAAGCTGCTGCGGTGAGCCGGCAGCTGAATCGCGCGCAACCGCGCAAGCGCAGGGATGAAATCAAGGATTGCTATTTCGTTTGACTGGCGGCTGGACTCCTCGTTGGCCCGATAGACCACCACCACGTTCAACTCTCCTCCTAGTTTATGATTCTTTCAAGGTCACAAATAAAAACCGGTGTGGGACCTCATCCATTAACACTGTCTATCCAGCGCGGACTCCAGAGGAGGAGAAAGTTTGGAAATGGCGATGCGCTCTCCACCGGGCATTTTTCAACAAGTTGTTCTTCGGAACAAAAGTTATACGCTTCGAACCAAAACCTTTGAGTGAAGAAGTCACAGCTATGGAGGAATTGTTGACAATGGGCTCCGTCGCTAAGCGCGACATTTACTGCTATTTGCGGAACTTAGGGCGCAGATGTTTTTTTTTTTTTTTTTTTTTTTTTTTCCTTTTTGAGCGTTTTTTGATCGTTTTACATATATCACGTGTTCCGGGCTCAATTCTCACCTGTTTCCTTTGGTAATAGGCTCAATCAATTTGTATTGAAAAACACCAGGGGATGGCCTCCTTGTATTTTTTTATTTGAGCCTCCAAACAACAGTTATGTCACAATATGATCATCTTGGTTGATTTTTTACATATATCGCATGTTCCGGGCTCAATTCTCACCCGTTTCCTTTGGAAATAGGCTCAATCAATTCGTATTGGAAAATTTCAGAGGATGGCATCCTTGTAATTTTTATTTGAGCCTCCGAACGACAGTTATGTCACAATACGATCATTTTGGTTGATTGTTTTACATATATCACGTGTTTCGGGCTCAATTCTCACCTGTTTGCTTCGGAAATAGGTGCAATCAATTCGCCTTGAAAAGACCCAGCGGATGGATGCTAGGACTCCAATAGTGAGATCAAAAATTTCGGTCATAATCCCACAGCATACACCGCCAAAGTGCTCACACGTTCCCCCCAGCTGGGTTGTTCAGCTGGCCTCCATCTTTTGTGAAAGCTGTTGCACAGGCATCAACCAGCTGTCCACCAGCTGGGCGCCCCAGCCGAAATTTCCAGCTGGCCACCAGCTGAGAACAGAGGTGTCTGCAACGTGACATCAAAAGCTGGAACCATGAGATCTGAAATAATCACAGTCATGAATACTTACACTTACATACTTGAGGTTATTATTATGGGCACAGGCCCTGCGGTCAATAGTCAATTTCGAAGTTAACACAATCAGGTTCAACCATGATCATCTGCCGGTTGATTACATGAATCGCCTGGGCACTCAGACCTAACTCTGCCAATATGAAATTGAGCATGTGTAGGCGCACCACAGAAGCAACTGTTCCCTTGGAGGAATGCATCTTATACCAAGCTGAGCGGAAGGAGATCGTCGTCAAGCTGCGCGGCGAGTCGCGACAACTTGAAGAACACTTTCGACTCAAAATATTTCCAGCGCTACCTCGGCCGAAACGGTACCAGGGTTGCCCAGAGGGTACATGAATAACACCACTCAGGAATAAGGAGCCCGTGGTTCAATCTCAAGAACGCGGCAAGAAGTTTGAAGAAGGCGGTCTTTGCCATGCGGTGTTTGTACTTGTGTTTGTTGTGTCAGATCACGTGCATGTTGGAGTCTTGTCGCTACTTTCTCTCTTCCTTCCGCCACCCACTCCAGTGCTCAGGACTGTGTAAACGACACATACATAAGTCCCATTCAAACCTCAATGTTAACCTCACTGCCTCAAGATTTGCGAACATGGGCGTCCACCTCGCGCAGCTTCTCAGCGGAAAGCAAGCCCGGCCTACAAGTCTCTTGAGTGAATCCCATGTAGCCTTCGCTCAATTAGAACTCGTCGCCTCGCAAACTACGTCTTATATGTATGAACGACTCCCTAGAGCTTCAGGTTGGAGATTCCTCCCGGTCAAAGTTGCTCAATGTCAAGCAAGTTGCAAACTCGCAAGACATCATCGTTTCTCAGGACTTGCACCCACAAACTCACCCCTGCAAAGCGAACAAAGAACCACCCACTGCGCCGGCCGCGACGCTCGCACTCGCTCCTCCGTAC
The DNA here is from genome assembly GCA_029289565.1 of Mycena galericulata. Taxonomy (NCBI): domain Eukaryota; kingdom Fungi; phylum Basidiomycota; class Agaricomycetes; order Agaricales; family Mycenaceae; genus Mycena; species Mycena galericulata. The sequence goes on from JARKIA010000104.1 coordinate 382,169, forward strand.
GCTTCGCCCACGCACGGACCCGGACTTCCAGCGATACCTCCCCTCTTCGCCACGCCACTCCCAAGCGGACAACACGCAAGATCGAGTCCTACTGGCCCTCTTACGCTTCTCCCACTTCAAATTGAGCCCTCCCTGTTACCCATCGTGGCGAGCTCGGCACGTGGAGGAAGCACAAGGGGCTGACGACCTTGGACGTGCCCCGGCGCCCAACTTCGATGTCCCTTCAATCTTACAGGGACGAGGTTGCGGTCCCCGCTTCCATGAATCTTTTTACACCTTTTGCTTGCTCATGGCGCAGCGCCGACCCGCACCCGGGGTAACGCCGTCACAGATTTTCTCACATTATCAAGGCCGAATTCGATGGTTTCACTTCGGAAGTGCGCGCCTGCGGGGGGTGATGAGTGCGAGGCGACACGTGAGCCCCCCTTCCCTCCTATGCTCCATGTTGCTGGCTGAACAAACGACGATGCCAGTGACATCGCAGGTTAAGGAGCCGATTCTCATCATAAGGTCGACACGCAGCACGGGAAGCTCCGCCACGCACTTGACACGGATCAGGGCTCGGGTGGGTGGAGCTGCACGGTAGAGGTTGGTCCCGCAACATCGTGCATCGCCGTTGGTCCCCGGGCCGTCGGACCTGCGCGAGTGGGAGCGCATGCCGGATGAGCGGGAGCATGGTCCCGAGAGATTCCGCCACGACTGTTCTGGATGTTCCCCAATATGTATTGTAGTTTGTCCGTCAATTCAATTTTTTTTAATGCCTTTTCATGCAATATAGGAATCAAAAACATAGTTCTGGCCTGTGATACTGTGTGTCTCCCAGCTGGCAAGTCAGCTGGAATCCAGCCCGAGCTGGTCCCAGCATGTATCTATTCAGTATTCCTCTGGGCTCCAGCCTTCATGAAGCTGGCCACCAGCCTTTCGCCATATGTGTCCAGCTGATAGCGCCCAGCTGGCGGCCACGTGTGTGCACTTTGGCGGTGTAATGGTGTAGGGTATGGTATAGGTGGTACCTACAGCCTATCTGGACATCATATCCGCTGGATAATGTGTCTATGTCCATTGTATCAAAATATTGCAGCCTGTGGGACCATACAATGAATGTTAGAACTGGTAAATGTAGAGAGATCACAAAATGATAGTGTTGCAACGTAGCTGTCGTTCAGAGGCTCAAATAAAGAAATACTAGGAGGCCATCCCCTGGAGTTTTCTAAGACGAATCAATTGAGCTTATTTCCAAAGGAAACGGGTGAGAATTGAGCCCGGAACACGGGATATATGTAAAACAATCAAACAAAATGATCGTATTGCAACGTAGCCGTTGTTCAGAGGCTCAAATGAAGAAATACAAGGAGGCTATCCCCTGGAGTTTTCCAAGGCAAATCGATTGAGCCTACTTCCAGAGGAAACGGGTGATAATTGAGCCCGGAACACGCAATATATGTAAGAAATCAACCGAAATGATCGTATTGTGACATAACCGCCGTTCGGAGGCTCAAATAAAAAATACAAGGAGGCCATCCCCTGGATTTTGCCAATACAAAACGATTGAGCCTATTTCCAAAAGAAACGGGTGAGAATTGAGCCGGAACATGCGATATATGTAAAACGATCAAAAAACGCTCAAAAAGGAAAAAAAAAAAAAAAAAACCTCTGCGCCCTAAGTTCCGCAAATAGCAGCAAGTGTAATACCATTCAATGAATCTGTTCACGGCCCCGATTGGCGACTTCAGCTGACGGTCTTCTCGACCTGCATGGCAGGAAGTCCGAGAGCCGACCCCGTTGACTTGTATCTGAGAGACCCCCATTTCACCCACCAATCATCTGCCTCATCTTCTGCATCGTACCCAAACACCTCCTTCACCTCTTGCCACTCCGGCGTCTCTTCATTATCGGGGCCAGCTTGAAGGACGTCGAAGCCGGCGGCCATTTTCGCACACATCCCTTGGTTGCGAGCATGCTGCTCCTCCCCAGGGGGCATGCACGTATAATGCATGATGTTTGTCTCCGATTCCGTTACAGCTGCACAGCGCGATTGACGAATATCCTGGAACGCCCACAGGAATTGGCCGATTTGGTCGCGGGTGTCCAAGCGCGAGAACAATCTGGCGAGGACGGCGCCATCTTCCACAGCCATCGCGCTTTCTTGGATTGACCCGGGCTACACAGATGTTAGCATATGCGCGCTGCAGGTACATATAATAGGGTGCTCACGGGAATGGGGTGGGCCGCCGTACCAACGATTACCAGACAGCTGCTCTCGGAGACCCAATACTCCAACGGTTGGCACTGCATTACTGGATGACGCCGGAGAGAAGAAAGTAGCGGTAACAAATTTCGAAGCCTAGAAAGACCGATCTGGATTAACCGGAGGTAGGGAATTTGCCACCCATGCATTAGGTGCTAACCTCGGCTCCGTGTGTTCCATAGTTTCACGCATTCCGTCAGCGAGCGTTTGGTCGGCGTCGTAAGGCCCATAGGCGCAAATCGCAAATTCTTCGGTTCCGCCCTAGTTGAATGAGGCACTACTTACAAGAAAGGAAAAGATGTTGGACGTACGAGGGGGTATCCGACAACAGAGCGGCCGTGTCCCAGCCAACAGAATTAAGTAGTCTGATATCCCGTCAGTCTTACGTCGGTTAAAATCACACGAAACGAACCTGAGCCTCATCGTAAAGTGGTTTGAGAGCTGCATCGTTGATAATGGCTCCTTTCGGAATCGTGGCACTGGTTGTCGCGTTAGTGAGATCCACATGATTGTGATTTTACTTACCTGTACATCCACATTGATTGACGATCTAGTGATGATGTATGTACAAATAGCCCAATATGTATTCTAGGTGGAAGTGCCATCACCACCAGCACCGCCACAGGTGCCCCCCTCCAACTGATGTCCGACCCGGACATCAAACACAACTCCTGCACCCAATGCTCCTCGTGAGCACCACTCAATCGAACCACCACGCATTGGTCCAACCTCTGTGGATGAACCTACTCGCCCGGTGGAACGCTGACGGCCGGCCAGGTTAGAGAGTGTCCTCGGGCGTCGCCTCGGTATTGGTAAAGGCCTCGGCCATCCGCTCCTCCGATTCCGCAATCTCCAGGTCTTGTTCAGTGGGTATATACTCCCCTTCGTCGCGGGGGTGTTTTTGGTCGAGGGTTGAACCCCGTAATGGAATAAAATGCCGCAATCTTCTAGAATGTACAAACTGTTGATTTTTTAGTGGTATGCCGTTCATGTTACAGAGAGAGAAAGAATTAAGAGAACGTGCGTAAATTTGGGCCGGTGCAGACCAGCGGGGTGCGAGCTTGTTGATGGACCTCTTGTTATCATCTGCGGGTGAGTCGTACCATTGAACGACGTCACCGATACGGAATTCGACAATTTGTGCCTTTCCATCAAAGCTAGATTTTTGTTGCGCGGCGCGTTTAAGCAACCGTAAGTGGGCTGTGTATCATAAACTGTCAGCTAGGGCGAAATGGATGTCCGCATCAGAAGGGGTCGTTGGCGTAGGAATTTCAGGTGAGTGAATTTCGGGTGTGAATGATCGTCCGAAAAGGAGCTCGCGCGGCGTGGCCTTGAGCGCGACAAGAACGCGATCGTTCATCTGGCGAATTGCCTCTTGTAGATGGTCGGGCCAGTTCTTGGGGATGTCATCCGGGTCGACTGTGCCTTCGTTGGTATCGTGATCTGGGGCGCAAAGACGTTTGAGTATGTTCAAAAGAATCTTATTACTCCCCTCGGTTAAACCGTTGACCCATGGGGAATACGATGCCGTCGTGATGTGCGTAATGTTGTTGGCCTCGCAGAAGTCGTCGACTTTATTGTTCTTGAAATGGGACCCACCGTCCGCCATGAATGAATCCGGAACAGCGAAGTCGTGACAGATGTCGCTGAGGGAATCTATGGTAGTTGCTGCACTGCCTGCAATCTTCAGCTTCGTTGCCCAAACAAAATGGGAAAATACATCGATATAGAGCCCGATGTTCTTGAAGCTACCCTTTCCCAACGGGAGGGATAGGTAGTCACCGGCCACCAGTGAGAAGGGCTGGGTGCGGCGGATGGGTTGAAGGAGTGAGTTGAGGGTCGTGGGACCAAAACTCTTACACCGCGGACATTCCAACATTACCTGCCGGCAATCCGTGTCCATGCCGGGCCAGAAGTATTGATCCGACAATTTGAGCTTCGTGCTCTCGATGCTAAAGTGACCATTATTAGCATGAGTTTCCAAAGCCTTCGCAAAACCTTGTGCTGCTGGGATGCATTCTGTCCTGGCTACCCGGCGTGCGGCCGAATCAGCGACACGCCAAAGCTTGTCATCTTCGATCATAAATCCCGCGGAGCGATGAGCCGCGCGCTTACGATCCGGGATTGTTGTGCCCGCTGTATGACTGAGTAGATGTTCAACTATCGGAGCAAAAAAGATATCATCAGCGAATTGAGTCTGGAGAGGATTACGTAGCTCGTTTGGGGCGTCCGACACGGTCAACACGTCACGTACAATACCCTTGGTCGCTTCCCAGTCTGGAAGTACAGACCAGTCCGACCCATCCGTAGACCTCCGTTTACGGGCTGTCCACATGCGGCTCAAACCGTCTGCAACGGGGTTATCCACGCCAGGTCGATGACGTACATCAATGATATTCCTCGCTAAAATGGACTCCTTCCACCGACTATGGTGGGAGTTGAGGCGCTCGCGGACCAGACAGTCACGGAGTGCTTGGCAGTCTGTCTCTATCTCAATCGGTGAGCCGTACGTGTAAGCCTCAAATTCGTCGAGAGAATTTAAGTGCAGCAAATTCGAGGAGGAACGGTTCATACTTAGCTTCGCTAATCGACGTGCGCTTCGAACAGTACGTGATCGGATGCCATTGAAGAACCTCCTTGCCCTCTTTGTTGATGAAGGGGAATTGTTGCGACACAAATCCGGCGAAGCCTTCGCCTGATCCGTCCGTGGTGACTCGGAAAACTCGGCCATCGTATTGGGGTGTTTTCAAGAGGGGTTCCTGTGAAAGCAGACATTTCAGTGTAATAAAAGCTTTCTGTTGATCCTCGCCCCATTTGTGCTTGATGGAAGTCGTCTTAAGAGCGCGCTTGTATGCCCCCTTTCGAACTCGCCAATTGCTGCCCGGTGACTGGATCTCCACGTTCCGCGTTAAATCCGTAAGTGGCGCTGCAATTCTGGCGTAGTTAGCGATCATGCGACGGAAATAGTTAGTCAGACCGAGAAATCCCATGAGGTCTGTGACGTTTTCAGGTACCGGCCAATTTGCGACAGCCCCAACTTTGTCCGAGTTGGGCTTGAGGCCGTTCGGTCCTATCATCGCGCCGGCGAATAAAACATCCGTGAAAAACAGCTTCAAGTTGGTCTTGGATGGGGATAAGGATAAGCCCTTATCGCGGCAACGCTGGAAAAACTTGGTCAAGTTGTCCAGTTTTGTCTCAAACACGTCACCTGGTAGGCAGATATCATCCATCCAGTTGACCAGCTCCCGCCCAATCATATCATCGAGCGCAACCGCGACCATCTCACAGAAAGTTGAAGGTGCGCCTGTCAAACCAAAGGGCATCCGGAGGTAAACGAAATAGCCGCGGCCCTCCACATAGAATGCCGTGTACGGTACGGACTCGTCATCTAGAGGAACGGCGTAGTAACCTGCCGCGAAATCAATAACACTTGCCCACCTGTGACCCGCGGCGAATTCGTGTTTTGACTTCAAGTCGCCGTGTGGGAATGGCGGGATTTGCGTAGCCTTATTGATAGCTGTAAAAGCGTGACATACGCGCCATTTTGTCGCGCGCGGTGGTTCCCCCGGGATGTCCGTTTTTGATGCATTCGGCGTTAACCTTGCGTAAGACTTCCGTTCGAGTAATTCCTGTCTTTCCAGCCTCTTTTGGTGCGAGATTTGTACTGTTAAGGCATTTTAAAAACTCGCCTGGGACGCGCTGGATGACATGTGATTCCTCCATCTCATCGAGAATGTCGTAGAACCAGTCCTTCTGCTTCTCGGTAAGCGGGCGTTGAGACATACGCGTCGGGAGCTTGATTTCGGGGTCAATATTGAGGTGGTGCTTCCACCAGTCGACGTAGAAAACCTCGGACATGGATAAAGCAAAAACGTCAGCGTATTCCCGTATTAGAGATGTAATCTTAGCTCGTTGTTCTTCTGTGAGGTCCGTCCCAATCTTGATTTTGCTGAGAATGCTTTGAACGCGCCCCTCTTCGAAAGGATCCGTAACTCTCATCGAAGTATTGGTACCGCGGTCGATCTTGAATTCCGCCGTGCTAACATCGCCGATCACGTTGACGTCGGCTTCAAGCTCCGTATCGCCGATGCTCTCCTTTGCCATCGTCCTCATCTCGTCCAGCTTGTTCCTCAACCTCTTGATTCACACCTCCGAGGTCACCAACGATTGCAGCTGCTCCGCTGTTGCCACGGAGCTGACATCCATCTGGAAGATGTTCCCGATTGCCGTGACTTGCCGCCTGAGTCCCCATCTCGCCGCATTAGCCTGGTCCCGCTGGCGTCGCAAGTCCACCGCTGAGGCCATCGGTGCCTCCGCAATGGTGCTGTCTTTGGCATTGGCCCGTTGTGCCATGGCTAACGTGTCGTTCCAGAATCGATTGGCGGCTTGGCGCACACGTTTGGCTGCTCGCGCCTGCCAGCCCTCGCGGATGTCTTCGCGGATGGCAGGTCCTTCCGGAACGGTGTTGCAAGCTACCGAAGGCACATCAGCATCGGGGATATGCTCGACGGTGAGGTACTTAGCAAAGCGGGTCTCTGTCCATGGTGCGTGCTCTTGTATCAAGCTTATCCGCACGAACTCTTCCTCAAACTGCCTTTCCTCGTCCTCCAGGCCTCTACTCCGTGTGCGGCTCTCGCTGGTGGTGCTACCACTGCCGCGAGTATCGATGATAGGCTCTGAGGGCTTCACGATAGGAAAGGTGCGCGGCTGGTGCGGTTTTGGCTCAATCCTGGGTGTAGGTGAGTATCCGAGCCCAGGGAAGGGAAGTGGTTGCTTAGCTTGTCGCTCTAGCTGTGCTGCCTTGCATGCGCTCTCCTTCTCCCTCTTCCGTGCGATGCGCGCCAACTCGTCGTGCAGCCACTGCTCCTCGGCGTCCAGCACTCTCTCTTCTTCGACTTCAGCTACCCACGGCTTCTTCACGTCCTCTTCTGCCTCCACCACCGTGGCTTCTATCACCTCCGTGACCGTGGTATCCGTCATGTCCCCTGCGACATCAGCCTCAATGGGGTCCGCTGCGACATCGGCTTCAATCGGGTCCGTTGCGACATCGACTTCGATCGCGTCTGCTTCGCCTCCCGCTGTTGTAGGCTCTCTCGCGCCCGCGCCTACTTCTGCGTCCATCGTGTCGGCTTCGGTCCGGGCTCCCGCGGCTTCCGCCATGCCCACGTCGACTTCCGCGACCACGGTCTCTGCTGCAATGCTCGCCATTCCTGCGTCCGTTGCCTCCATCTCGTCCTCCACTGCAGCTGTCTCTGCTTCGACTTCCGCTGTCTCTGCTTCAGTCGTCTCCAGCGTGTCTTCTGATACACCTCTCTCCTTCGCCTGCAGCTCTTCGGCAGCCGGGATCTCCCCAATTCTGGCTCCCATCGCCTCTGGAGAATCTCTCCCCGGCATATCCTCGTTCTGAAGCACCACGTCGTCCGTCGCGCTGCGGATGCGTAGCTCATCAGTCTCGTAGTTGTGGATGGCCCGCACGCTGTGGAGCCACGGCTTCCCGAGGATGATGTCGAAGGCTCCGCCACACTCGAAGACTTCAAACCACGCTGCCGCGCGTACTCTGCCCACGCCAACGTCGCCCCACCATCGTCCGTACGGCCAGATCTTCCCGCCATTCGCCACTCCGAGCCTCGTCATTGATGGCACCAGCAGAGTCCCGAGGTAGTGCCCGTAGCGCTTCCACCGAGCTAGTGAGATGCAGTTCCGCATGGAGCCGTCGTCGACATGGGCAGTGACGCGGACAGAGGCGCCGTCTGCCCCGAGTAGCTGTGCTCGTTGGTAGAAGGGTGCGACTGTCTCTTGGTCGGCTACGTCGAGGCTGAGTATTGCTGCTGGGAGGGGCGTCGCATACTGAATAGTCCGTGTATTCATAGGATTGAATAATACATGCGGATTGTATCTAGCAACGTCCCGGCGGCGCGACGATCTGCGCTCTCTTTCCAGGGAATTTTGATTAGGAATCGCACCACCCCTCAATTGGCGGATTCCTCTCCATTTCCCGACTCCTCTTCCTCTTCGTACAAGTGCTGATTGGGATCGAGACCGCCGAATAGATCGTACGGCACCTCGTGGATTTGAGAGATGCGGGCGGGAGTTCGCTGGCCCGGTGGGAACATGATGGCGCCAACGAAACCGCGCACGTTCTGCTCGCGCATCGGGACTTCACGCCCATTTTATTCTCTGCACGTGCGTGTGCCGAAGTGGGGCGGGTCGGCGAGGATGCCGCAGCGGAAGCACTCCCGCGATCCAGGGGCTGCTGTCCCGGGGGTGATTGGGAAAGTCGCGTAGTCGGGGGTGGGGCTATTGCCGTTTTGTGTCATCCACGTCGCCATGTCCGCGTTGTAGCTCTGGATGCCTGTAGCATCTGTAGCGTACATACGGGGGCTCTGTGCGATGTGGCGCACAAGGTCCACGTCACGCGCGGGGTCCCCGCTCAGGGTTGTCGGGCGGCCCCTATTCGCTAAAGGGCTGGCCGGCGTCGCGAGATTTTTGGTGAAGGTATTCGGATACGGGCGGACTGTGCTGCCGCTGAAGACGTCGGGGGATGCGCGGCTCGCCCAGGGCACGCGGGGTGTATTCAGCGTGGTGGATGGTGTTGTCTGATAGGCGCGTGGGCTTGGGGGAACCACCTGACGCGTGGCAGGGGACGACGGGGGCTGCGATACACGTGCCGCAGGCGGGACGTAACGGGGGGCTCTGGAGGAGGTGGGCAAGCCCGAGGTCCGTTGCTAACTTGTTGGCAAAGGCTTCAAACTGCGCCTCACGCTGCGCTGGCGTCGAATTGGGATTAGCGCGGTGCCAAGCAGAGATGTCGGTGTCCATCTTGGTGTCGCGCGAGGTGCGTTCTTCCACGGCGTCATTGATGCGATCGACACTGACGTCCTCGACAGCCTTGAGGTACTTCTCCCAGGTATCGAGGCCCGTGTCGACAATGAGATGTCGAAATTCGACGGGAAGAGTGGTCCGGATGCTCGACTTTAGCATCATTCCAGCGTCGCCGCTCGGAAGCTCGCCCAAGAGCCCCCGGGTGACTTCGGCCCAAGCGATGTGGGAGAGGACAAGGACACCGTCCTCGTCATTGACATACTTTCCCAGCGCCTCACGATCGAGGGAGTTGTTCGCGAGCTCCGCGATGATGACGTCCTGTGACCGCCGGGTCGCCGTGGGCTTCACCCACTTCTTCTCGAAGGCCACCATCAGTGCCCCCCACGTCAGCTTCTCCGCTGCAGTCAATCCATTCCACCACTCCTCTGCCTGACTTCCCGGGTGCAGGCCCTTCTCAAAATGGTACATCTTCTCCTCCTTATCCGCATTGTATTTCCACGTCTGCTCGAGGGTGCGCAGCCACGTATGGGCCTTTTCGGCGGTGCCGTTACCGCGGAAAAGCTCCGTGGGCTTCGGGGGTGCCATGTGGTCGTCGGACGATCTGTTTTTGGGGGTTGGTGCGAGATTTTGCGGGGGTGTATGCCGCGGAGCCCTTGGCGTGAAAAAAGCGGGAAGTAGCGTGGGGGGTGTTTCGGGGGATGGGGTGAGATCAGAGGGGGTTGATATAGTCGGGGTACTTGGGAAAGACACGCTGGTCGGTTTGGTAAGTGATTCGTTTGTCAGATTGGTAGTCGCCGCGCTGGGCTCTGGGGAAGTCGTCCGACTGGAAAGCCTCGCCATCAGTAAAACTACAAAAACATCTTTCGCGTCTTTCGCGTCTTTCACAAGATGTGAAAGACGCCAAAGACGTATTTTTGACAAAGACATCCCATCTTTTGAAACTAGATTCTATTCTTGGGTAAGATGTGTGTCTTGTGGAAGACAGTGAAAGACTCCGATAATCTTTGCTCAAGATCCTTGAAAGACACTCGAAAGATTGATGTCAAGATCATGTATTGCATTCTAACTACAACCTGTACATGCAAGCCGTCTGTATATACCGCAGCACATAGACGATAGATATCCAACGCCGATAGCCGAAGTGTCATGCTTCGGTAACTGGACGCCGCCGTCGACCTCCTCCATGCGCGCGAACCCGCCGCCATACTGCGAGCCGTAGATCTCGCGCGGCCAGAAGCGCCGCTGGTCGACGTCCTCGCGGAAGTCACGTGGGGTGTTGGTCTTGGTCTTCTGGAGGAGCAGGCCCATAGAGTTGCTGAGCTCGAGCTGCGCGGCGAGCTGCGGGGAGGAGGAAGGGAGGAAGGAGAGGCCCTCGCCGATGAGCCCCGCAACGTAGTGGCAGTAAGCTCGTAGTCAGCTTTCGTCGCGTGGCCCGGGGGGTCGTTCGGCTTCTCGTTCTTCTCGTTCGCCGCCGCGGCGTCTGCGAGGGCGGAGGCATGACGGGCACCACTACACATAGATAGATGGTCAGTTTACATAAGAGTGAATAGCATGACGACTCACCCACGGACCGAGATCACCGCCGCGCACACACCCTGGGACACAAAAATCAATAAGATGACACTGGTAAGGGCGGCAATCATGAATGAACATAAAACACCATTCAAAGGAGGCGCAAGAGGACAGCAGATGCGAGAGGAAAGCCCAAGACAAGCCCAGAAAGATGTCAATGGCGATCAGGGCGATATTGAGAAGGGAGACACGGTCCGAGCACGAAGTTTTGATAAGTTCTTGACAGATTTTGCTTGAAAGTACAATGGCTTGCAGGCTTGCGCGATTGGACTTGCTCAACTGGTTGTGCTTGAGGGACACGGGCACGGAAAAGGACTAGCACAATGGCTTGAGTGCCGATAGTCCACGAGTTGCTCAATAGTTGCTCATGCTTGACGGATATGGCGAGGTGGAGGGACGGCGGTGCGGGCGGGCAAATGAAAGGGAGGGGGGAGATGGTGGGGGAAAGCAAGGAGCGAGCGACATCAACCAACCATCTTTGATGGTATCATGCGCACGGACCACTGATCGGAGTTCGAAATGACTTCAACATTTCAATGATCTGGCCCGCGATGCAGCGCGTTCCGCTCCATGGACGACCCGGCTAAATGTATCCTTCTCTGACTTGACTTTTTGCATGCCCAATGGTCAATATATTTCATTTGTGAGACGAGGCCCTGAGGGTCGCAGTCGCTGGAGTAATGTCTTGTGTGGTTCGTCGTGGCCGCCTGCCCACTGGATTTTGAGGATGGAAATAGCCTAACTCATGAGGCCGAAAACCATACTCATTGTATTTATTCTAGTCTAAGGTGCTAAGGTGAATTTAGTCCCCATTTAAAACTGGTCAAAGGTCAAAGATGTAAGACGTGGTTCGAAAGCTGAAAGATCGCGAAAGACATATTGTACAAGATGTAAGACTCTGTCTGAAAGACAAAGATGTTAAAAGATGGCCTTGAAAGATACAAGATTACTTTGAAAGATCAAAGATGCGAAAGACAAATCTGTTGTTTTACTGATGGCTGTGCGTGCTTCTGTTGCTAGTTGTCTGATACGATGTGATTCTATAGCTTGTTGGTCTCGCCGATATCTGAAGTCGCGGTCGGCCTTGCTAAGATGGAGATTGTTGCCTGAAGCCAGTGCACGCCGTAAAGCTTGCGGATGTGCAGAATGCCGCTCTAATCACCACAATGGAGACTGCTCGAGGTCTCTGCTAGCTGGAAGGAGCCGATCTCGGCTGGGAAACTCGGAAAGGAGTCCTGGGCCGCGAAACTCGGCCAGGCGACGGAAAAGCAGAAGGAAAAGTGATGATGTATGTACAAATAGCCCAATATGTATTCTAGGTGGAAGTGCCATCGCCACCAGCACCGCCACAAGGTGCCGCAGCTTTTTCTTGCCAACATTCGCAACACCATTAGTAGCGGCAACCAGGGTGGGAATTGGTTCCTTACTATCAAATGCACGTTTCAACCTGTCGTGAGTTCGAGTCCCGCGAAGATCTCGTATTTTGATTGCCTGAACCTGTTGGAAAATTGCAGCAAGTCCGTAGTCGTAAGCATCAGAATAAACGCGGTACGGCCTGTTGTAGTCTGTCAGTTCCCGATCGGTCCTATTGGAAGTCACATATGTCACGCTCAAAATTTGGCAGACCTCGTTTTAGTTCACGGCACGACTCAGTGAGGTAATCTGCCCCTCTAAGCTCTCCTTCTCTGAGCATATCCACGAACCAGTGCATTCGTCAAGACCTGCTTACACAGATCAAATGCCTCCTAGTGTAGATCGTTCCATTCAAACTTTTTTCCGTCTTCAGTAGCTGGAATAAAGAATGGGCGATCCAAGCATAAAACGGAACGTAACTCGAGAAATAAACCGTCATGCCAAGGAACTGTTGCAGTTAATGGACATTCCGTGGTTCACAGTCTATACCTGGTCAGCTTGGGGACATCATAGGCGAATAGACCGCGAAAATTATTAGACAGGTGCAGATTTGAAGCATCAATGACAGTCTTTTCGGATACCACGAGATTCCACAGGCGCAATGCCCCCCGGCGGAGTTCTAAATGACCGGAAATGGCCTCAGATTGCCGAGGGTTTCAACAGCATTGGGTGATCGCGCAATTGAACAAAATAATGCAGTACATTTAGTCGATAGTGAAACACCCCGGTACAGTACATCATGTAGCTAAATGGAATAAGTGTTGCCCCGTTGGGATGTAGAGCAGGAGAGGGGATATGCCAGCCATTTGAATGCACCTCTATTGCATCAGGTCATGGTTTTCACAATGGCAGCCATTTGACTCTTGGTTCAAATGGCGGGCATTTTGAAAAGCATGACCTGACACAATAGAGATGCATTCTTCAAATGGCTAGTCTGTAGTTTACCACGCGCCGGATGTTAGGAGATCGACCTTGTTACGTAAAGTGCGGAGTTTGAATTTCCGCTGGGCTCTTGAGACCTTCTACGACTCTCATTTGACAGGATTTTGGAAGCAATTTGACATTTACTCCCATTATGAAGAGTTCTGTCTCTTCAGTTTCTCACCTCTTGGCTCGCCCTCGAGTGGGCAGAGATATTGATCTGATCACGTGGCGCGCTGGGTAAAATTCATCGCTTTGATTTTGATCCCAATGAGCAAAATTTGGCTGAAGAACACGTTCAATATATTATCCTTCGCCATAATCCAAAATAAAAACGCGTGAAGGCGAGCTGTATTACCACGAACGACATCCGAGAAATTTGAGATTACATAACAAGGTCGATCTCCAATCACCGATCGCGGGTAATCGACAGACTACAACATGCGAGGTACGAGCCTTCAACTGTTGTAGCATCTGTTTATAAGAGACTATCAAATGGCTGCCATTGTGAAAAGCATGACCTGACGCAATAGAGCTGCATTCAAATAGCTGGCATTTTGAAAAGCATGATAGGGTGCAATGGAGGTGCATTCAAATGGCTGCCATTTTGAAAAGTGTGACCTGGCGCAATGGAGGTGCATTCAAATGGTGGGCATTTTGAAAAGCATGACCTGGCATAATGGAGGTGCATTCAAATGGCTTCCATTTTGAAAAGCGTGACCTGACACAATAGAGCTGCATTCAAATGGCTGGCATTTTGAAAAGCATGACCTGATGCAATAGAGATGCCTTCAATTCCAAATGGCAGGCATTTTGAAAAGCATGACCTGATGCAATGAGGTGCATTCAAATGGCTTCCATTTTGAAAAGCGTGACCTGACACAATAGAGCTGCATTCAAATGGCTGGCATTTTGAAAAGCATGACCTGACACAATAGAGGTACATTCAAATGGTGGGCATTTTGAAAAGCATGACCTGATGCAATAGAGGTGGTGCATTCAAATGGTGGGCATTTTGAAAAGCATGACCTGATACAATAGAGATGCATTCAATTTCAAATGGCTGGCATTTTGAAAAGCATTTGGTCAAACAGCCCTTCTTTTCGAATGTAAGCTTACTTGTAACATTCCTTTTTTCGGTTTTCTTGTTTAGGTGTGGCCAATCTTTCTTAATTTCTCGGCTTGGTGCGAGCTCTCTAGATAGGCGACTAGCCGCTTAATAAATCGCGAATCTTTTGACATAATTCTATCCCTGATTTCCTGTGGAGACATGGAATTGACTATCCAAATCAAAGAGTGCAAATGCAATGTCAATCTGCCTTGCTGTTCCAGTGTTGCATAGTACGCCTGGGTACGACCAAACAAACCGCGCTGCTCGCTTTCCCAACCCAAAACATCTGCTAAAAAAGCATCCACCACGTATTTGAAGAACCGAGCTGCTGCGACTGGATTTTCAGACATGAGATTCTGACGGGCATTCGACGACCCAATGGCTGGCCTATAAACGGTATCCGTCTGAGCGTAATACAGCGCTAATGGATAGTGTGAATCAGCGGGAGCCAATGTAACGAACCGTGTAGGCGCGCTAAAGAATGCCCGTTGTGGACCATATCTCCTTGCGCATATATATTTTTGTAGTAATGGAGCCCATCACATACCCCGCAATCCCGTCCAGGTCCTTGAGAAGATCGAAACAAGCCTTTTCCGCAGCTGTGACCGGTTTAATATATTCTCCCTTGGCCATTCGATCGGCTATCGCTGCTGTTTTAGGATCAATGGTAGCTAATCTCCTTGAAATAAGGCCAAAGTTGGATTGGTTCGCTACCAATTTACTTCCCGTAGAAGACCCCCGCATCTGTTCGTGATTGAAAGCTATCATAGGAAAATATGTGTCGCCTGAAACCGCTTATCGTAGTACATAAGCAGGCTTTTTTTCCGGATAACATCGGATTGCTTGTAATTATGCGTGGGATGACCAATTCCTCCTTTACCGGATGGAAAGAGCCAAGGAAACATTCCAGGATAACATGAGACTTGTCGTACATGCTAACGGGTTCTTTAGATCTTCCGATTACCAAAACATCGCCTTCCCTCAATAGATGGCTCAGTGCCACATTTTTTATGGTTTTCATGGACGCATCAACATACTCTTCTCCGGTCAAACCATGTACTGAAAAGGTATAGTCGCCTTCAGTCGTCCCATGTTCTTCTAAGTCATCGTTTACTGCCGTAGCACCAGCGGGAACCGAATCCGAGACTTCTGCATTAGCACGTCTGCATCAGGAAAATCCTCCTTTTAGAATCCGTGACAATTTGGCAGTTTCGGCACAATTGTGACAAATGACGCTAAGCGACATAAATGATCCCAAGCGATGCCAATCCTACCCAAGTTCCGACAGATTTTGAATCGGCTCTTGAAATTCTGACTAGGTTTTGCCATTGAAGTGTCAGTTCTGAGCCAGTAGTGTTGCAGACACAACCTCTGTTTTTTGTTTCTTCTGTTGCTCAACGAGGCAATTATAAGAATCATCATTTCATTCATTCTGACAGGAATCAGTAGCGCCACTCTCCCGGCCACAAGATGGGTGTTGAACAACATCCTCTGAAGATCAAGTGGGCCCAAAGTGGGCCCCGGTGTTCCTAAGGGGGACTGGCTGTGTAACACTCCTTGCCAACCTACCTACCAACACTTGTATTATAAGTCAGTGGGAGCGAGTTTGGAGCGACTCGGAGTACTAGTGATGTACGCGGAAGTGGAGATTCCCCAAGGATTCCCACAAAGTCTAACAGGCACCATTGATGACACAAGTTTAATACTGGCATATGGTGATGGCTCTGGAATCTGTGCGACAAGTGAGTACCGACGAAAAGAGTGGGAGTGGGACTCGTCCACTGCCACTATCAGTGATCTGGATAGTGGGACTCACCGTCGTTAGTGGGACTCGGTCGCCATCAGTAGTAGGAGTTGCCATCATTAGTGGAACTCGGTTCATAGACATGTCTGCAACATCAAATCAATCAAGATGTGACTCGGCAATCTGTGATCGATCCCGCCGTCGCGCCCGTCACTCATTGGGCGGCGGGGTAGGCGCGCAGTGAGGCGGTACTGGTTCAGCGGCTGGGGTGGCCTTGTTTCGCTAGAATCTCTGGGGAACTTCATGCTTTGTGGCCCCGGAGTACAATATTTATCTGCCTCCTTTACATAGCATCTTCATGCTGTTTCCTCCCTAATATATTTTGTTCTCCACTGTTTTGTGCCCGGAATGAGCTCAGCGACAGCACCTAACAACCGAATCAAAAAGGAATCAACAACCTGATCCGGGCTGTATTTGCACGTGAATGGCAAGTCTACGGAGATGTTGCAAGTTTATGAGAGCCTATGATAGTGTTGTGGTAGCGTAGGACTATCTATCATAGAAGGGGAGGGTGCCTACCACTCTATGGCTCTATAGGAGCCTATCCTGACCTATCCAGCCACTGGCTGTTTTCCAGATGGGCCTCTGTTCGAGTTCTACTTGTGTGCATTAAATCCAACAGTATTAGCACTGAGACTTGTTAACACAATAATTTTCATAGGCTCTGTGACTCAAGTGCCGTGCATGTGCACTGACGCGCTCAACACACCCCATCAGTGATATGTAAACACATCGTGCCTTGTCAATGCTGCGTTACTCAGGTCGACTTGAGTCAGGTTCTGAGCCTCATTATCTCGGACTGGAGACTCAGCATTTCGTGTTACCGTCAGAAGATTCAAAAGGGGTTAGAAGACTCTGGCCTGCGCTTAAACCAATCTCTCTGGTGTCTTTAAGAGAATCTCACGTATGAACACATGTAATGCGGGTACAGGGCTCAAGAATCCTGGTGGATTTTTTCCCTATCTGTCAGTTTGAACTCTCTTCTCTCGGAAATAAGTGCTGTATCTGAGTTTATGTACTCGCCTTATTTCTCATTCATTATAAAGTCGGCTCACTGCAATACTATATATGTCTTCCTTGAATTGT
This sequence comes from Mycena galericulata, assembly GCA_029289565.1. Lineage (NCBI taxonomy): Eukaryota > Fungi > Basidiomycota > Agaricomycetes > Agaricales > Mycenaceae > Mycena > Mycena galericulata. The sequence continues at coordinate 399,146 of JARKIA010000104.1, forward strand.
CTGTGAATTTCGGAGGCACAGGAAGGGGAATGGAATGGATAGTTGAGCAGAAATGAGAACAGGGAAAGCAATTCCCACGGTTGAAAGTGAAAGTCTCCTTCCGTCGCCCACCCTGGCTGGCTTAAATTTTAATTCAATAGCTAGCTTATCCGCGCCAAGGCAACAGCTAATACATGAGAAGTACCTGTTAGCCAGAGCACCTGTAGAGTTGCCTCTATAGTCATTTGAGTCATTATTGGATTGATAGCCTTCAAACACACGGACCTTGAAAATATTTGGCCCGCAGTCAGAGTTACGAGAAAGATTGACCTCAAGCTAATACATATGCTCCCAATGAAATAGAGTGAAAGCTGATCAGATTTTGTATGCGTTTAGGCGCTAGCCAACGCATGTGAGATGCCTTTTCCAACAACCAGAGCACTGAAACTCTTGGTAAGTGAGATTTTCAGTGAGATTTTCAGCCGCCCGAGGTGGCCGAAGTGCCTTAGGTTCGGGAGTTGCCCGAACCGAACACCACGTTCAGATTCGGTGTTCAGGGTGAAAGGCCCTGAACTGAACTGAACCGAACCTTCCCAGTACTATTCAGACATGCTCGAAATTTTCTCATCAGTTTCGGACAGTGGCAGCGGGGCTGTAGGTTTGAGCGAGGCGGGCCTACCAAACAGGGGCAAGCTAGATACGAAATTAGATTCACACAACTATGTTACCCCCGAGCCGCTGAAATGGTCACATTCATAGTTCTGGTTCTCAAACCTTCTCAAACTGACAGAGATCAGTCACAGTCTAATGATGTCGCATCAACTAGATGATGGCGCATCAATGGAACAATAACATCGCGGCTATGCATTGCCGAGTCCCACTATTGATCCCCAGTCCCACTCTCATCAACTCCTGATAGTGGGACTGGGCCACCATTAATGGAAATGGGTGAGTCCCACTCCCACTCTTCTCGTATAGACTCAAACCTTGAAGTCGAAGCGAGGGTTCAGCAAGCGAGGGTTCGGCAGTAAGTCACGTGTTAGTTTGACAGTTCGCAAACATTGACAAGTCACATCCCGTCAACCTTTCTTGCCTTCTCCCACCATCTCCTCCCATCGTCGTCGCGACTTCCTCAGCATGAACCAATGTCTGCTTTCAATCTTTACCAACCAGTATTAGGTGTGTGGCGAGCCATCCACATCTTTCATATCTGACACCATCTTCCTTCTCGCCATTGTCTTTGTCTGCTTCCCTCGACCCGACACTGCCTCTACTATATGACTGTCTCAAGCAGGTCTCGGAGGTGGACCCATCCCATCTCGGGCTCACTTCAGGTGTGTGAATCTTTTCAGTGTTGCCCTGCTCTCGTACTTACCCACGATGGCCTAGCCTGGCTGCCCTGGCTTGTCATTTGCAAGTATGTATGTCGTATCCATCGCCGTCCCATCATACTCATGTTCCAAACATCACAGCTGTATATCCCCACCATGAGAGGATGTCCCGGTGCGTCCTTGGATTTTGTCTGTCCCAGAAACCAACTACCTACCAATGTTTCTGCACTGGTAAGGAATATTTGTCATTCCTCTTCCTTCGGAATTCTTCTGACTGTTTTTACAGAGTTCAAGCGATCCGAACAGGTACTTTTTTGGCGGATTTCGTAGCTCCAGGTAATTCCACTTGTCATACATCCCATTTTTTGGCTCTAATTCTTTTGCAGGTACTTACTGGATCTCTCGTGACTGCTTCTTGATGGCTCAGTGTTAGTAGTAGGAGTAGTAATAGCTGTATATCACTTTGTTGAGCTATGCCATGTACATACATAGTCAATATACATTTGTTATATCTTAATCATTGTGAATTGAGGTGACCAGAGAGCGACAAAAGCTGTTGAAAACACGTCACAAATGTGTCAAAATTTGTCAAAATGTGTTCAAAACTCGGAGGACAATGATCGGATTTGCAAGATTCCCACAATTTAGCATTAGGCCAAATTTGGCACAATTGTGTCCGGATTTGTTCCATTTGTTCCAATCCAACCAAATTGTAACAGATTTGAGAAGGAGGATTTTCCTGATGTGTAGTCAACTACCACAGGTATCCCTCTCTCAGGATAAGTGGCCAGGTTCTCTTTGGATATTTCAAGGTCAACATATCCTTCATGATTTACAGCTCTTTGCGGAACTTAGGGCGCGGCGTGTTTTTTTTTTTTTTGGTAAACTTTCACGAGAACAGCGATTGCGGGATCAATCCTCAACCGTTTGCCCTGAAAGTGGGATCATTCGATTTGGACGGAAAGGGCGGAGGGCCCCATCTCCTAGGTTTTTTTATGGGCACCGAAAATTTCCTTTTTGGGGTAGATTCCCGCGTTTTTCAGTGGTTGAGCGGAGAACACGTCCCATGGGACCTATTTTGCTCCGATTGACCTATATTTTTGTTATGGTGCACTTGAACATATTCCGGAGGGCCTGAAATACCGGGATAGTGAATGTGAATGCTGGTTCAAATCCATCATACACTTTGAGATCAGCAATATGAAAGGAATTTATCTGTGACCTGTATATTTGAAATATTGATCACATTCAAAATACCGGTATTTGAGGCCCTCCGGAATATGTTCAAGTCCACCATAATAAAAATCTAGGTTAATCTGAGCAAAACAGGTCCCATGGGACATGTTCTCTGCTCAACAACTGAAAAACACGGGAAACTACCCCAAAAAAGAAATTTATGGTGCCCATAAAAAAACCTAGGAGATGGGGCCCTCCGCCCTTTCCGTGCAAATCGAATGATCTTACTTTCAGGGCAAACGGTTGAGGATTGATCCCGCAATCGCTGTTCTCGTGAAAATTTACCAAAAAAAAAAAAAAAACACGCCGCGCCCTAAGTTCTGCAAACAGCTGTAATTTCAACCACTCCAGAGCTTCGATGACCTTTTGACGTCGTACCAACATAGGAGTTCTATCAAATTCTTCCGGCGTTGGTTACGAAGGTCCAGTGAATACAAAGCAGGTGTTGTGCCTGAAATATATTGCTGCGATGTTGTTCAGCTCAGTGTTCAATCACCGAGAAGTGGTCTCAGGCTCTTCAAAGAAATTTTGAAGCTCGAAATGCTACTGAAGAGGAGTCAAATACCCGCGGGTTTGACAAAAATTATACAGAAATCCAAACCCGGATCCGTACCTTACCCGTAGGCACGAGTACCCGACCCGCGAGTCCACGAGTATTCCTACGGGTCTACCGGTAAGTACTCCCGGGTGACCTGGACTCGTTCCATGCCTTAAGTTTGCCCCACCCGTGCAACACGGAGCCCGTCCGGAGAGCGCAGCAGCAAGTACTCCTTCCGGGCGTCTCTGCACCTGTGCTCGGATCATCGAAGACCTCACCACGGCGCTGCGCATTGTGTGTCAAGGCCAACTGCGACAAACGGAAAACTTGTCGCGGCAAGGGAGGGCACAAATTTTGTCTTTGTGGGCATCCTACCCTGAGAAAGGGTGGAAAGGCACTAAATACGGCCCCCACCCCTGTTCACATGCATGTTGTGCTCTCGTTCATCTGCTATTCTTTCTTCTCCAGCCCATCCTGCGGCCCGCCTTGCCGTCAAGTCCCCCATGGACGGTGACCTACCACCTCACGGTATGTTTCCTTTGTTCTGGTCTGATGCTGCTTCTCATGTTCCTCAGGTCCGACGTTCTCTCGCGTTTGTCAAGACCCCTCTGCTTCCAGAGGTCCCTCCGCATCCACTGCCATACACACACACATACACTGTCCTTACTGCGCATTGTTGCACTCATTCACATATCTCCATATTCCATTCGGACTTCGCACAATTAGAAAGGCTCTTGCCCTACATACTGTGCCCCATCATGATATGAACCTGGCTTAATTTCTAGTTCTTCATCTTGTGTTACGGGTGCTTGTGTCGAGGATAAATCTGATGTTCTTCTCCAATTCGAAGCCCTATTGTTTTACCTATGCAGTGATACCTCAAGAGTTTGCGTCGGCTAAAACCAGAGAGGCGTAAATCCTGACTCTCAAGTCATTTCCCCAGGCCTTGAGTCCCACTTATTGTATCTCTACTTACTGCGGCCCAATGCGAGCTGGTCGACGCTCACGCGTCGACCGCCCGAGAGAATCATTCCTCAGTGTTCACTGTCCCACAACTGGTAGCCGGCCCTGCTGCTTGTCGGCCTTGCCCGCTTTATAAATTTTACGACTCGTAATGACGCTTTTTGAGAGTGCGAAAACGCGTTTCTCGCGAAGGCGGTCACTTTCAATTTTTTTGGTCAAAAATTTTCCCCAAATTTTGTCCGGCCCCCGATCTGGCCTCGAAAGGGATTGACGTGGGTCCTACTTTTGTCCAATCGGCATCCACGCATCAATTTGCGCGGATGATCCGTGCCGGTCCTTACCCAAAAGGGAAATTAGTCATGTGACCCATCAACTGGCTCCGAGTCTCGATTCATCTCGCCATTCATTTATAAGCGCCTTTCAGCGATACCCTCTCTGTTTTGCCATGCAGAATTTCTCCGACTGCCCCATGTCCCTTTCACGTCCACTGAAGCGCTCTGCTTCGGTGGCATCGCTTCCAACACCTCCGCGAACCCCCCACAAACGGAAACGCACGAGGTCCAAGCACATTCTCAACATCGACGACCAGCTTACTGCCACCGGAGACGACGACGAGAAGCTTATCAAGGAAGCTGAGGACGACGAGTCGTTTTGGCTCACTACGAATCCCACCTCAACAACCTTCCAACACGCGTCGCCCCCGCTCCTCCATCGACAGAGCCAAACAGAAGGCAAGACCCAGGTGCTCGGGGTGGCGCCGCTTCCGCCACTGCTTCTCGCGTCGCATCGCAAACCTCACCGACAGGCCACGGCGAAATCGACCAGCAGCACTGTCTCGCCTCCCTCGACGCCCAAGCGATACAATGGCGCACTTCCATTTTCACGCGACTCTCCGGACAACCCCTTCCTCTCCTCTCCGCTCGGCTCACAGTATGAGGTGGTTGTAAACGAATCCGAGCCCTTGCCGAACTCGCAGGAGGAGAAACCGACTATGGCGTTTGTATTGTACGCGTTTCGCTCTTCCTTCCCTATTTTGTGTTCTGACAGCCATACTCTAGCCGCGGGGTACGCCTTAGTTTCCCTAATCCATACTACAGCGCGACCTCGAGCTGTCGCAACCCGAACTCAGATTTGCCACCTGAACATCCCGACTTCGAGCCAGAAGAACATGGTGTGCGGAAACTCCTCTTCGGAGCTCGGTCGAAGAATGGCGTGGCCAAGACTCAGAGGAACAGAAGAGCCGGCGCGGGGACGATAGGGCCGTCGACCGGGTAGCGGAGCATACAGCGCAGGCAGGGCCGGAGGCAGAACAAATGGGTGTGAAGCCGATGCCGCTCGACTGCCTAGCAGGGTCTCCATTCATTTCCGCTCGATTTTTTATCTGTACACGGCATACTTTTATTTGTTATATCATAGATTTGTACATAAGATCCAGGACAAGAAGTTCCGGGACATGAGGACGTCCGACCTCAAACGGTACGTCATGGAGTATTCGACGCCGGCTGAGGGAAGTTCTCGACGGGTAAGTTGTCGTGTTAAACGCTTTCGCTGATCGTCCTATTTTTCCCAAGGTCGAAGATACCTTTAGGCTTTCGCCGGGTGAGATGTCGCTCTTCTGTTTCTGCGGACGAGGTTCCAGCCAGCAAGAAGAAATCTCCTCGGATGAAGAGTCATTTGAAGGGAAAAAATTGTTTTCCGGCACGCTTCACGCGCCAACAACAATATTAAACGTCAGGCACTCCACCGCGGAAGTCCAGGCACGGGCGAGACATCTCCCACGTTCGAGGTAGTTTCATATGTAATTTTGGCTCATTCAGGGCCTTGCTCCCGCGCGAAGTACTGAGACTCCAGAGGGGCCACAGTCGGCACTACTCCCGCCCACCTCCCAGACCAATGCTTTTCGGCTGAAGCCGCCACTAGGGGAGTGCCGACCCACCCAACGGAGGAGGTTGGGCAGGATCGAATTCCGCTGGCAAGCGGCATGACATTGCTGGGCTTCCCACCAGGTGAGTGATTAAGCAATCAAGGATCAAACCCGATTTGTTGCTTAATCAAATTTCATCCCCTCTGTAGATCTATGTGGGCATGGGCTGTTTTACAGACATGGTCAATGCATGTCAAGCCCCGGATAGCTACTGGAGGGGCGACAGCTGATGATGCAGCAGTGCATAGAGTGACGAAGTTATTAATTTTCTCGATGTCGGGTGGGGAGCTGGACAGGTGATCAAAACGAGATCTCAACCTTCGGATATGTTATACACCTACTATGACCCTACATACATCATATATAATCATTAGACTAGTACTCTTCAGTCAGGTGCTATTTGTGTTAAGTCGAATTTGATCGACTTGAGTCACGGCAACACTAATTTTAATTCGCAGGTTTCCAGATGCAAAGGTCTTGCATTTCTGCTGTCCCTTCATCAACCTCAATAGTGAGTCTTTTCAAACCCGCTCCAGATATTTGCTGAATATCTAGATATGTAGCTTGCGTCTCCCCGTGCACGCACGATGGCTCTTGCCTTGGATGGTATACTCTGTGTTTTATTGTTTTATGTAACTCATGTATACTATATGTATGTACAGTACATGAATATATGATGATTCCACCCCAATTTATGACTGAAATGTGTCCTTTTGTGAGCTTGAAAGCCATTTTCTGTCTTTGGCCCTTTTTAAAGTAAAGGGGCCCATCGTAGAAAAGAACAAAAAGCCCCAGAATATTATAGAAACTACCTAGATGCCTTGGGAGGATATGAAAATGGGGGGTCCCTCGATTATGCTTTACAGCTAGGGTTGTTTTGCAACGGCAAAATAGAAGTTGGACCCGATGCCCGTTCAAGGGTCGGACCGGTCTCCGAGCTAAGTCCGAAAAGGAGGTCGATTTCACGGCTTTTTCGGTCGCCCACCTCTTGGTTCCGATGAACATTTAAATTGCGGATGGGACCAAGATGAGGCGGCGCAGAGCTCTTGAAACTCAAGCGTATTCAATTCCCGACCCGCCATCTTGCCTTCACGAGATGCTGGGCTTCAAAACCCTCGTCAAACAATTACAGGGCACACCCAATGAATCGGTATGATTAACCGTTCTTTAACGAAATGCCTCCTCGGCGGTGCAATTACCCCATGTAGGTTCATTTCCATTTTCCTTCCTCCCCTCTCGCAGTTACGAGTGCTTATGTAATAAGTGATCGTTCTTTTATAAAACGACATGAGCATTTTGAGTGCACCTCGAATGGTCAGTAACATCTATCCGAACAACACTTGATAGTGGCTGTGTTGAAATGAATTTAGTGGCTGAGCATAAGATTCATTAGGTTTTTTCTAATGGTTTTAGGGTTTCTGTTTGAACGCCGGTCCTCTGTTTCCGTAAGGTACCAAGTTCGAGCCTGGGTGTCTGTATTTTTTCTCATTATACCGTCGACCCGCCGGCTATCACCCCCACCATGAAACATTCACCCCGCATTTCTTGCAATGTGGCTCTTCTCGTCAACCCAGAATCCAAATGCACAACATGGAGATCTCTTATCTTCGGAGTCTCATGTTGATGCACAGCAGCATTCTCCTGCAGAACACTATTCTGACATGCCTTTGGGCTAGATACAGGTACTGCACTCACCACAAGTGAGAGTATGCAATTTTGCATCGGCTGAACTCAAAAATTGTCGAAGGTCAACTGCTCATGTCCGGATTGCATGCATGGGCTTGCAAAAATCATCAAAGTAGACTCGGCCCCTCCGCTTCTGTATCTATCATTAGCAGACAATTCAATTGGTGTTCATCCTGCAATAAATCTGACAATTGGCAGTGAACTTTTCTGTGGCTATAGTGGACAGTCCCACTTCACCTCTCACAATGCAAGGCAGAAACCCGAATTAGAAGGGAATCATACTCATGCTCTAGAGGTAAGATAACAAGGTCTGCAGCTGTCGTATATGCTCTGCTTGACCAATAGTTGCATGTGCTCTTTCTTCCCTGCAATTTCAAATTATTTCTCATGCATGCTTTCATATCAATCCTGATAGAGGCCCAGCTCATATATAGTTGGTTGAACTTGTTAATTCCATTACAGAGGGCCACAGGAAATGTTACTCCATATCCAAATATTATATATGTGATCTGATGACCTTTCTAACCAGAAAAATGTATCCCAGTACACCAAGTAGAATGAGGGCTTCAGAGATCTATCAGTTATCTTCCCATGCCCTGGAAGTATGTTTTTTTCCCCGGCCCTTAACAGCATAGTTCTTTTTTTCTTCTGAGGATCGCTGGGGAAGGGGGGAACACGTGAGGTCTCTAACTGACAGATATTTTTGCATACCCTAAAATAATTGACTCGGAGTTGTTGTTATTTTTACCCCAGCGCCATGCGAATAACACATTATCTGATTGTCTTTCTGACCGTAGAAAGATTTTTTTAAAAAAAAAGCACGAGTTTTTGCCGGGCAACGCCACGGCCCTACACCCCAAGTTCATCTCTTTCCATCCTGCCCCATTTGTGCTGACAGATTTTCCCATTTCTTCGACTACGGACTACACAACTAGAGCCACGCCGTTCAACAATTTGGCAGTGCCGCGCTGTTTGCTGGTATTGATTTCAACACAAAAAATGCTCAAACCAGGTCAACATGCAGCCCAGGACAGAATCCTGCATTCTTGCAGGTCAGAAAGCATAAATACGCCAAGTAATCCCTGGCCTGCTGGGAGTGATCGGCCCACTCGGCGTTGGGCGACGAGATAGCTATGGTTCTGGTCATGACGCGTATTTATCTGTCACTGACCCTAGCTATTTATGTATTTACTAGCAATTACCCATGCCTTTGCCACGGATGTCACAAAGTACAGTAGTAAACCGGGAGGCCCAACATCACGTAGAAGGTCAACACTGGCTGTTCGGCTATTCCAAGACCCCGTGAATCTACAAATTGGCATGACAATATTACGATATCGTATAATGCAATCTACAAAAATATTTGGCCAAAAATGACCATCTAGGGTCGAACAACGGGTGTGTGTGTTTGTCTCGAGTCTCAAACAACGGTAAGCACAACACTATCCCTTCGATTATTCAGCAGTTGGGTGATTTTTTCCGTTCCCTGTGAACAACTATGTGGTTGCCAGGTCCAAAAACCCCATCCCAGGGGCATAATTGGTTCCGAGAAAGTGTTTCACTTTCACGTGTTTACACACATTTGGTCGCTTGGCAAAGATTGACCTCGCGCTGGGTAACCACTCACTGTGGGCTATGGGAGTAAATTCGCCCCTCGAGGACGGCATCACCAGGCCAACTTGTCTATCCTGAGAACACCATGTATCAGCCCCTTCCTGGGACGCGGCGCTGCGACAATTGCTAACCACGACTGTCTGAAATCGAAGTTATCAAAATTGATAAGGTGCTCGGATTGAAACGAGGGCGGAAGAAGGAGATGGCGAAGGAACTGGTCAATGCGATCCGAAATGGGCTCATGGATTGGCGCGAGGATTATCTTTTGGACAAGATCTATCCCGGGACTGTACATCAGGAGAAAACCAGTTGAATACCTAGCGCAATATAGCCACCATAGCCGGGATAGCCCGGTAGCTAACCCCCTGTTATATAGGGACAAATAGCTCGAGGCATGAGGTATCGACTGCTACAAAGTCGATCGTAGCTTGGCCTGTCACTATAATAGACGCGTAGTTCACTAGGGCTCTATAGCCCTCGATAGTGTTCAGAGTTCAATATAATCAAGCTCCAGTCTATGCAAAAAAAAAGAGGAAAAATGCATCCATTGAAAATGTACTACACAGGTACAAGCTGTCTCGCTAACCACCACTCGGTCAGGTCAACAATCGCACGCGTCGGCGACGTTGTGGCGGATAGCTCACAGGCATACGCCGCATTCGGCCAGCACCTCACCAACTGCCCGACCCTACTCCTGTGTCGTGGCTCTGCGGCAGGGCCGAAGCGATTTGCTCAGTGGGCCCACCATTGGGTGTGGCGTTGGATGCGAGGGTGACCGGTGCGGCAGCGTGGACAAGGAGGTCGACGTAATTAAAACGGTACTATTGAATGCAATCAGTTGTGGAGAGACGGCGCAGTTATTTGGGCTCACCGAACGGGATAAGCACGTACTCGAGGTATTGTATAACACCTGATATCAGGAACCCGAATATTGAAGTTATGCGGATCGCACCTTGGATCAAATGATTCAACACCTTTAAGAGCCAGAGTCTGCACATCGCAATACGGTAGTACTGAGGTAGTACTCACCAAAAGGACTGCCAGGTCACAAGAAGCATCCATGACTTCTTCCCGGTATTGCATCGGAAGCCTTGGCGGAGTCAATCGAGTGCACGGTCCATGACGACGCTATCCAGGACGAAGAGGCATCTGCAGATGGAACCGGTCGGGGCGGTCAGTGCTAGTCCATGAAGGAGTACAACCGAGCCCGTACCTGGCTTGTATAGTGGCCGTCTCAGGAGTCAGCATAGTGTAGGAGAAACCACTGCGGGTGCGGACGCACTGTGGTCGCATACACCAACGAGTCAGCCACGGTGAGCTGCTGAACCGGAAAGCGGGGTCCATGCGCGAGATAGGTAGTGCTGGCGACTGGGTGCATCAAGTCGGCCGTAACTGCGTAAAGTCCTCGCGATGAATGGAGTAGCGCAAAGCCCAAAGGGCTCGGGACGCACCACACATGGACCTCATAGGACTTGAAGACGGAGCATCGATGGAAGGCGGGATGAAGCAGGAAAACAAGGGTGGTAAGAGGGATGGTGGTGGGGAGGAAGAGAAGGGGATTGATCTTGTTGTGGCGACATCCCTGCGTGTAAATTATCGCTTGAAACACAATCTAGGTTGAGCTAGAAACGGCGCGTCACTGCCGCGGCAGCCGCGTCATTTTTACCAGTCCCCCAAAATTTTGGATAACCCTTCGCTTCACGGGGCCTTTCTGACCGTTGTGCATAATCCAGGTTCACAAACAGAATAGTTTGTGCTTATGGGTACCGAGAATGTCGCGAAAGAGCTTATGTAATCTGCTCAATAGTCTCGTATGGTAGACCTTTGGTAATCGCACAGTCCGATTAGGCCCCATCGGGGCATTATCAATCTTCGGAGACTGAAGGCCGACGGCTCATTGAGAATGGTTCTACTTCCTTGTGCCCGGGTACTTCAACTTGTATTGAACCTCATAAATGAGTTAAAACTCGACTTAAAACTTTCTTAGCGTCCAGAGTCGAGCTAGGAGGTCGTAGGATTTGAGTTTGCGAATTTTTTCAATAATTTCAACGGAGCTGCCGTTCAGGCCGTGTCCCATCAAAATATGTTCGTGCCCGCCAAAGAAATCAGATCGCCGTCGGCAAAGGTGATCTGTTTCCGGAGGAGGCACAAACTAAGGTCGCACACCCTTGACGATACAGGGCTCGCCACACGGGCACCAAAACTTTTTCAACCTTAAAAATCAAGATAATCCTGAAAGGACGAGAACCTGCTTATAAACTAGTACTTAGAAGTTAGTACTTAGGATTGGGCGTTCTGAGTCTGCTATGAAAATGAAGATCTGCTCCTGATAAAATATCAGAGCCCTTAAAAATAATTCTGTTTGTGACCCGCCGCTCGCCGGCCTACCACCTTCATTAAGATAGAGGCCAGTACCTTATGTAATCAGCTTACACATACTTTCCCGCGGCCAAATTCTGGGTCTCGCAGAAAAATTTTATAATTTTTCCTGTTGTAAGAGAGTCTGGGTGGGACTTTGGGACAGGGAACACACGCAAATGATGTTTACAGGCCTCCAACATATGGTGCGGTTCACTTAGTAACCACCAAAGTTGGACTAGTCCCAAATTTGGCCCAAGAAAATTTTATTTTTTCAAGGCAGATACATGCTGCTCAAGGGCAATTTGAGCCCTTTCTGACCAACTACAATTGCTGTAGATAGTTGAACACTTGATTTCCTGGTATCATTTGGCTACATTTCACGACTGAATCCAGCTCAGCCTCCACTTTTGGTTGTTGAAGTGTCTGCCAAGTTTGAAGGATAATCTCATCTAAGAGCACATTTCCACTGTGTAAAGTAAAGTCACTCCATTTGAGTGACCAGACACTATTTTTGTATTTTAGGCACTCCTATGGAGGGCATTGGTTGGGAGTGCTTTCCGAGTCACTCCATTTGAGTTCCCCCAAGTCACTCCCTACGAAGTCCCTCCATTGGAGTGTTCACGATACATTTCCCGGAAAATCACTTCGGAAAAGTTCGGATGAGTTGCCGGCGTGGTGCCGCGGCACGTTCCGCCATCATTTACCGGCGATCACTGCCGCAGGCCAATGGCGCGAATACCATCACCCAGCACAGCTTCTGCTTCCGTTCACCAAGTCGTTTCCTACGGCGACGCCATCGTCCCACAGCCAGCCGACCCATCCTGCCCACATTCTTGCTGCTTTATTATAACTCCATCTGTGTTCTAGCTAAATGCTGGCTACTGCTTTCTGAATTTCTTTGATGCCCTTCCGAATCTGGATCCTGAACCCGTTCTGGTGCCCGTTTTCAAAATCCTTTACCGTTCTTTCACAATGGCTCGAGGTCTCACTACCCATTCCGGGAACCATATTTATATTCCCTTCCAAGAGCTTAGAGCCGCGCACAAACATAGCATCACGGCCATTCCGAGTTGCATCTTCTGTGCGGCTACTAGCTAACTGGATCCGAAGGTGGCCTGTACGCAATCCTGGTCTCGAAAACTGGGAGAAATTTCTTTCCGTCTGATCTACCCCCTTCCGTCCTGGTGCCTTTCGTGCAGAAGCGCGACATCTTGCACAAAGACGGGCCTGCGGCACCAGGTTGTGCTCAACTAACGAAACAAATCTGCCAGGCCATTAAGACTGATGTATTCCCGCCGTCTCACCCAAGCAAAGGATGCTGGATGGCCGATTAGCATTGACTTTGACGAACTTCCTCCCCGGATCTCTGCCCTATTCCCGCCGTTTCCACTCTCCTCTACAATAGTGCCGTCTTAGCGCGTTCTCCTGTCTGGAATAAATTCCTCACTCGCATCGGATACAAAGTCTTTGCCTTTTCTATATCGTCAAACAAATTTGAGAATGGTAACCTCGGCTGCGGATAGTACGTGTTCTTGTTTATGGGAAGGAGATCTCATCATCTGTCCAGCTTTGGTCCAAAAGGACAGAATGTGATCGAATCTACACTGCAGGCGCTCTCGAACAACGATGACGAAGATATAATGTCCAACGACCCATACACAACTCTATCTCAACTTCTTGACACTACCCAACCTTGGGATTTGTACGACGATACTTCAAATCTTATTTCTCCGCGCAAGTTCTCCAAGTTCATTCTGGTTCCGCACCTCGCTGCCTGTCTAATTACCGAGGACCTGGAGATCACCTTGAACGACGCTGTTGAGGTTCTAGAAAACAGCAACGAGTACAGTAGGTTGTTCAACGGCGACCTTCCGGAGAAAGTGGATATAGTCGTCGCCGCGAATCCGGAGTCGTCGCAACCTCCTCGACACCGTAAACCGGCTTTTAACCTGAAGGTAAGTGTATCAACATTTTTTCGGACCTCATTCTCATACATTACTAGTTACCGGCGCCAAAAGCGATCACTCTAGAAAATTTTCCGCCTGTACTTTCACGCCCATTTACGCCCGCATAGCCGTACTAATTAGGTTGTAGCCAGGGGCTCGAGAGAAGAAGTCCGCGAAGGTATTGAATCATTAATTCTCTATCCTACCCCGCTGCCATTGATTTTACTCAGAAGATCGTTGAGAAGCCCAAGAGTTCAAAGTCCCCAAGAAGTCGAAGCAAACGAAGGCAGAAGTGAAAATCCCGGCGCCACACGGATATGGTACTAGAGGCGCTAAAACGGCAACATAAATGTGCGTGCTCTCTGCCAATTCACAATGAGAAACTCAAATTCCTGCTTTTGAAAGCTCGCCCGATTGCATTACTCTCGCATTTGCTTGACTCTACCACTATCGTGTATTTCAACCTGCTCTCATCTAGACCCTCGCTCTCGACCTCTCCACTGAAGAAATGGAATGTAACTAAATCAAAGACTTGCTGTATTTCTTAGTCACTCTTCCAATGCATGTACCAGTCTTATTGCGATGTTCAGTATGGCGCGTGTGGGTAGAGATAGAACAATTCTCATCCAGCACACGGGGGGCTCCATACATAGATCACTGTAAAAACATTCAAGTACCAAGTTTGGTACGATAAAAATGTTTTAGAGACGTACCGGTGGACAGAAGTTCAGTGTGGATTATTTGAGGAGGAATTCAAGAGGAATTTGGGTCCAGAGCGAACGTCACGTGCCCGGTTTGTTTGCTGATATTTACACACCTCGCTCCTTGTCTTCCACCACCACAGTCGCGTCTCACACCCGTCTTCCCACCTGTTTCGCGCCGAGACTCGCGTCCCGGAAGGTATGTATTTCTTCCCAACTCCTCTATTGTCGCTTTGACACCGCCTTTAGGTCTTTGTCCGTTGACCAGACGCATTCTCGGTCCCGGCCCAACATCGACGCACAAGTCCCTGTTCTGGAGTAACACGACGCCCAGCGCGGACTCTAGTTGCCTATGAGGCCCTATATACCCTTCGAGGTCGTCCAGAAAGCGCGAAAGAGTCAGATTATCAAGTAAGCACACTCCACTGAAACGGCTTTCGTCCTTCTCATGTACTCCAGTTGCGCGTTTCCATGCAGTCAATAGCCTCGATTGGGCTCCTGGCATTGCCAAGCGGCTTTGATGGTGTGGCTTTCTCCCTGTGCATACATACCAGTCACCATGTATCCATTCTTGCACCCGTATCACGCTCCCCTTCGCAGTTTCTTTGCGTGTCGATATATCTCTGCTGACTGTGTGGGAAACCAGGCAGATATCCTGCGCATATATGCGGTTTTTTTTTCGATCTGACCGCCCAGATGTCGTGAAAGCTGAACGGAGGTGAGCTCTTCGCACTCATCGCTGTTTCGGCTGGAGGGACTGGCGGTTCTCTGCGGCTTCCATGCTCTTTTCGTGCGATGCGCAGTCCACGCGACGCCATGATGGCCGCCGCGCATGACTTCGCCTAGGCTCCCTGTCGTGGCTTCGGCACGGCTGAGCGTCAGGATCGCCTCGTTCATGGGCTGAGCAGTATGAGTGCCCGGTATGGCATCCGCGCCCCAGCTCCATTTCCGACCCTCCTTTGTCGATCCATCCGCCGTCTCACTGTCCTCGCCATCGGCGCAGATGCGCTTCCTCTCCCTTTCACTCTATACTTCTGTCCCGGGCCCATTCTCCATCCCTCCGCCCTCCGTTCTTTCTCCTTTCCCTCAATCTCGCCGTCCCTCCATCCTCTTTTCCATGTGTATACGCCTAGTTCCGTGTCCTCTGTACCGCACCTTTGCTTACACTGCCGCACCTTACTACCACCTCGCCTTCTCCCGTGCTGCCACCCATCGTTCCACCCCTCCCCCCTTCCGCTCTTCCTTTACACTTCCGCTGGTCGCCTCTTCCCTTGCCCTCTCCCCTTCTCCGTGCCGCCACCTCCCTTCTTCGTTCCGCATCTTCTCGTCCTTTTCATTCTGATGATCATCCGATCCTCCCGCATCTCCTTCCCTTACCTACTCTCTCCCTTTCGTCCGCCTTCCACCGCTGCCGCCTCCGTCGACCCCATCTTCTCCTTCTACCTTCTCTTTCCTGTATCCTGTATCCTCTCTCCGAGCGCTGCCACATGATAAACATGCTAACCGATATTTTCTTCGACCCCACAGGCGCCCAAAAATCTACGCCCCTCTCCTTCGCCGAAGCCGATCGCCGAGCGCGTGAAGATGAGGAGCGCACCAAGGCGCTGGGTGTAGGTGCGCGAGGAGGAGGCTGCTGCTGCTGCCTCCGCCGCTGCTGCGCCGGCTGCGACGCCCCTCAATTCGTTTACATAGCTTATGCCTGCCGCCGCGAGCGAAGGCAAAGGAGCGGGAGCAGCCAAGGCAGCGTCTCCGACGTACGCGCGGCTTAGGTTCGAGGCGTTGCCGTCCCTCGCGTGGGCTGGGTCGCGGGGAGAGTCAGGTGGGGTCGCAGGTGGCGGGGGTGCGCTGAATTTCGGAATCTCGAAGGCCGTTGCTGGTGCGTTTTGTTCTCGTCGCTCTCTCCTCTCCCCACGCTGCCTTCCTTCGCAGGTGCAGGGGACGAAGGAGTTTGCGGGAGGGATCAGGAAGAGTGAGTTGTGCATTCAGTTTTTTCTCTTTGCTTCCCCCTTCCCGCCACCCGCTTCTCTCCCCTCCATTCTGCTGTCCCCACCCTTCTTCCATCCCCTTCTCCGCTACTCCCTCCCTCCCTCTCGTTCCTCTCGTCTTCTTGTTCTCTTCTGCCTCCCTCGCTCTCCATCCGACCTCCTGCCTCTGGCCCGACCCCACCCAGCTCTGACCGGGCTGTTGTTTTCTTGTTCCCTCCCTACCCCTTCCGCGGCATCACCCCCTTCCCTTTCGCACCCCTGCTGTTGCCGTCAAGTCCATTTCCAATTCCGTGACACTCCTCGGTCGAGTCGCGGAGCACGATCCCCGCCTCGTGTTTGCGTAGACTTCAACACCCTACGCGTCCAACAACGTCCGAAACGGCGTCGCGCGTTCATCGCTTTCGCCCACGCCGCAACCGATGCCTGCAGACTTAAGGTACACTGCGTTTCACCGAGTACGACCCTTCCCCGTTTTCATTTTCTTTGACTGACATGCTATGTGCAGTGCGCGAGGGACCTCTCACGGGACATTTGTAAGTGATTCTTATTCTTACATTCCTAAATCTAAGCAACCCTCTCGGCAGAAATCTGGATCGATTAAGCAGTAGCTTGGGTGTGAGTTGATTGTCGCTTTGCGCCTTCAATTTACTGACCTTGTTACCTTCGCAGTTCATAGGTAATGTACGTCTTCGGGTTGTACTTTCGCATAGTTCTTAGTTTAAAGCAATATTATTTCATTTACATTTTTTGAACGAGCGAGGAAAAGGGCGAGGAAAAGGCTATTGAAAGAGATGCTTGAGGCATTCAACATGAGCGTCCGAACCACTCAAATGGAGTGCCTGGAGTCGCTATCATGGAGTGGCTCGAGCACGCCCGGGGAGGTGAAATTCGGCCAAAATCCACTCCATGGGAGTGCCTGCGGTCACTCTATATAAGGGTTGGGCCACCTCCATGGGAGTGTTTTCAGGGCACTCCTATGGAGTGATTCGGCTTTACACAGTGGGAAATTTCCAATCATTAAAAGGCCGGAGCTACAATCTGAAAAATAGGAATAAATTGAGACAGATCCTTAACAGACAACGGGCGCCTGGCACAGAACTCCACACCTCACACCCTGATGGAAGCCCAGAGCTACATTCTCCGCTGTCATGTGGTGACGGTACCGCTCAATTTTCCGCCGCCGAACTTGATGAGCGCGCAGGGCGCTGCGCCGACCAAATTCGACACATCGTTGCACGCAGCAGGAAACTCACACCAGTCCATTCTGTTCTATTAATGATATGGACGGCTTTTGTTTCAATATTTGGGTAAGGAGGAAAAGCATTCATCCCATGTCGCACTAAGATCACCGAGAATCCCAATCAATTTTGAGTGTATGCGGAACCAAAAATATGGCCCGTGGTCCGATCTAGCACATCTCCAGTTGGTTGCTCTTTCCCTCCATCGTCTCCTTCCAGCTCGGATCTCCCTTCTTGCTCTTGACCACGATCATCTCCGAAAATCAAAGTTCGCCGTTGGCACGCCCAGACACTCTGACATGCCAAATGTGCTGCAGTAGACCCTGAGAGCAATCCAAACGAGCCCTTTTGATAGAGAGATAGATGGGATGGGAGAGAGAAAGAAAAAGAAAAAAAAAACTGTCATCCACTTTCATAGTCGCGCATCCAGCTCATTTTCGCTCTTGAAACTTCATTCCACTGTGTTACGGTGTTATATGGACCTGTGGCTTCGACCCTATGTTATTTTGTCCGCGCATATCCTGTGCTCGCCGTCGTACGCCTCATCCTGCCACCGATTCGACTCGCTGAGTCATCGGTGCACTGCCACTGCGCTTCGTTCCGAGGATTTTAGTCGCGGATTTCCGTCGCACTTTTGTTCTCCTCATGCAGTGTGGAACTCCATTACTTAATTCTGAACTACCGGATGCAAGTTGCGGAAACCGTGCCAGAGTCCTAGGACCTGGATACCGATGTCTACTGAATTACGCACGCAGGGCACGCTTCTGTGGACACCGCATTATGGCGATTGAGAACATGATCGGACGTTAGCGCCACGAGGACTCAGAGAGCCCGAGTTGACTGCCATCCCACGGGTGCCAAATTTCCCCGGATACTGGAGATGTACATGTCAAATAGCTCAGCAAAGTTCAAACGAGCTTCATTCCACACATGCTCAATCTGCACTTGCGTTCCTCAATTGCGTTCCTCTTCACCGAAACTCGGATCATGCCTACTTGAGTCAGATGCCTCCTCATCACCTTGGACCACCTAATCTACTTCCTGGGACTGAACCAACGGATTATGCTTGTGCAGCTGTTAATAGTTCAATTGAACTCGGTACGAAGAGCAAACAATCTTGGGCCTAGGATCTAATTATGGTTGCATCGAGCTAGCTACAGGATGAAATCGACTCTTCAGACAGGCTCTACTTGATCTGGGCTGATGTTTCCACACTTACTTTTTTGTATTTCTTGTAGTTCTAATGACATCGTTCTAGCTATCCTTGAACTTCTAAGGTCCGTCGTTTTCGTTGTGAAGGAAGCGCGCTCAACGCCATGCAGATATCATCCACGCGTCCTGTACATTGACATTGATATCCACCACGGCGACTGGCATTCTATCAATCCAATCGGGCCATGACCGTGTCTTTCCATAAATATACCGGAGAATTCTTTCCGGGCACCGGCAAACTCGACGATAACGGCTATGGACTCGGGAAGCATTTCTCTCAATGTCCCGAAGGATGGCATTGACGACGACATGTACTTGAACGTGTTCAAGCCCGTTATCGAGGAGACAGTGGCATCCTTCCGTCCGACGTCCATCGTCCTACAGTGTGGCACTGACTCTCTGGGCTGCGATCGGCTCGGTGCATTCAACCTGTCCATTGGCGCGCACGGCGAGTGCGTCCAATTTGTGCGAAAATTCAACATCCCCCTCCTGGTTGTTGGCGGAGGAGGTTATACAATCAAGAACGTCAGCCGCTGCCGGACGTACGAGACCGCCGTTCTCACTGGCACGGAGATACCCAACGAGCTCCCCGCGACTGTGTATGACTCGTTTTTCAAAGACTCGCAATTCAAACTTCACCCACCGCTCACAGGCAAGGTCGACAACCAAAATTCTCCAGCGTCATTACAGCGTATAACTGTCAGCATCAAGGAAAAGCTGCGATATTTACAGGGCGCACCAAGCGTCGCCATGCAGGAGATTCCACCTGACATACAGGGCTTTCTCCGCGACGAGGAGCGCACATTCGACGAGCGGCAGGAGGAGTTGAGCACGTCGATGGCAGGAGAACACCGGAGCCGTGGCGTGAATGCTCGGAACGACTACTTCGAAGGTGACAGCGACAACGACCAGGATGCTGTTCTTCCAGCGCTCCCGATGAGTGCACGAGGTAGGGCTACTACGCCACGCCGGAGACCTGCTAGGGCGTGCGGGCGAGGCCGCGGGAGAGCGCGAAGCGGAGGGGGTGCTCCCGGAATTTCTGGATTTTTTCTCGGAGCTGGTGGTGCCTTGGGATGGATGAGTGGCAGCCTGATCGATCAATTCGTGTTATTACGGACACGGTGGAATCAAATTATATGGTCTACAGTAATGCTGTGCGGCTGAAGCAGACAGCCATGCCGATCATGTACATAATTATTCCTGGACAATACTTTACAGTGATTTTGGCTACTCGTATACAAGCATCTCTGTTAATCGCCAGCTTCAAACCACTGTGAAACAATAATGAGCAACTTACATAAATAGGGGCCCTCGTACTCATTTTTTTCTGGGCCAAATAATCTCTAAATCCACTAGACGCCGTCTTGCATGCACATCTGGGATTCAAGACCTCTCAAGAATTATGGAATCCACTGGAGGGTTGAAATGGACGTGGTTACCCGTTTTGGACAACTGAGCCTCGTACTCATTTTTTCCTGGGTAAAATATTCTCTAAATCGACGAGAGGCCGCCTCGGATACATATCTGGGATTCCAGAACCTCTCAAGAATTGTGGAATCCACTGGAGGGTTGAAATGGACGTGATAACCCGTTTTGGACAACTGACCCTCATACTCATTTTTTCCTGGGTCAAATCTATATAAGAAAGGCCGTGGTGGGCCTGTATTACCCTCGCCAGGATTCAATTCCAGGGCTCTACTGGAGTCTCATTTGGGATGTCCTTGGCCAGTGCGGTGAATTTCGAGGTCCATGTGCCATCCAAAGTCTTTCTAGTCTTAAAACTATTTTGTATAACCGGATGGGCGCTGTAAATTATGGGCTCCTCGGATTTACGGAATTAAACACCGAACCAGGCTCGGAGTCGGGTCGGCCCAACCCCGGAAACACTATATGTGTCCGCCGAGTATAAAATGTGGCTTCAGGATCCCGTTGCGATGGATAAGTTCCCCACAATGGCCCCCGCCCCGTGCGCACACACCCACTTGCCCGCACTTGAGTGGGGTTAGAGCAGTCCGATACGTGTTCTCTGGGCCGAGCGTCTAGAAAAACCCGTCATCACGGCGCAGACTGCCTGTGAATGCGATGATATGGCCGTTCTGGCGATCTATTCTAAGGTGGTTCGAAAGCCGCACTCCCGCCGCCACAGGATCGCCGCTCTCTCCGGATTCTGATGTTCCCCCCGAAATTCGGTTCCATATCCGGTCCCTATATGAGAAACACAAGTCGGTAATCTTGGACCGACATCAGACCCCAGAGGGCCTTCTTCAAGCAACTACCCCACTTTTTGCCAAGATTTGGAAGTCGGCGCACGTACTCAACCTCGACGGCATTCGTGGTGCAAGGAAGGCACTTCGATGGTACGACCCTGATAAACAATCCATAGGACCATTGTTTAACTTGATTTTAGGTGTTTTGATGCGTATTGTATTCTACAAGCCCCGTGGTCTGCCGTCAATTTGAAGGTATAGTACCTTGACATTGCCTTGGGACTATTTTCTGTTGAGTAGGCTGGCCTCAGCATCTCAGAGCTTTCTCCAGACATGAACATTTCATTCCTGTGGAGTTTGAGGCGCGCACAAACTTTTACAGCACCGCCTCGGATGTGATTTACTCCCGGACCGTGCATGCCGTCGTCGGCATCAAGGGTGTACATAGGACAACAACTCCTTTTAAAGTGTTGTGGCCATGGCCGAAAAAGTAGTGTTGTCATACATTATCCAGTATCCAATTGTAAATTGTGTCCACCAAAAGCTTCAATGCATACCAACAGATTCGGCATCCGGCATACACTCGGCATGGCCCGGCATTGGTGGCAAACCACCCAACACCTGTGCACCTGCAGCTGCCTGGGCCAGGACACCAACATACATATTTTCTGTATATTGATTTCATGAATACCTTGTGGCCAGCAGGCATTAGGGAAGAGGGAGATCAATGTTTTTAGATCAGCCGCATTCAGCAAGTCCCACCATCCATGATCACCGCGTACCGGACATTTGGAAATGTTATGGGCATAGTCAAGGCATAAGGGAGAGGAACTGCAAATGAAGGATTTTAAATGCCCGGGGATCACCCTTTGCCCAACAGTCTGCTTTAACGCCCCCCACGCCAAATGTTCACACCTTGTGAATAAATGTGCTCTCCGCAACTGCGGCGGCTCTCACTGAGCAACGGACCTGGCATGCCCAGTCCGCCAGTCTATTCTGCGTCGCATTGCTGCTGATCACGCAGCCACAGGCCCTCTCTTTCCGATTCCAGTCAGGGATTGGGAAACTGACAAGTAGTCTGGTATTTGATATCACACCCCTTCCCTATCTCACCATGGACCACCATGAATATTAAACTCATTAGCACAGTTCCAAGTTGTAGGATATTATTGTGTACTATAGCCACTTACAGCGGCTCGAGCAGACTTCAGAACGAGGAACGAGCGAGGAAGTCTGTCAACAGAGACTACCATTTGGGTCTCCTATCCCCACTGATGCCGTTCACGCCGCTGGTCGAGCTGGACCCCCAGAAGTTCGAGACAGCTTACTCGAACCTCTGTTCAGTATTCGTCATCCGAATCGGCCTCTCTTTTCGCTTGGGAGGCATGCGGGACGAAGGCGCGAGGATAGGAGACGGTCCTAAATAGGCTCGTGATCTTGTTTTTGCAATACAAGCTTCAGTTCATGCCCTTTGGCACTGGAAAACAATAGAATATGGACTCTCAATTGAGGCGTGCTACGCTACGGAGTGAGCCATATATCTGAGATTGGTACGCTGGCTTCGTTCAATAGGCTTCAAGATAATACCATTGGCCGGCTTGAAGATTTCTGAATTGATACTGAAGCCGCTCGTCGACAACCTCCGGTTGACTCCTCACGGCCTCATAGACTGGTTGACCTCTTATTTAATTTCTGTCTTACTGTTGGCCTTACCGATGTTCATCCTATTCCGTCATGAACTTACCCTAACTTGCCCATTCATACCCACCTTTTCAAATAAATTGTGATCAAAGACCTTCGAATACCCGTACCCTGCCTTCATCTGGCACCAGTTATCATTCTAGATTATTCTGACACTCGACCAGACCGAGAAAGGTACAGCGAGATGCACCAAAACACCTTCCGAGCAGTAAATGACCATCTTGACAATCTTTAAATAGCAACTCATCAGTACGGTGGAAAATCCAACATCAAGTGGGGCCGCTGAGAAAATGACATCACACAGTACCCCAGGAGCCAATACGAATGTCCAGAGACAAATTTGTCTCGCGGGGACATGCCATCCTCATTTCTTATATTGATGCTCTGGGAAAAACCGTCAATCCCGGGCCCTGCGGATTCACTATGCAAATCGAATGAGCATATTTCCAAGGGGATCTGTTGAGATTTGAGTCCAAATCAGCTGTTCCGGTGAAACTTACCAAAAAAAAAAAAAAAAGGGCCGTGCCCTAAGTTCTGCAAAGGGCTGTAACGAAATCTACGGCTTTTGTTTGGTCTCTGATTGAAGCCCCATAGGCATCGCCTTGAAACCATGGGCAGTGCGGGCGCACACTTGAAACTTCAACATTGACATTGGGCAGTGCCTGCCGCCTGGGGGGGGGGGGATTGATTATACTCATCAGGTCCACAATATGAACGATGAGTCTCTGGAAAGTAAACATGTAGTACTGTATGGGTGGTTATCCATGCAGAAATCTACAAGATACTGACCAAACACAAACCGATTCCAGGGGGTAGAGCATGCAAGATGCTGGCTGAGTGTGAACTGGTTGGGCGTATGGCAGGACCTCCGGTTGGAACCTCGCGGGACCTGACCCCCAGCTGAAAAGACTGGGGTACGGGAAGAGTTCTCTCCTCCCAAGTAAAAATCCCCGGAGACCACCAGTACACACAAAGCTGTCACATGTCGTCCCTTTGCACGGAAAATGCAAATCATGCAGAGCAGGGAACACTGTCCGAAATCACCTGTGCGAGCACAAGAAGTCCAGACACGTCCTGGGCCAGTTTGACTTTCCCTCCACACGTGTATTCCTCCACACGCGTATTCTGCTTTGTGTTCCTTCAGAAGTGGAATGTGTACGGATTTCTTCCATGAATCGGGGTCGTCAACGTAGAATGAGTGCTGTGAGAGAGAACCCACAACCGCCGGCGGATCAAGTTGTGTCATTGCTGAACCTTTAGGTTTGGCTACCCAGGAGAACATGGATTTCGAGCCATTTTGCTACAAGGACAAACAAAAATTAGTCATACAGAATTAGTCATTGCACAAAATTAATTGCTGAACCTTTGTAAGGAAACAGGAAAAAGTAATTCAAATGTAGATATTTTTTCCCAACCTTACTGATTTATCTGCCTGTGGGCCACTCCGTTTCACTGACGAGATTCCCTCCTTTCTACTTTAGCTATTAGTCATTTCTGCTTGATGTTCGGGGCAGTATCCGTTGACGTGAGAATTGGGCCCGGACAACGGTTACATGTAATATTCCGATCAGATGTTGATCAGATGGGTCGTTATTTGGTGTTACTTGGCATGTTACAGCTCTTTGCGGAACTTAGGGTGCGGCGTGTTTTTTTTTTTTTTGGTAAATTTTCACGAGAACAGCGATTGCGGGATCAATCCTCAACCGTTTGCCCTGGAAGTAGGATCATTCGATTCGGACGGAAAGGGCGGAGGGCCCCATCTCCTAGGTTTTTTTATGGGCCCCGAAAATTTCCTTTTTGGGGTAGATTCCCGCGTTTTTCAGTGGTTGAGCGGAGAACACGTCCCATGGGACCTATTTTGCTCCGATTGACCTATATTTTATTATGGTGGACTTGAACATATTCCGGAGGGCCACAAATACCGGTATTTTGAATGTGATCAATACTTCAAATATACAGGTCACAGATAAATTCCTTTCATATTGCTGATCTCAAAGTGTATGATGGATTTGAACCAGCATTCACATTCACTATCCCGGTATTTCAGGCCCTCCAGAATATGTTCAAGTGCACCATAACAAAAATATAGGTCAATCGGAGCAAAATAGGTCCCATGGGACGTGTTCTCCGCTCAACCACTGAAAAACGCGGGAATCTACCCCAAAAAGGAAATTTTTGGGGCCCATAAAAAAACCTAGGAGATGGGGCCCTCCGCCCTTTCCGTCCGAATCGAATGATCCTACTTCCAGGGCAAACGGTTGAGGATTGATCCCGCAATCGCTGTTCTCGTGAAAATTTACCAAAAAAAAAAAAAAAAAAAAAAAAACATGCCGCGCCCTAAGTTCCGCAAAGAGCTGTAATTGGTAAACCTCAAAAATCGACTTCCTTTCGGGCTCTTAAATCATGAAAATAATGTTGGGAGCACTAGAGGTACATTAGAGAAGATTAGTGTGTCCAAAAACTTAAAATCCATCCAGAATGTAATAACTTGGCTTGGCACCAAATAACATTGTGGCTGACAAATAACAAGCCACCTCGAATTTAATTGTCCTTCATTGCGCTGGAGTGCCTTGTCCTTCTTCCTTGCTCAGCTGCTCTCCTGTGACCTTCAAAGTCTCTGATTGACTCTTTTGTGTACTGTACCATTTTGACCGTAGGTTCACGGTATGTCACCCGTCACCGCACATGTTCATTTTATAAGATGTTCATTCCTCGGCAATCACGGTAAAATTGCCATTTATGTTAATCCGGCAACTGCCGGAGGATAAATTTTCACATTTTTTTAGCCTATTTGGGCCACAAAAACCCACTGTCACCGTCACCTGTACCAAATAGGTTCAGTTCACGACCCCCCGTCACCGTCACCTGAACCTACGGTCGAAATGGTACAGTATCTAGAGGTTTGAAAACATGCTAAAGACCGCTACTCTTCTCTGTCAGTAACATGGAGCCACGGCGCTGCCCCAGACACCCTAGGGGGTCAAAGGATTGCCTACAACCACCGTATGCACCTCCCCGAGGGTGTCCTCACATCAGGAAAGAAGATGAAGAGGACTCTGAAGGTTCATTTCAGCTTACCACAGCGTGCTTCATGGACCATAGCCTGATTGTGGCAAACAGATGAAAAAAGCTCTTGCAAGAAAACCAGAACCTTGCAGAAAAACAGGGGGAAAAAAAAGAAGGAGGGGGTACACCCACTTCTTCAAATAACCCCGCATCATCTCAAATATGACCGTCCAGAAGCAAACAGTCCGCACCTGCTGACAGGGTAAGAAGTCAACATTCCCCGGAAACCTTAGACTGCAAGGTTGTATGCAAGATTCCCTGTTAAAAATGCGGCCAATTCCAGGGGTGCAGGGGCAGGAAATCTATAGAGATCATGGTAATTTCAATACGTCAACTTCTTGAAGTACTACTAGTACTCTGCTCATCCCGCTGCATATTGAATCTGGTCTTCTTGAACACTCCTGTGATGACCTGCCAAGTTTCATTGAATTCCCTTCTCTTTCCCCCTTTATGAATTCTTTTTGTGTTTGTCCCCATTGTGACCAACAGTTAGCAGTACATTGAAATAGAAACACGGAGAATATCAATCCGAGTCTCCGGCATCAATCGCTTCGTCTCGATCTTTCCAGCACATACGAAACTTAGCTCTCTCCTCCATGTCATTCATCCCTTGCTATATTCTGCAATTTGCCCGTCTCCACTGGATTTGACGGCCGTGCTGCACACTCTTGTGTTATGACCGGATCATGCTGTCCTCTTTGTGGTTATCCAGTGATGAGTGATCTGAGTGCCTTGATCTAAGCGCCGCTGGCATCTGTTGTTTCCCGGGATAAAAATTGTGAGATAATGCTATAAAGTCCTAAAGGTTCAGCTATCGCCTCGGAGAGGCCTAATCCAAGTCATATTTTATGTATTTGACTCGACAAGAGTATTGTGCTTTGTCCTCGTTCAGAAGTGGAATGGGTACAGAATTTTCAGTGGAATCAAGTTTGTGGGCATGGAATGAGTGCTCTGAGAGGCCCACAGAAAATTTAACCACCGGCGGATCAAGTTGTGTAATATTTTCTGTATTTGGGCAGTTCTGACTCCACAAAAGTATTTTGTGTTGTCCTCATTCAGAAGTGGAATGGGTACAGATTTCTAAGTGAAATCAAGTTTTTGGGCATGGAATGAGTGCTCTGAGAGACCCACAGAAAATTTAACCACCGGCAACTCAAGTTGTGTAATATTTTCAGGTGCTATTATCAGCAACCAGGTACTCGGCCACCTTAGTGTTCAGTCAATCCTCACAGGTTCTGCCTATCCAGCAATGGTCAGAAAGCACATCACAGATATCATATGAGTAGTTGAGGCCCAGTTTCCGGAAGTTACATGACAATTTGAGGTGGTAGTGAATTTACTTCCGGCGCTTTACCCAAAATGGCAATTGACAGGAGCCATTTCGGAGAGTACTTAATGAGAATAACTTTTTTTTCCGTCTGCGTTCTCAATTTGGCAATGCCAAACCGGGAGGTCATAGGTTTGATTACTGGTGCGAGCACTTTCAGTAATAAATGGGATCCTGCTCAGTACTGCTCAATTGAGGTGTTGGCGAGCATTATTGCATAAAACCTATCAGAACATCTGCCACCCATATTCAAACCACCGCAGAAATGCTACAAACATCATCGGATGCAGTCTTGGTTTCATGTCCGGTGCTGATCCACTCCTGCCCAAGCCCTACTACAGATGTACAGTTGCACCTGCCACCGAGTATGTGCCGTGCCTGCATTCTCCAGGGTGGGATACGGTCATGAGAAAAAGGATTTCATTATCCTCACAGTTGTTTAGTATATATATCCGTTCGAGGCTCCAGGGAGACCATCAAAATAATTACTATACCGGTACAGTGTATCCCACCCCACACCATGATCCTTCCACCACCATGCTTGACACGGGGATCCACATTTTGGGGTGCAAACTCTTCATTTGGCCTCCTCCGACAGTACTGGATCCCATCCGAGCCAAAAAGGAGGAATTTGGACTCATCTGTGAAGAAAACTCTTCCCCACTCCGCCATTTCCCAATCTTGATGATCTCTGGCTCAACTAACGCGCTTTACGGCGTCTACGACCGTGGAGACCCATGCTGGCAAGCTCTTGGCGAATTGTCGAAGCACCTGCCTCGGGGAATTCCTGTCTGCGGAGGTCGGCACCATCACGCGCGGCTCCGGATCGAATCTTCCTGGCCATTAGCCGGTGGTCATGGTCGTCAAACATCTTCGGTCGACCCCTCCCAGGCTCCACATTATACCAATCTTCACTTTCGTGGTACTTGGCGTGGTTTCGACGCGCCGTGGACTCGTTACACCCGACAGTGGCTCCAATTTGGGGAAAGGAAAGATGCTAGGTATAGCGTAACATAGGACTCCAATTCAATCCAATCCAATCGAACAGTCACTCCTTCTGTCACCACTTACATACTTGGGGATGGCGCCATGGCAAAGCCTGGCAAGCACCTCGTACCTATGTAACTTTTTTTCTTTTAGTTCCAGCTTCACAATCCACTCCCAGTACGAAGTGTTAGAATACGGTTGTATTTTTACAATCTCGTCCCCTTTTCATCCTCTTTCCCTTTCGGACACGTTCCTTTTTAGTTTCGTAGTCCCCGAGACATGGTACAAGCGTGTAAGATTCGGATAACTATGTCAAGGCAGTAGTCCGGAGGTCCTGGCGGAGGATAGTGCCACCACCAAGTACTCCGTCAAGTTCGAAGGTCCTCCCTAACCTCCAGGGTTGACATACAGAAATTGTGAGTAGGCAGAAGCGTCAGAAAAGAATTCAACTTTATTTCTCTCTCCAAAATTTGAAGGAAAACGATTAGGAAATGCGCGAGCGAGAGCCTTCAAAACCGAGGAAACATAGCGCATGGGTTCGGCTATTTTACTGGTTGTGACCCAGACCATCACGACAGGGCTCTCAGAATGCGATGTCGTGGCAGTCTGGCCTGAGACTAATATGGCTTCTGGCATGCTTTATGCTTGTCAGGAGGGTAAAATGGTCAGGAAACACGCAAACCGGTAGAGTTGACAGTGTTTCTGACTAAGGGCTCAGCCCGGGACGTTCCGGGGCTGTATACATACAACCCCGTCACGCCAGAAAACAACTTACAAAGGTCAGGATGCAACTTGCGCTGGCACAGTGTTGCCCACCAACCTACCCCACCCAACCCCACCCACAGGTTCTAGAGGAGCTGGGGCAGCCGCTACACAAAAGAACCCGTGGACAGGTTGCGGTATTTTGGTGCAGTTATTTCTGTGACCAATGGCAAATTGAGGTGCATCGCATACTAGCGCGAGGACATGAAGCGGGAATCTGAGTCGTAGGTTCTCTTATAAGTACCTCAGAGTGGGCCCAAAACGAACCTCTGACTCACTGGTAGAGAGAGCATCCAGAAATATCGGATTTCTGTGGACACTAATATTTTCACTTTCAACTGCATTGTTCACGTAGCAGAGGGTGCACAAAACAAATATGGCGAAGAGGTGACCTCATGAATATGCCTATATGTGCGGTAATAAAGCCCTGGAGCATTATATCCACATCCCCCCTTGTAGGAGGAGATCTGCTTGAAAAGGTAGTAATATTATACCACATTTTATACAGGTTGAATAAAAATAAACGGGGCACGAGAAAAAATGCGGAATTCTAGTGCGGTTCCGACTATATAGTTTCTAAAGCGATACATTCATAATTGAGCCCACAGCAATGGAAATGGTCAAAAGATCAAAAATGTCTCAAAATGGAAAAAAAAAAATGGCCGCGCCCTATGTTCCGCAAAGAGCTGTAAAGACGACTAATCAGTTCGTTCTCCATTCGCAGAGGAAAGAATAGATAAAAATAGTCGAAGAGGCAACCTCCAGTACCGGCAGCCTGGATGATATGCGGCAAAGCACCTTTGGCTGCCAGAGCAGTTGCACCACCAGAGCGCATAGATTAGCCCGCAATTTCTGAGGGAAAGTAGCGACGCATGTGGGAGATGAACTAGGAGCGGGTGGGAATAGCGCCGTTCTGTCTAAGACAGAAGCGGCAATGGTAAGGATGGAGATTGTCGCGCGAGGCAAGGAATGAGATGAATGGTGCGTATGGATCCCATGGTTCCTTCTTGAGAATTTTGTTGCCGTCAACGAAACCGTCTGCCTTATGACCAGGTAGCATGTAGGAGTATGTATCCCCAGATACCCTGAATGTAGCTCGCAGTTGCTGTTTTCGCGCATCCCTCAGTTTCACTTCATCTGGATATTTCCTTTCACCAAGTCGGAGCAGAGCGTGGAACCCATGTAGTAACAGAGCAAGGAACAGGCAGTCGTCATAGTAGGAGGGTCACATTGGTTAAGTATGGGCTAATGACGACTTGCGTCGAGTGTTGGAATTGAAACGTCGTTTACAGCCTGCAAGGGTCTTCGACACTAGAGCAGAGGTGGGAACCTTGCGAATGTCAGGAAAATGGGATTCCAGCTGATTACAGATGCCAGATAAATATGAGACGACGGATTTTGGGTGAATGTGGTGGGGCATGTAGACACTGAAGAGGAGTGCATCTGGGGTGGGATCGATAGGAAGTTCAATTGATCGATCAATAGTGAAACCCAGAGCGATTGATGGTTCGTACTGGAGTCGCTCCAGGGTCTACGTGGCGATGCACTGGAAGCCCGGAACTAGGGTTTTATTACTAGTAACCTGGGGGCCCCATTCCCAGCACCAAAAAATATATGTTTTTTAGTATTATGCGCGGCTGACTGACTGACTGACTGACTGACTGAATTTCTATTGTCATCGTACCTGGCTTAAGAATAGCTATGCGACAGTACTCCTACCAAGGTAGGAATGGGGGGAGAGGTAAAGTACGGGGGATATGAGGTACCTGTATGAGTATAGCGCGGCTAAAACGCCGTTCTAACACTAAATTTATATTTATATTTACCATCACCGCGGGGGTGCAAGAAGTCAAACTCCTCAACGCTTTGGGCACCAGGTCCAGTATTTAAACGCGGCAAGCAGCAAAGCAAGACTTCTCACGTTCTTGTCTCTGGCTGAACGCTTGTATTTACGTGCTTAGCCACCCATTCTCAATTGATTCCACATTTCCTCGCCCTGGTACGATTCCTACGATTAAATGTCACTAAAAAGGTTTTTTTTTTTAGGATTACTCCCGGCTACCAATTAACCCGAATATCCCCGCGCAACTGACGTCCAGCGTAGGCTGTCCATCCTCGAAGGACACGCTGCGCATGGAGAATTGAGAAGAATATTCCCACGTAACTGTCGTTCAGCATACGCTGTCCGTCCTCGAAGGACACTCTGCGTATGGAGGAATTAACCAGAATATTCCCCCGTAACTGTCGTCCAGCATACGCTGTCCGTCCTCGAAGGACACTCTGCATTTGGAGGAATTGACCAGAATATTCCCCCGTAACTGTCGTCCAGCATACGCTGTCCATCCTCGAAGGACACGCTGCGCATGGAGAATTGAGAAGAATATTCCCACGTAACTGTCGTTCAGCATACGCTGTCCGTCCTCGAAGGACACTCTGCGTATGGAGGAATTAACCAGAATATTCCCCCGTAACTGTCGTCCAGCATACGCTGTCCGTCCTCGAAGGACACTCTGCATTTGGAGGAATTGACCAGAATATTCCCCCGTAACTGTCGTCCAGCATACGCTGTCCGTCCTCGAAGGACACTCTGCGTTTGGAGGAATTGACCAGAATATTCCCGCGTAACTGTCGTCCAGCATAGGCTGTCCATCCTCGAAGGACACTCTGCGTATGGAGGAATTAACCAGAATATTCCCCCGTAACTGTCGTCCAGCATACGCTGTCCGTCCTCGAAGGACACTCTGCGTATGGAGGAATTGACCAGAATA
This sequence comes from Mycena galericulata, assembly GCA_029289565.1. Lineage (NCBI taxonomy): Eukaryota > Fungi > Basidiomycota > Agaricomycetes > Agaricales > Mycenaceae > Mycena > Mycena galericulata. The sequence goes on from JARKIA010000104.1 coordinate 430,678, forward strand.
TTCCCGCGTAACTGTCGTCCAGCATACGCAGTCCGTCCTCGAAGGACATGCTGCGTTTGGAGGAATTAACCAGAGTATTCCCACGTAACTGTCGTCCAGCATAGGCTGTCTGTCCTTCGAGGAGGAATTAACCAGAATATTCCCACGTAACTGTCCGGCAGACCGTGATTGTGGAGTAGGAGTCAAGTGTGCCATACTGAAGAATATATGAGACATAGTCTCCCATAGCGTGGTGCTTGTAGGTGTTGACATTCAGAGCTTTCTGACCACTCTTTTTCTTTTTCTTCTTCCTTTTCGTTGTCGATTTACCTCTTGTCTCAGATTGAGCCTCTTGTGCTGCACGTGCTGCAGCTTCCTTTGGAAGTTCACATATATCGTATTTTGAGCAGACCTCATCTTTAAATCACCGAAAGTTTGAGCCAAGCGAGGTTATCATCTTGTCAAAAACCTAAAGCATGAAGTCAACGTGGACTCGCATCTTGGCAAAGGCCTGAATAGTCGCCACATCATAGAGGAGATCAAGAAGAATCTCGTTGTCCTCATCTTCGGCAAGAAGACCCTCAACACATGGAATAACACACTATAAAATAAGATAAGACAAGTAAGATAAGACCAGGAGACACAATATTTTCATACCTGCAAGATGTCTTCAAAGTTGTGCGCAGCAAGTTGCTTCATTTCGGACACATTATCACTGAATCTTCGAGTAAATCGCTGAAAGGCAGGCACGGAGCGAAATCTTAAGGAGATAAGATGACTGGTACAGAAATAGAGGCCAGTACATACCGATCATTCATCTCTTCAATCGACTTCAGAGAAGTCTTTTGGGAGTGAAAAATACGAACAAGATGGATGAATAGGTTCTTCCACACTCCAAGGTCAATTTCATAAAGGACATCTGGCGGGACAATTGCGTAGAAGTTCACAGAAGACTCTCGAAGAAATGTTGAAAGCGCATTCAAGATCAAATTTAGTAGGCTACATTCGAGAATGCAAAATACTACCTCAACTGGAACCAGAGACTTTGACTTGAAAAGGTTCTTGACCCGGTCGCTGGTAACGCCAGCACCGGACTTGAAGATCTGGTTTCTCGCACGGCGAATCATTATAACTGCTGTGAGTTCTTATTATCCACTCGGGCTTTATTGATACGAATCTTGCGGTCCTTCTCAGAACCGAGATCAGGAACATGAGCCTTGTCTATAAGGCACCGAGGGCAGAGTCGAGTCCCAAGATGCTTAATACAGGCAATCAGAACTCTTTAAATAAATTAGAAGAAAGAATCAAGGAGAGCGCATTCGTACTTCTCTTTATAATCTGCCGAATATGTGAAGAACCGAATGTAGAGACGACGCATAATTCCGTCAGCACATTTTACAAGAATTCCATTCTCATAAGCCTCCTTGAGACCGTCAGTTAAAAGCAACTTGGTCCAGATCTCTTGCCACAGCTCGCGTCTGAGAAAGGAGAGAACCACGTCTGAAGCGGTTGTTCCAAAGGTCTTCCGGTATACGTCCTGAATATCATCTGGGCTAAGAAAATCTTTTGTTAGCATATAATATCGAACAGAGCAGGACAAATACTTTTGAATAATAGGCAAAGTGATGCGCGGAGAATGTTGTTGGGGGATCACGAGTGTACTTGGACTGATTTCCTACCCATGCATATCCTGGCCATAATGAAGCGCTACCAAATGCAGCAAGTTGGGTCCCGTCGGAATAGTACATGAGTGGAACAACAACGGTCTCGACAGGTGGGTCATCAACCGGTTGTTTGAGAAAGATCTCCTCCTCCATCTCCAAGAAGACATCTGAGGTATACGTCTCACCATAGACCCTTTGTGGAGCCTCATCCTCTGACGGTTTCCACATCAGTTTATAACCCTTCATATGATAATCAAAAAAGGCGGTATCCTGGAAAGCCGACGTTGCAACTTCAACAATATCACGATGAAAGATCCCGCCAACAGTTGCCCTGGGTGCATCAGCCTCAGAGGCGAATTTAACGCCTGTACATGGAAGAGGAATGGACACCGAACTTTGTTTCCATCCCGCTGCCGCAGAGAATGGAGAGTCCAACTCGTTATCTGGAACATCTAATCTCTTCGCTTCCCTTGCAGCATCGAAATCCCGAAGCGCCTCGCGATCGAAATCATCGGCAAGAAGAACATTGTGAACATGGAGCTGTATATCAAATGAAGCTTCAAACAACAGGGCTGTGGAATTTGGCTTGAAATAAATATTTGTTAACCCCTTCAAAAAAAACCATGTTTACACCACTTTTCGGGGCACTCTAGCTCGACGAATTCTACTCCAACTAGTACATACAAGTGGAGGATATTGTCGCTGGATTAACGACATAAAAGACTCTCCAAGTGACCCCGGGGATCCGAGGCCTTGTTGACTTGCTACTGCGTGATCCCCCCCCCCCCCCCCCCCCACGATTTCGGCAGTCTGCAGCAAGCCCCTTCTGACGACGGCCGTGTTTTGCTTATTTGGCTTGATGTTTGGTTTAGTTGTTCGGGCCGGCATTGCACGGCATCGTCAGAACGGGGCTCGGAACGAACCTAGCGGAGGCCGCCCTCAAGCTGCGTGTGTGGACATGATAGACGACAGGGGGTGCTGTGTGGCCAAATCAGTCCAGATACACAATGTATTAACGCTGTAACGCACCTGGGACAAGAATAAGCGAGGACGAGCAATAGTGATGTTCTGGCTTTGGCTTGGCCCGAAAGCTTTGGCTTTGGCTTGGCTTGGAGTGGCTTTGGCCTACTGAAATCCCAGGCCAGGCCAAAACATTTGGCCTTGGTTTTGCCTGGCCTGTGCTTTGGCTCAAGCCATGGCTTTCCATTAATTTTCATTGATGTCAGAATCAAGGTGTACAGGACTCATATGAAGGCTCGGAATCCTTAGGAATGGTTCATAAGTACTCCAGAAACAAGAAATGTGCCAACTGACCTTTCCGAATTGACATTTAAATTTTCTCCGTGGCTATATTAGATCCTCTTCGGGTTTTTTAAGCGCGAAGTGGCCGATGATATGCAATTGTGGTGTTGCACGAAGAAGGGATAGATAATGTGCCTTTTTAAAACTCATCGTAAATGGTTTTTGTCAGCGGGTAACTACGCACAGAGCGGGGTCAGAAAGCCATGGCTTTTTGGCCTGGCTTTGGCCTGAGAGGTCGCTAGGCCAGACCAAAAGCCAGACCAGGCCATCGTTTTGGCTTGGCTTTGGCCTTGGTACCAAAGCCAAAAAGCCATGGCTTTTTGGCCTGAGGCCAAAGCCAGAACTTCATCACTAACGAGCCAGAATAGTCGTCCAGGTGAGCAAGAAGAAGACTGTTTGAGACAGCAGGCAGGCGGGAAAGAGGAGAACGGTTAGGAAGGCGCAGGAAAGACCAGTTGAACGCGCCTACTTTGAGCCGATTCCATCAAGAACTGAGCGAGAAAAGACGTGTGCAAGAGGGCGGCCTACGCGTGCTGGAGCCGAATGATGTCAAGAGCCTTCCTAGCGTACTATTTACACACTCTCACCACAATCGGGTCAGAATTGAGTGACTAGTAACACTTTCCAAATTGGGACCCAAACTTGTCACGAAGTTCTGTCTGCTACCATACGAACTTTGGCAGGTGTCACGGGACAAAAATCGAGGAAAAATTTCGACCCAAAAAAAACGAAAGTGACCACGCTCTAGGGACGCTACGGTGTACTGTTTTTGCAAGACTGGGTATGACGAGGAACGTTGCATGATTGATTGAGTGGGTGGTATATGCACCTTTAGCCTCAGCCATCACCATTACCACCGAATACAGGTGCAACGAGTGGTAGCATAACCTCAGCGTTGGGATACCAGGCTTTCGATAGCCACTGAAATAGAAACCCAACGCTCGATGGCATGGAGAGGCTTTCGATAGCTGTGAAAACAACACCACAGACCATCGAAATTTCTATAGTTTCTCACTTTAATTTATTGTACATACTATATCCCACTTTCCGCTACTATTTTTAAGTCATATCGGACCAAAAGAGTGTAGCGGAAATCTTACGTTTTCCGCTACATTCATTTGACAGGTTTGTGATCCCGCTACTCATTTTGTGACTCGATGCATTTCCCGCTACTTTCTTTTGTGAGTAGGTTCATTCCGCTACTTTTTTTTTTTCGAAAAAAATAAAAACCCTCCATTCTTCTATATAACATACAAGATACCTATGGCATAGTCTAAAACACGCTAGGAAGGTATGTACGACAGGAACGACGATTTTCCGCCTTGAATTCAGAGATATATAATGTACTTACTGCACTCCAGTTGAAGAGTTTTGCGCGATTCAAATTTGGAAATTGTGGTGAGTCTATATGCGCGACCGCTTCTTTGGGTTAGATGTGACATACCTTTCACTCTGACTTTTTTCAAACCAAAAAGTCTGGCATTAAGCGTCCCGGGCGGGCTTATGAACTCAGCCGCGCCCCATCCTGCACAACGTAGCGCCTTTCAACTGTGCGAAAGTGGAACACAGATTGAGAAAGACCGATCCAATGAGCGGGCGTCGGTTATCGACCGATAGCCCGACGCTTGCCAATTATTCTCCAGTTCTGCTTTTTCAATCCTCGTCTCAATCGGAGAAAAGGACGCCCGACACGACGATTTTTAAGGTATCAATACATGCCCATAGTTAAACTAAAAGTAAAAAATGTAGCCGATGTAAAAGAGAATGGGGAAAACGAAGAATCGGGATGATGGATGCACCCAGTGTACTCTGGCAACAGCACGGACCTTCGGATTTGGGGCTGAACTGAAGGAGGAAATGATTTCAGAACACATCCGAGTCCCCTGTTTTCGGCAGTTTGCGGCAAGCCTGATTGTCCGGCTTGCCGAACCGGAGACAGGCTTGCTCGGAACCTACTGTTTGTGAATCTGACAGGCCACGTCTGATCACCAAAGCACGTGAGTGCGAAAAGTTCTTTTGAAATTGATGCGGCCACAACAAACATCAAACGCCTGTCTCTTCTTCCGCCCCCATCTTCCTTCGCCCCAAGATGCGCACAGAAATCCCTCTCCTGTAACATGCATACGTATCTGTGTAACCGAGGCTACGTCTATGGCTTTCCGCGCGGATAGTCTCGCAGTCATTCAGCAGCAATAACGATTTACGAGGCGACACGTCCCACACCCGAGCACACTGTCCTCATACCTTATACCCTGGATGGCTTGTAGACCCTGCACTGGCTCTAGGTCTGTTGCACACCATCCCGTGATTTGATTCTCACTGACGCCGTTGTACCCCGCGATCATTCACACCTCGAAGCAAGCATGAGACAGGCACACCATAAAGTCCCCTTCCCTCCCTCATCCTTTCCTATTCTCCCGACCTCCCTCCCTCGTCGATGGGCATGCGCAAGACAGTGAGTCTCCTCCACTGATATGTTCATGTCCCTCTTTCCCATCGCGACTTTCATGCCATTACTTACCTACAGACACCTCCCAACTCATCTGGCCCGTTTTTATTCATTCACCCCGACTCTCGTGTCGCAGCTATGCTGCGTTCGCGTGCAGCTCATTTTGTCTCCCCTTGTAAGTCTAATTTGAATTTCGTTCAGTCACGCCTAGCGGGGATTTCTGAGTACCCACAGGCTCCCAGCCTCGAGTAAGCAGCATGTTGTTCTTGCTGTCGTACCGAGCCGACAACAACCTTTCAAACTGAGAAGGTACACGCGAGCGCACCAACGTTGGCGCACTACTGGTGTGCCACTAGCCCATGTGGGCACTCTCTTCGTGACAACGGAAGTCCTGGTTCAAGCCTGCGCAAGTTCCATTTATTTTGCGACCTAGCCAAGTGCCTGGTGTAATCCATTCTGGCTTCCATGTTCAATTCCCTATTGCTCAATGCACATATTGCCTCAGCATCTAGATGCAGATTCATCATCAGACCTGCTTTCTGCCAATCGCCTATATAAACGCCTGGTCATACTGCTGTCCCTCTCCGAAGGACAGCCAGGATGGCAAGCATAGATTTAGGCTGTTTCCATAAAGCGGGTGTGATGGGGCATCTGCATTTCTATTCTGTGACATAAGGGTGAATGACTTCTGGGGATTTATTTGCTCTGCATAGGTATATGGTGTTCATCAACGTCTAAAACTTACAAAACTTACAGCCTTTGATGTGCTCGGAGATCTTTGCTTCTGAGACTGTCTCACAATTAAATAATTTACCATTTTCTGGAGTTTGTGGAATCATCGTGCATTCTCTGAAGTTTCTCCGAGGCTAACTAAGCATAATTATATATATACTAGAGTAAGCCCGTCAAAAATTGACGGTCAGAAGAAGAATATATTATATCTGTCCCTCTCCCTTTTCTTTTAGTTCTGGCACCATCCTCGCCTGCGAGCTCCCATTTTTTATCTTGCTTACCCCCTCCTTTTTCTTTTTGTCCTGACGCCATCCCGTCGGACATTTGTTAGTATAAGCATTTATTGTAATACTTCACAATATACGACATAGGTCCTTCATTCTCATCCCACATCCAACCCACGCCAATCCACATACACGGCATATCTTGACACCCTTTCATGTCATCGTTTAATGAACTTAACGGAGTGTCCTAGATCGTATCAACTGAGGATCATTCAACAAAAGACAGCCGAGGTTGCGAATGTAAGCCTCTCGCGGCTTCCTTCAACTATTCCCGGAGTCATTTACTGAAGGTGGGAATCGATAGCCCTGGCCTCTGCGAATATTTCCTTCTACTCAGATTTACCCCAGCCCAGACAATGGAATGCATTTTGAAAGGCGCGACTCGGAATCACTGTCCTCAATTGCAGCGGCTTGCATTTTGAAACGCGTGACCCGGGATCATGGTTAATTGCAATGGCTTGGATTTTGAAACACATGACCTGAGATCAGAGACATCCGCAAGACCATTTCAATTCCAGCGCAGTGTCGGAGCCCTTTTCTGAAGGTGAGAATCGATAGCCCTGGCCTCTGCAAACATTTCCCCCTACTCAGATTCCACCCGGATGCATTATGGTCTTGTCCACAGTCCCGAGAATGGAATACATTTGGAAAGATGCATCATAGAATAATGGTGTAAGCTTCGGTGGCCAGGAGAGCAGCCCTCAATTGCAGCGGCTTCCATTTTGAAACGCGTGACTCGTGGCAGTAGTCCTTGCTTTTCGAAACGCGTGACTCGGGATAATAGCCATCCTCAAGACTGCTTCAATTGCAGGGCAGTCTCCGAGCCGTTTTCTATGGCGCGCGCATTGGGAATGGACTTCTTCTGCTGACAAGTCGTAGCGGAGCACTCGGGGTTCATCTGGCGCCAGGTATTGTCATGCTCAGGATGTGAGTCACGATTTTACCCATCTTTCTTCGGCCTCCTCGCAGAGACGCGTGACTCGGGATCATGATCCTCAATTGCAGTGCCTTGCATTTTGAAATGCGTGACCCGGGGTCATGCAATTGCAATGACTTGCACCTGCATCTAGACTGGCTGAAGGATAAGGAAAGCACACATTTCGCATTCGAAGCTATTTGCTGCTATTTCCATTGGTCTTTCCGCAATATTGAGAAGGAACACTCATGGATTGAAATACGGTACTAGATTTATTCAAGTGATATTTTGGACGTTTCCAAGCAGTCAGTATCCAGTGGCCTTAGTCTACATGAGGTCAGTGTCCCAGATCCTGTAAATTGTGACCGAAATTGTCATTTGCACCGTCCTAGGGTTAGGTCCAAGTACGGGAAATGTCGAACATAGAGGATCTCCGGGAAAGGAAAATGGAAGTGGGGTTAGGTCTAATTGGTACTCCCTCAGTTTTCATACAATCAGAAATCCCTCTGGGTAGAAGTTTCCTCCTGCTAAACTGAGTGTTTTCCCAAGAAGAATAAAAGATCTGGCAAATTGGGCGTCGGAAAGATCTTTCGAAGTGTAAAAATGCGGAGCAGATTCCCGCTGTTTGATGGTTCAAGCGGGCAAATTGAGCGTTGGAAATATCTTTCAAAGTGTAACAATGCGAAGATCAAGTGCCAGTCCCGCCAGCTGGGTACACCGACCTGAATTCAATGCTCGAGGCCGGGCATCAATAGAGCAGATTCACGCTGTTTGATGGTGAAAGGTGGCAAATTGGGGGTCGGAAAGATCTTTTAAAGTGTAAAAATGCGGAGCAGATTCCCGCTGTTTGATGGTGCAAGGGGGCCAAATTCGGCGTTGGAAAGAAAGTGTAAAATTTGGACATGCGAAGGATTGTGTCAATATTATGATAGGGTCACGCGTTTGAAAATGTCAAACACTGATTGGCCACTGGAGAGGAGAATGCTCCGAGGAGAATCTGAATAGCTGAAAATGACCGGAAGGGTCAGGCCTCCCAGTGAAAACGCCGTGTGGGCTGGTATACTGAGATGTGCGCAAATGTGGTCCATGTGGGCCGATATGTTGCTCACCAGATTAAAAAATCGAGATCTTTTGATTTCCGCTCACTGCGCTCAGTTATCATTCGAATTCGTCGTCTTCCGGACGGCCGGAAGAAGAGCGCGCCAGTGATGTCGTCATACTTTGAAAGGCAACCCCGCCATTCCGAGGGTGATGGCAAATCGGTCTCCCGACCGATTAAAACCGAACATGCCGGACGGCGGAAACCCTCGGCAATTTAATGGCCTTTCCGGCCAAATGAACCCCTCGGAATGACCGATTTTTCTTTCACAGCACTGATCTTCTTGCCCTCGTGATCAGTGCGTGTGAAGCGAAATAGTCGCGAGTCTAGGTTTATGCCATCATCATAGTAGTCTCACACAGCCCCTGGCAAAGTAAACCAATAAGCATGATTTCAAACTCTTTATAAAATCATTGCGTCTCAAAAAATTTCCTTTTCTGGAGGTGCACGCTCTACCGCCGGACCGGCCCGGTACCGCAATTCCCCTAAATGTCAAGCCAAGGGAGGAGGCGGCCGAAGGCCGCCGACTGCCTTGTCAAGAATATATATAGACTTGTATTTGTTGTCAAGAGAGTCGATATACGTGTTGGGGACCTTCTCGGTCGGCAGAAGATCGTCCACAAGCTCTTGCAGCTCGGAGAGGGTTTTTGCGCGGATATCCTGAAGAATTTCTTGAACTTCGACGTCTAGTGATGCATTGGGAAGGTCCATAGGCAAGCAGAAGGCGCATAACCGGTGTTGTCGCGTCACAGAACGCGGCAGAGTAAGGCTCCAACCATTTAGTTTTCGTTTACGAATCTCCATAAACTAAACGGAAACGGTTCGTAAACAGTTTTAAAATGTTTATAAATGTTTGTAAATGGTATATTTTTTGAGACAAAATCCCTCCAGCCACCGACCACCTGCTAAGCCTGGGCTGCATTTATTTTTGATACTAGAGCCACTAATATGTTTCCAGAGTGCAGCAGGGTGAATTCTGAAGTTGAGGGCTGCCAACTCACCTGCTGGTGAAGCTACGCAATTGTAACAAACAGATCAATAAACTCTCAACGAAGAAGCCCGGCCAGTTTTACCTTCATAAACCCCTCCCAATGAATTTCCTCACTTCAGCTAACTTTCCTGACACTTCAACTCACTCAAAAATCCCGTCTCGTAGCTGTATAGGTGGTTATATTTTAAGAACCGTTTAAAACCATTTACAAACATTTGTTTACCGTTTGCAGGGGTCGGTAAACTAAATGGTAAATATAAACGGTTAAACCGTTTGTAAACGTTTGTAAACGGAAACGGTTGGAGCCTTACGGCAGAGTATAGTAGGGTTCCTTGGATAACGACTTTGATCTCTCCTTTATACAGCTCCCACCTGTCCTCAATAAATTCTGAGTTAAAGCAGGCACATACTAGAGCATATAATCAGTGATACTGTGGTAGAACCCGACGGAACCAAATTGCTGGAATGGGGCAAGGACAATAAAATGATTGTGACGACACAGGTGTCACGCGTCGGGTTCCTTGGATAATTGATGTCACACTAACCAGGTGTCACACCCATTTAGATGTTTCTGCTTGGTTTCTCCTGCCGAGTCCGCAATGCACCGAGATAAAATCTGAATTTACGTGAGTTGGTAGATACTAGAACCTATAATGAACTATACTGCTGCAGAATTTCCGATTCGAGTGTGTAAAATGTAGCCAGATAAAAAAATTGCTTTCGGCGGCGCAAGAGTCACACGTCGGGTTCCTTGGATAGCGTGAGGTAGGTCAGACGTATCGACTGTCAATCTCAAAGAACTCTCTTAGAATCCTTGCCAATTCACACAGTATAGTGCAATGGCAAACCAATTTTATTGATTATCCTATGGGACTACTATCCAAAACCTTTACCAATGTTGGACTTGAGCTGGTGCTTGGCCTCACAGTGAGATTTCAACCAGAATGCACACAGAGGACTTCAGGATCTTCCACAGCTCAGCCTGTCGGCCTCAGGAATTCCACAGCTCGGTCGTATGTGTCCAGTGAAAGTGCCCATACTGTTCCCAAAACCTCAGACTATTCCACAGCTCAGTCCAATCCAATGGACCTCAGGAAAGTCACAGCTCAGTTTTATACGGGACACAGTCAGAACTCAAAGACTTCAGAAGTGCCACTGCTCAGCCAAGGGCCTCAGGCGACTTCACAGCTCGGTCACCATCACACTTGCTCAAGTGAATTACTTATCTAATGGCCCACCACAATCATCGAGGTTGATTGGCCGCAGATGCCAAACTCCACAAGGACCATTCTTTCCGACTGGAAATATGCTGCGCACTTCATCAATTTCGGGGATTCCAATCGAGCATCAAATCAGTACCATCTCCGCATGCAGTTTGCAGTCGTCAATTCTCTAAGTTGAAGTCCGCATTTCGCGCTTCACCATTCACATCTTTTTTCAACCTTATCGGGATTTTCCGTATTCTATTGATCTAGTTCTCGGTTTCTCGGCTCGGATGTTTCGCTTCAAGCAACCTACGTCGCGGTGAGCTGTAATTTTAATTTTAGCCGACCTACTCGGCAATCGTGCGCCTGTTTTGGTTCAATTTGTCTCTCCTCGGAATTTGTCACCTCAAGTTGTTTGTATCCTCTTGCCGCATTCATTTTCTCCGGTCTCCGGGATATTTTTCCCAATTCCTCTGAAAAGCTTGTCCTAGCTGTTGGCCTAGAGTTCAATATCTATCCGTCGATGCGGCTTATCCCAACGCGATGGTAATTCCTGTCGTTTAACTCTTGTCCCAGGTTCAAGTTCTCTTGGTTGGTTTCATCGACAGTACATATCAATACCTTCTCATTGCGGCACCCCCAACTTTATCCTGGTCACTAGATCCAGCAACTTTAAACCACTTGAATTTCTCCGACCTCTTTGAGCACTGATCTACTAACCAGAATACTAACTTGAACTGACTGACATTACTGCTAACATTCCGACCCCTCGTCTGTTCCCACTGCTTCTACCGATTGGCCTGGGGTGCGGTGTCCCACAAAACCTGCGCACTGCAGAACCATCGCATTTGGATGGTTCAAACCGAGCACTCCTAATATTTGGGTGGATCCGCCTTCGCCTCCGCGTCGTTGCTCTCCTACAACTTTGGTATCGCACTCAGCCGGATCCCCAGGCTTTTATATTCCAGCCTTCGCCGGAGGGCCCTGCGGGCTTTCGCCCGAACCTTATCTTTCAACTGCATACTCCCCCGCATTTTATTGGATCGCGGGTGAGGACATAAACCATCAATTACCCAAAATATTAGGTCACTGGGACATGTTCTAGGCATGCTCGAATGCATTTTGCGCGAAAACGGCCTGAAAACACAAATTGTCTAATACATGATATTTTCACAAATTCTTCTCTTTCACTAATTCCGCATGAATTATCCCACTAGCTACATTCCATCCAAATCGGCGGAGAACTGATTGAGATATTAGCTGAGATATTAGCCTGTTTGCGCAGGAGCCATTGGAGCAATTGAATGGCTTTCGGGCCGTGCGTAGAAATGGCAGGTGAATGGCTCCACCAGCCATTTGGGAACCATCCACGTTATATTGGAGAGGTTGTGCAAAGCCGCACGCGGCTGCACAAAGCCGCATGCGGAAATACCCTCATTCGCACTTGCACATTACCAAGATTGTGAAATAGCATGCCCTACACGACTGGAGCGAAAAACAAAAAAGCCGCATGAAAAGACCTTGTGCGCCGTGCGGCTTTCGTGCGGCCTTGCACAACCTGTCTATTTTGGCGGTGGAGCCATCCGGTTGCGCACGGCCAAAATGCCATCATATGGCTCCAATGGCTTCTGCGCAAACTCTCTATTTACAATTCTCCGAAAAAATCCCCAAACAAGATATTTTCGTTCGCGCCTTCGGTTCCGACATGAGCTGTACTATTCACATTGTGTCCCTCTGGAGACATGGCCCGCGTTTTTGCAGTCAAAGAGGTAGATGTGGATGTGGACGTGAGGGGCGCGGACTTTTTTTTTTGTGGCGCGTAAGTGCCACTTTCCGTTGGGGTCACCATCGCGGAAGCTGGAGTCGGCCCAGGGGGGTTGGCGGTCAAGGGCGGGCTCGGGTGAACTAAACTTGCTTCTGCAGGTCTCTTCGCTTTCTGAGCTCACGGATTTTGTCTACCTCGCAAATATTCTCAGTGGCCCAATATCTTGCATCAGGAAAATCCAAAAATTACTACATAGACCTACATAGACATATATAGCAGTCATAGACATCATAGCAAACCGGCCAGTTCTATAGAAAGGTGGGATCACATGGTTGAGATTTATGGACACTCATAAACACCCATAGTTCTCATGTTGTCTATCAGAGTAGCGAAAGTCATAGCACTCATAGCGCTCATAGTTGCTCATAGCCACTCATAGTTCACAAAAAAAAAATGGGTATAAACAATATATTGCAGCTGATATAATACAAGAGTGGCACAACGTGCGGTGTAATACAAGGGGCCGTATGTAGTAAGGTTGCCAGTAGTAGTGGTTTGTTATCTTGCGGGCATCACACAGCCAAATGGCTCCTTGAGAATGCGAGGGGGGAGCCATGAGAAAACGAGTCCGAATGTCCGGGGATAATTTTTGACGTTGAAAGCCCTAAAAGTATCTTGCGAGCTTCGGACAATGCGCCCAGGACAATTGCAGGTCAGCAGTTGCCGTTGGCTTGTAGCAAGCACGCCAGGTCAGCCACGTCTTCGACTTGCAGCATTTTGAAGGATTGTGTCTTGCATCTGGCGACGGTGTGCCGAGGGTTGATGTGATCTGCCGCATCTGAACGCAGTGTGCCGCATCTGGGTGTGCTGTGTTTTCCGCGTCTGGGGAATCCCGTGATGACACTCCGGCCACCGGATGGATTTCACCCGAAGCCATCGAGATTAACCCGTTGAACGGGTTGGAATTACGGGTTACAAGCGGGTTGCATTCGGGTGAAATTCAATAGCTATTTTTCCCTTTTCACCCGTCGTCTGAGCTACCCAACCTGGAAAATGCAGCTGCAGAAAAATCAAATCTTGACAATCTTCGGTACACCAGTTATTAGTGCTGGCTAAAATTGGTCAATGAAAATTACATCGGCCCAACTTTACATGTAAATTACAGGGTCAAATACGTATTTTACATGGAGGCCCTCCGACCTGCATGTAAAAAATCGTGAAAAAATCCACTCCAAACGGGCTCACAGGGCAATCTTTCGTCGTCTTCTGGCCCTGCCGAGAACCTCGGGCCGGCTAATCCACACAGCTCAACTGATGTAATATTCTTCGCATCTGGGCAGGCAGTTCTGACTCCACAAGCCCATTTTGCCTTTTCCTCGTTCAAAAGTGGAATGGGTACGGATTTCTTGGTCGAATTAGGTTTTTTAGCATGGAATGGGTGCTCAGGAAGAGCCACGGAAAATTTAACGGCCAACAGCTCAAGTGGTGTAATATTTTCTGTATTTGGACATGCAGGTCCAACTCCACAAGAGTATTTTGCTTTCTCCTCGTACAGAAGTGGAATGGGTACGGATTTCTTGGTCGAATTAGGTTCCTTAGCATGGAATGGGTGCTCAGGAAGAGCCACGGAAAATTTAACGGCCAACGGCTCAAGTGGTGTAATATTTTCTGTATTTGGACATGCAGGTCCAACTCCACAAGAGTATTTTGCTTTCTCCTCGTACAGAAGTGGAATGGGTACGAATTTCTCGGTGCAGTTAAGTTCGTGGGCATGAAATGAGTACTCTGAGAGACCCACAGAAAATTAGCCACCAGCGACTCAAGTTCTGTAAAATTTTCTGTGTTTGGGCAGTTCTGACTCCACCAGAGTATTTTGCTTTGTCCTGGTTGAAAAGTGGAATGGGTGGTTTGCATTTTGAAACGTGTGACCCTCCGCTCTGAGGACCCGGCAATAACCTTCCGGAAAGTGCTTTATCCGCCAAGTCTGACCGTTGCAGGAGTGAAGGCGCGGCCAGCTCTGCTCGTCCGGCGTCCCCAGGATCCTGTCGGCAGTGTTCGTTAGTTCGAGAGGAGGTTGACGGAGGATAGGAATGGCAGAGAAAGCAGCGCACACCTAACTTAGAGTGTGTACGGCTGCGAGGCGCCGCAATTTTGATCAGTGATTTCCTTTGAGAGTAGCCCAGACTTCTTGCGATCTTGAAAATCTGATCAATCTCCGAATCCCCAGAAAACAACGGTTGCCCCTGCATCGCCATCGCCGCGAAAATGCACCCCAAGCTCCACATGTCGATCTTCGTGCTACATTGCCGCCCTCCGAGCAGCACCTCTGGGGCGCGGTACCAGAGGGTAACTACCTAAATCGGGGTCAGTTCAACATGCACAATCTATTTCAAAATGCATCGAAAAGAAAGAAGAAGAATGGAGTGAAGAAAGAATGAGTGAAGAGGATAAGGAATCGCGCACCCCATGCGTATACGTCCGCATCGGGATCCCAAACGCTCTTTTGAGCCCAAAGTCCGTGAGCTTCAGCACCTCCGAGTTCTGCGGCTTGAGGTCGCGGTGCAGGATGCGGTGCGCGTGGCAGAAGCGTACGCCGGCGGTTAGTTGGTGGGTAAATTTCTGGGGGCGGCCGACGGGTTAGCAAATTGCAAAGCAATAGGAAACGGAAATAAACGGCCGGCGCGTCAAAGACATGCCACGGTCGTTCCATGTCCCGCACCACCCTCGACGACGACTGCCAACATCTTTTTGTTCCCGACAAAGACGATAAATATCAGCGCATGAAATATACGCGCATTCTCGCCCAACTCGCCAAGGAACGGAAGACTGGGCTTCTTTGATCCGTACCACCACCATCGTTTCTTCGACAGGCTCGTTCTGTGAAGTTCTCGGTGATTCTGGCCCGGGTCTTAGAATAGTATGTCCAAGCATACGTACAGGACTCGTCTCGTCCTCTTTTCGTGGGCTACTTCCTGCTGCTTGCGCTGGGGCCTTCGCCTTCTCTCTGGTGCTTGCTGGTCGACTCATTCCGGGGCTGTGCTTGATGGGACACGTCAGCTGCCCCGGTTCTCGGGCATTCAGTGACCGGCCATCACGCGCTTGGGGAATGTGTCCGAAAAGACCGAAAACTATCCTGCATGGTGTCCTCGTCCTTTCTGAGTCCAGCCCCGAACAGGTTTCTCTCGGAACTTTCCTGCTGGTCGACACCATGCTTGTTCTATCAGGAGAGCCTTGTCTCATACTGGTACTAACTGCTATTCCTCTTTGTCGACATTAAAAATGTTCGACATACCGCACGCACAGAATGCCTTGAGCATTTTCTACGGGAGGAAACAGTCTTCTGGCCCGATCACGGTTCTGTCCTTCTCGAGTAAAATCCGGGGTAGAGTTACGACATGTGGCGGGCTCGCCGGATATTGCTCAGGCGGGTCGAACTTTGTAACGGCTTCGTCAGGCATGACGATAACTCGCCGGGAGAGCCCGAGGTCACTGAAGTGCCCGACACGCAAACGGAGTCCCCTCTGGTTCAATCTGGGGGAGTGATGTTGGTCTGTGCCACGCTCCACGTTCCGAAATGACGTTAAAACTATGCTGTTGAGTCCTGCCTTGGTAAAGCAGGTTCGCATGTGGCGACTCAGCCACAGCTCATCTTGGCAGTCTGAAATGACCTAAAACTATTTTTGCCAAACCCCGTGCAGGGTCCCTTGTGGATAGGCGAAAATAAGATGGGGGACTGCTTATCAAAACCACCCGAATGGACCGGCAGGTCTCAGGGCACCCCACGCCTCGCACCTTGTTCGCTCCATGTGCGCGGTGGTTAGTCGTCTCGGCGGCAAGACAGAGAGTCTCCATGGATGCGGATCCGTACGAGGTGCCAGTCCTCAAACGAAGCAGCCAGGGAGGCAACGGGAAACTGCCCTAGAGTCGGTGGGTGGCGGGCCGTGGCATGTGGAGGTTAGTAGCCCCACATGGCTGGAGAGTACTAAATCCTCTGTCGGTTTGTGCATCTGAAATGGTGTACAGGCTTAAGTCGATTCCTGCTGACTCTTACCCGACGAATTCCCACTGCCGGGGCAAAAATAAGACCCTTGAAGGCAAAGATGGGGGGCCTACGTGTCCATGGGGAAGAGGTGGGCCTCGAAAGAGAACCCTCTACGGTGGGCCTGGCATGAGATTTGGAGGTTGCGAGTTGACAGAGTCTTAACTCATCCAGGTAAAGTTCACTCAGAGCTCGCAATCTATACCCAATGGCTGCGATCCGTCAATGCGTCCATGACTCGAGATCGAATCTTGACAGACAAGATAAGATTCGGAACGCTATCATTCAATAAAGAATTAGTATTGAACACCTGGAGTGGTCTGCTTTTGAATGAAGAATCACTGCCGGATGATTGGACTTTCACAAAGGGGGTTTTAGTGGGTATACAGCCGTATACTGTGAGAAATGGCATTGGTTAATATCTTGAGGCTGGAGTCCCACACTCGTAATAATTGTGCGTAATGGCATTTCCTCCTGGACACCTTCCCCGGCAACATCTGGTCCATCATCAGAACTACAAGCGGACGACTCGGGATGCTTCTGCTGCCTGAGTATCGTTAGGTTTAGACCCAACGCTCAAAAAAAAAAAAAAAAAAAGAGAACGAGAAGCTTGCCGGCCCCAGCTGACCACCGAGCAATTGACGTTTCGAAAGGGCCCGAAATACCACGTGATGACGAAGGCTTCCATGATTGCAGCTCGCTATCGCAAATTGAAAGGTCTTGACGTGGAGGAGTCTGATGATGGTGAAGAGGATTAGCTCCACTCATCCCCCAGACCGCAGTGGCTCGGCCTCCGAAGCTTATTCCGAGCTCAGCTATAAAATCGGCCCCACTTCTCCACAACCTCAGATAAACAATCCGCCGCGTCAAATGGAGGCCTGCCTCGTCATCTCCAGCATCCTTCTGTCGGTCGCCTATGGCACGGCCCACTCTATCGTCGCCAACATAATTGGTCACGGGATCCTCGCCATCGCCCATCCCGCCATATACGTTCCTACCCTACCCTCAGCACATCAATTAAATTGAAACAAATGAATGGTTTGCAAGGCATAGCTCACGCAAAAATGCTCGGATTTGAATGGCGAATTGTTTTCTGGAATGCTGGCCAAATTCTGGGTAGGATTGCCCCCAAGACCCATGGGTTTGGAGCCGTATTGAGGGAGCCATGCTCATTCCTGGTACCGACTTAGGTAGCAGGTCTACGTATCACAATTGCAAACCCCGATCGTAGCGGTAACTTCCGGGTCCAGGCCTTTGATGGGCCCTTGTGAACCCGAAATTCCAACCTCGATCGCAGCGGTAACTCCCGGGTCTAGGCCTTGGTCGGCCTTCCTGCATCTTAACGGTAATAGCTCTTTTGATTCATCATTCAGCGATCCATTCCTCCTCCTATATCTCCATGCCTCTATCTCACTCTTCTACCCATGCCTGGTGGTCCGCCTTTTTGTTCCAGTCTCTTGTCCTAATTTTTTCAACAGCCACAGATATATCAGAGGTGTCAAGCCCAACCAGATGACCAATGAAATTTGTGTAGATCCTGGGGACAGTCATTTGTCGTGCACATATTTATTAAATTGAGAGCTTGAATTCCACTAGGGAGAGATCAGGGAGTGAAATTCAAACAAGCTACGTGTCCGATCTCTCAGTCAAGTATGTCACTGCATTCACCTCGGAAATCTTGTGCCTTCTGAGCCTGTTCGACTACTTCGATGTAACACAATTAAGCACTTTGGCATCTTGGCACGGCTTGAACATTTGCAAACTAGAAACCTGACTTACTGGCTTCTTTGCTACAACACAGTTGCACACGCATTTATCGCCTTTTCCTCGGGTTGTTTGGCTCTTTAAGCGACCCGGTTCTGGCAGGAGGTACCAGGACATGCCCGGAGGGCCTTAAGAATGCCCAGTCCACATGTTGAAACTTGTGACCTCAATGGCTTGGTGGCGATGCACATCAATTCAATCAACAAATCACATCAATTGAATTGAAACAAATGAATGGTTTGCAAGGCATAGCTCACGCAAAAATTCTCGGATTTGAATGGCGAATTGTTTTCTGGAATGCTGGCTAAATTCTGGGTAGGATTACTCCCAAGACCAGTGGGTTTGGAGCCGTATTGAGGGAGCCATGCTCATGCCCAGATCCACACAAACCGTTCTGAGACTACATCGCGTCTCGCGACAGACTCTTCCCTACCACCCTCAACTCTGGCTGCGTGCAAACGGCACTGTCCCTACCAGATCCTGGTTCATCAAGCGGCTGCGGACATTCTTCCCGAAGTCCATCGCCGGCCAATCGATGCGAGCAGGCGGCGCCACACGCCTCGCCGAGTCTGGGGCCGTGCCGCACGTCATTCAGGCCGTGGGGCGCTGGACCTCTGATATCTTCCAAATCTATATTCGCAAGAACCCCATCCTCCTCCAGGGCATGCATGATACACGGACGCCCAGCCTTCGAAGCCGAGCCTTCCCTCACCGCAGCACGCACTTGAACCAACTCGCTTCGCGATACCCCTTCTCCATCGACCACATCTCATCCACCGTTCCTCCAATTCATTCAAAATAAAATAAAATAAAAGCCTAATAGCGGTCCGCGGTCGAATACCATCCAGAGCGCGTCGCCGGCCGCGCCGACGACGCGCTGCGTCCTCACTACTCAACGTGTCCCTCAACGCAAGCCAGTTAGACACACGCCCTGGGCATATTCGTGATGTCTTTGGCTGCCAGTTCTCCGCAAAGTCTGAAGTAAGCCTAAGTATCACAACCTGCCAAAACTCTGATCAGTTCAAGAATCAATAATTGCATGATGATCCCTACTTTGCATGCAATGTCTCAGCTTCGACCCGCTGCTGGGCCTGCATAACAGTTAACAAATAGTGAGATATGAATAATCGAATAGTCACCCCTTAAATTTATCTTGTGTGCCATGCATCGAGCGGTTAAAACCGAAGCCAGAGTGAATGCTCTCCGGATATCTTCTGTATTTTCTGCATTGTCCATTGCAATAAACATTGTCTGTTGTGTTGAGAACAGTGAGTGGTATATCTTCCTAGTTCAGACGAGAACCCACCCTGGGGCTTCCCAACATTGTTCAAATAGCCTGGAACCAAACATAATTAGAATCATCTTGATCATAATGAGGGAGGGTTTACCGCGAGATATAATGCCCTAAATGTAAATAAAACTCGCAAGGACCAGCCCATCTTAAGTTCCGGGCGGTCAAAGGTGTTTGTATGGTCTTCAAACTCGTGAGTACTCAGATGACCCGTGGTTTTTTACTCACGGATTGGAGTTCAACATTTTCTGTCGCATGTATTCGCAGCCGAGGATCCAGGCCACCCGCGAGTGCACTCGTGGACAGCCCTAATCCCCACATCCCGTCTGATCCTTGCACGGCTTGTAAACACGTGTTTCAAAACAATCTTCAACTCTTTCGCGTCCTTGCCTTGTGTTCAGCACTACATATTTGTTTTCGTACCAACTTTGCATGGGGTATCTCTTATTCAATGCTATCTGCTTCCCAGAAACCTGAAAACGGCGATAATGACCACGGTGAGGCTTGAATCACCAAGTTTGAGTAATGGTAATCTCTTCGTTCACAGCAATGTCTCTTTTGGAAATCACAAGAGCGCTGGATTGGCCTCCTGATGTCTCCCATAGCTCAACTACGGTGTTTGGGTCGCAGCTATGACTGATATGCCGCGCCAGGGCAATTGTCTCGAGCAGAGCTGCAACTTGTGGGAAGTAAACGCGAGCGGTTTAGCCAAATCAACCACTCCCCGGGGAAGAGCGGCTCAGTGTCTATGTGCCGTTTCTGGATGGCGTAACTACACAAAACTATAGGGACGGGAAATACATGAGAGCGAGTACATTACATGGACTGGCCGGCCATTGAATAGGCAGGACGTGCGGTTAGAACCCTGTGGGGCCTGACCTCCAGTGTAGTACTGGAGTACGGGGGAAGTTCTCTCCCCCCAGGCAAAAAATCCCCGCTGTCCACCAGTGTAAAGGAGGAGTGTCCGTGTGTAAAACATGATATGTAGGGTGGGTAACGAGAAAATGTGCTACACTGTCCAGATGGAAGGATAAGGAGGAATATTGTACAACACTCAAAAACGACTCACCTGGCAAGGCAGTGGGAAAGACCAGTAAGGGGTAACCACTGCCTGCCAGGGAGTTTATATAGAAAATCGAGCGTGTAACGGAACCGCGCCGTAAATTGTTGAAATTCCGAACGGCACTAAGTCAATGCATAAATTAGAAACTCACCGTGATTCACGGACTTGGCGCAAGGCGGCATTGTAATAGCGGATCGTGTCGGGCCCACCACCCCGCAACAAAGGGTTGCCGCAGCGAACGAGTAGGCGACGTGAAAACAGTGCATACAATAAGAACAGAATTTCAAAAACAGACTTATTTCATCAGCGGTGGAGTGAAGGGGAATCAAGTGTCAACTCAACTCAGTTCAATTCAACGAAGTGCGAGATAATTTTGAATGTTGTCTCGCTCCTGATTATACCCACCACTGTATTCAGTTGCAAAAAATAAGGGAATGGGAGGCCGCGAAGCGGCCGACCAGTGCCTTGTATTTGATATAATAGTTGAAGTATCCGCAGGGTATTTATTTGAGAATATGTAACAACATTGTCCGCATCCGGAACTCGTGTAATGGCAGAGTACAGTCGCGGACAATCAAAGCCCGCTTGTCTTGTAGCGCACGAAGCGGCCTTCTTTTGGATACATCTGAGCTCAGATTCAGACCCAGGGCTTCAAAAGGAGCCTAAAAACGGGGTTAGGCGGTGGGTTTAACATCGGAAGGTCATCAGTTCGACCCCCGCACACCCCATTTTTTGGATGAAATCCCTTGATTTGGGCGACAAACATGATTAACTTAAAGCCTCAAACCCTGCGAGGCAAAATTAGAGCATATTCAAAGTACTTTGAGTTTTTTGAACCAAAGAAATTGAATTGGACAGCACTGGCTCAGTAGAAAAATTCCGCCAATTTTTCAGTAACGTCCTTTACTAATATTGTATTCGCTCGAATACTTTTAGATTCGTGGGCCCACCGAACCGCGATCTCGGCCGCCTTGTTGAGGACAATGACGTTTTGGGACGCGTACAGAAAAATAGATGTATCGGTCGCACAACGTGAATCTCTCAGATTACTGTGGTGATTCGTTCAAATCGACAGTCACGCGTTTCCTCCACTTTCTCGAGCCACTCGTCGGAAAACTGTTAATAGTCTAAGCAATCACAATTCTGTCTACAGCAAACTGCTCCCCCCACCGAATGCCCTTCTAAACAATCCGGATTCACCTTCGAGATCCCCGACTCCTCCAACACAAGTGATTGCAGCGGAGTCTTTTTTTTGATGCTTTCGGCTTGCTCACCGAAGACTCTCAGCCACATAATCGCGGCGGAAATAGGTTTACCGCAGCGGATAAGGACTATTTCATTCGCTTTCTTGGCTGGGCACTGAAAGAGGACCCGACCCTTCCCCGAGGAAAGATATGTGGATTGTTGGCGGAGAAGGTAAACGGCTACTACCCAGTTTATGTTCTTTGTGCTCATACTGTATAATTTACAGGTGCCACATCACAATGCTCAATCCTGGTCATCACATTGGTGGAACAACCATGATTTACAGGACAAAATCTGAGCATCTGCCCAGAGACGAGCTGCAGAAGCATGCGATTGCCATATGTGCTCAATGGGGCTTAACCACGCTGCAACTCCGGATTTGCATCGAGATGAACAGGATCAAACTCAGCAGAAAAGACGTGGTGGACTTTACTACCCCCGATTACTAGGAACAGTGTTCCTCCGCGCATCAGACGCAAGTGTGACATATTTGAGAATACGTGCAGTTGATGTGCTCCGGTATTATGCTTAGCGGTACGTTGATTCGGGGCTTACTTTTTCAGAGGCTGCGGAAATCCTGATATGACGAGTTTTGAAATGGACGATCCCTTATTACATACAGTGGCGACGGAAAGTTCAGCACGCCCCCCGTTTAAGCTCATTTCGGCGTCAAATCACTTCAAATAAGATGTTACGATTGAGTTACGGTAATTTCATGAAGTTCCAAAGCGTTTGATTCATATGTAACATCATCGGTTTGGTCAGAATAAATTTATTTGGTGATTTTAGAAAACCCAAGTCTGTGGGTTGGCGTTCCAGGCAAAGAAAGGTCCATGCTACCTGAAGGGGCTGGAAAAGAAGACCTTATCCAGATTTTGGTTGACCCAAATTGATAGGGATTTAGCCTCAAAATGCCAGCCCTCGTTAAAGGCCGTTGAGTGCCGTGCGTGTTGATATTGGGTCGGAATTGGTTGACTCCACTTTCCGACCACTGCGTGAACTGAGACATGACACATGGGTGGGAGAAAACTTGCGCTGCGCCTCCAGCACGCGCAAGGTTCGGAGCAGAGAACACACCCTGAGCAGGATATCCGGGCAAGTTCGACTACCCCCCGTAGCCTGTCAGCTGTGTTCACTGCTAAATAATTTCTTCTCGGGTTTGTGTTTCAAGGGATGGTGGGTGGGTCGAAAAAGGAGCCGCGCCAGTTGGCCGCGGTGAGCAATGAGACCGTCGACGTTCTCGACGACTTCAAATCGCAAGCACAGCCACTCCGAATTCGGATTGGCTGCGATTTACTCGAACACTCTCAGCAACTTCTCAACGAGGCCTAACTTGAGCTTGGGAGCGTTGCTCGTTCCTCACACCACTCTTAGCTCAAGAGCAAACAAGTTGGTCACTTTCGCATTTTTTGGCCATTTTCTGCTCAAAAACCGTGACAATGTGCACTTTGTCTGCCTCCGCATGAGCTCAATTCCTCATAAACCTAGGTCAACCAACATAGTAATATGGTTGCATTTGGGACGACTTTAAGCCTGTGTACACCATCTTCTAATAAGCGCCAAATCCACCGACTCGATTTTGCGGAAATCAGGGAATTTATTTATTCTGAAGATTCATGAAATTATTGTACCTGGGCGGTAACATCTTATTTGAAGTGATTCGACCCCGAAATGAGTGCAAACGGGGAGCGTGCAGAACTTTCCATCGCCACGGTAAGTCTCGTAATAGTTAATGGGTGGCCGCTCAATGGGAAAAAACTAAGTGACTGGGTTCACAATGCCGAGATAAAAGAAGCACACAGCTACCAGGTTCAGAAAACATTCCACAAAGTGCTTCGCCGGGGGTTAAATTTCCTGCGTGCATGTTCGCAGATGTATTCACTTGGCCGGATTATTATTCCGCCATAAAATGATCGCGCATTCCACTTCTGCCTCGGGAAGAGATAAAACGAGTGCTCAGCCACCACGTTCAGAAAATATTCCGCAACGTGCTTCGTCGGGGGTTAAATTTTCTGCGCGCGTGTTCGCAGATGCATTCACCTGACCGGATTATGGTTCCACCATAAAATGATCACGCATTCCATTTCTGCCTCGGGAAGAGATAAAAAGAGCGCACAGCCACCAAGGTCAGAAAATATTCCGCAACGTGCTTCGCCGGGGGTTAAATTTTCTGCGCGCGTGTTTGCGGATGCATTCACCTGACCGGATTATGATTCCGCCATAAAATTATCGCGCATTCCACTTCTGCCTCGGGAAGAGATAAAAGAAGCGATTCATATTTCTTTTTCCGCATCCTCCTCATCAAGTACGAGGCCCAGAAGGGTTTCGTGCTTAACTAAACAGGTGCAATCTCATCGGCACAGCACCGGGGTGTTGCCCCGAGCAACAATTGCCAATAAGAACAATACCAAAGTCGTAACAAGCGCGAAACGCGCAATTTTGCGATTCCGTTTTCCGCGTGGCGCCAGCAAATAGGGTCCCGGGACATTGCCTCTCGCTGGTTACGTGGGGGTGGAAGATGGTCGGGAGGAAAGTATTTCTAGCGAGTCGGTTGAAAAGGATGGTCGCTTCGGAGTATTGTCATTTAGATGGCCAGACTGTCTACTGGTCCCTTGACCCAGGGGTTGTTGAACCTCTCCGCACAGAGGAGGCAATACGTCTCGGATTCGCCTCTATCGAGCTCGCAACGCATACCTGGGGACATGGGATGCTAGCATCTACGCGGGACTGCGCCAATTCCACCATGTTCACTTTCTAGTGGAATCGTGCTCTGCCTAGGTGAATGCACCCTCGAACATGCGCGCAGATGTTAACCCCTGGCGAAGCACGTTGTGGAATATTTGCTGAATTTTCTCCCTGTGCGCATATTTTACCTCTTTCCGGTGGAGAAGTGGAATGAGTGTTCATTTTATCTGAATGCGTCCTCCAACACGTGCACAGAAAATTTAACCCCCGGCGAACCACGGTATGAAATACTTTTTGAACTTTCTGGCTGTGCGCATATTTTATCCCTTCCCGGTGCAGAAGTGGAATCTGGCTTCATTTTATGGTCAAATTATAGTCTGGCTAGGTGAATGGACCCCCCAAACACGCGCAGAGAAAATTGAACCCCCGGCGAACCATGGTGTGGAATAAACTCGTAACCGGTCTGCCTACGAGGAGCAAAAAAATGAAGGTTGACATGACTAATTTTTCGGAACTCGACTTTCCTTTACTAATCATCAACTGGCGTTTTGTTTGGATTCTGCCTCGTAACCTGCAAGTTGCGAGCTTGCTAAAAGCGCCATAATGAGAGAAATGGATTTAACACCGTATGTTAGGCCCGGCAATCAGTAATCATCACAGCGAATGTCGACAGGTCTACAAGGGCGCACCGCCCGGCAGTAGTAAAAAATATTCAACAACTTTGTGCTCTCAGTTCAGCCAAACAGGAAGAATATCATTAAGTGGCCCAGGCTAAATCCGAACCACCATGTCCGAAACGCCCGCTCACCCAGCCGCCCCGCCCGCCACGACCGACGCGTTCGAATGTGTAGCGTTTGCTGAAGAAAGGGGAAAAAGTGAGAGTCATCACTCATGCCATGCACAAATACAGGGGCCCTACAACCCAAATAAAAATCAATGACACAAATCAAAGGGAAAAACGGATAGAAAAGGATCTCGGCCCGACCCCGAATCGAACGGAGACTTCCTTTTTACACAGATTCCGCGGTCCTCGCAAAATCACCGGTCCTTTCAAGAGTGCCAGGACCCTGAAAGGATTGGTCTAATAATGTGCTTGTGCCAACGCCGATGACAGAGCTTCTGGAGCAAGCGCCTCCAGGTCGTCGTCACCACCTTCGATGTCGTACTCACCAACCCCCTCGGCTTGATCCATGTCCTCGCGATCGGAGTCCGCGTCATCTTTGTCCAACTTTTCTGTGGGCTATGTGGGCTGGACTGATCACCCGTACATGAGCCGTACGACTCGTAAGTGACTCAATGTCACCAAAAGTGAGGGCAAGCATCGAAGCAATTCTTAGCCATTAGCCATCCATTTGCGCAATGCCAAATAGCCATCAGATGGCTCGAATGGCTGTAGCGCAAACTATCTACTACAGCCTGATTTGATGAATGTGCACCCGTCCCTACATCTTCGTCCACTGCTCCCTGGTACCCATTCTTGAACGCGACCGTTGCGCGATTGATGACCTGGTTCCACATGGGGTCAAATCTCAACTCAATCGCAGAGCTCGATTCGCTGGTGAACAACGTAATATTACACGAGGACTTCGACAGGGAGGACTTGAAAGGATTTAGCGCCGCCCGTGAAAAGAAACGTCTCGACGATGCCGTCAACGCTCTGCCGGGGGAGCCGCCGGACGGATGGAAATCTGGATCTGTCAAGCCGAAATTGCCCGCGCCTAAGGTCTGTGTACCCGAAGCTGAAGCGGCAGAATTGTCATGTGCCACTGAAACGAAATTTCCGGTTACTTTTGGTCATGACGAGTACAATCCAAAAAAGCCCGTGAATTTGAGTAGTGCAGGTGTACCTGTGTTGACTGAAAGGGTGTTGAGCTCAAGTCGATAATCGAAGGATAGATAAACACGCACTCAATTTAGTCGGACTTTGTTCTGCCTTTGGCGCCGCAGGAGCTTGGCCGAGGAAGGTGACTTTCTCCAGGTCGACAATGAAATGTTTGACAGTGCGGTGCCAAATACAACCGTTTTCACACGCTTATAAAGACGTGACTTGATATGGAGAGCTAATTGCATGCTGCAAATTGACAGATGATACCCAGCACTATTCTGAGCAGTCCTGTCTCTTTGAAATTGTCGGCGCTGCTTTGCTGGTTAACCCAGAGGTCACGGAACTCTCCATATCGAGCGTGGCAGTGCCAAGGACACAGGTCAAATCAAAAGTGCGATATTCTCGCTCACGGGAAGTCCACAGCAACAATTTGAGCCGGAAACTCGCCTCGTGTGATCCCAATTGGTGGAATATTTGTGTTCTAACTACATATAGATGTTCAGTCGCTTATATTGCCGCCCTTCGACATACTTTTGGCATGAACAATAATGGGTCTGCCTTCGATGGATCGTTAAATTTAATTGCACGTGATTTTACCCCAGATGTCCAAAATTGTTTTGTGCAGCGGTCCCTCCGCCCATGGACGGGCCTTAGAGGCTCTGAGGAGAATTCTGGGGATCCGCCACATCGTTTATATGACAGAGAGATGGGAGCAAGTCGGTAGATGGGCAAAAAATAGGACAACATGTTCAGCGAGTCAATCCGGCGTGACCTGCACACAAAGTGTTGTCCTGTTTTGTCGAAAAATCAGCCTTTGAGTGCTCTATTCTTGCATGAGAAGCAAAAATGGTAACCCGGAGGATCTCTTCAAGTTATCGGTGGTATACCGACTGAGTGACTGTGTTAGGCTTTCGCTGATGCGTGTTGTGATTTTGGTGCTGATGTTGCAGAACAGTTTGCAGCTATATTCCATGGCAGGATCTATGGTCTAGGCCTTCTACAATTCGCAAAAAATGCCCGAGAAACCACTCTGTGCTTAATTGGCTGTCAATTGGCTCTCTGAGAATCTTTTTCCAAAGATTGTTTCTTGGAGATGATGGAATGGCGTAATCACAGCAAGCACGGCCGATCTCTCCGTGGCTTTTCAGTAACAGTCAGTCACACGTGAATCTATTGGTCTTTGCCGCCCATTGACGTCCACATTTCCATTTTCTCTTCCTCCATGCACCCGTCATTGTTTGTCCGGCTGTACCTTGGTTTTTCTCGGTTGTATCAAGCTCAATGTGGACTGCCTTGCTGCTGACTCGTGCTTGACTGGCAAGTTTGCTGCTCAAATTGGCCTGATCTGTCCGTGTGTCTCTGGGAGCATCTGCGCCCCCCGCTCCAGCATGCATCTTATAGCGCGGGGATTCTGGGAGCCGTAGACGTCCGCACTCTCCTTCACCACCCCAAGCTCCTCAAACCGCTGATCCACTTCGTCTCCCAAACGTGCCGCTTTAGTTGAGTCTCCTCCTCTCTTTTCTCTTCTCATTTAGATAGATTACTTTACTTTAGTATAATATACCTCACCCCTTACCAACAGTAGATACCTTCCAATCACCAGTTCGTGTACTCCATTTCACCTCCGCAACGTTACACCTAACACCGAGTTTCCCTATATGTTTCTCCTTTTTATTTCTACCTCTCACACTTAGAAAATTGTCACCTTAGATCACCCCCATAGATATTCAGTCAGTCTGTCAGTCAGTCTGGGTCTTTTACCCAAGTTTGGTACCACGGAGTTGGCAAGCTCTTTGTGACAACTTTGTCCCTAAATTCCTTGAAGGATGTATGGCGAGAGAACCCGGAGACTAAAAGGGCTAGTGAGCGAGGACACGTTGCGGCTGAGGATTACTTTCGGTTTCTTGTCATTATAGAGTGCTTGCTCACGGTTCCGTAGCTGTGAAGCCTGATTCAAACTGATATAAATTGTATTGGTGGAAAAAAAATGGATTCTGAGGGATATCAACCAGCTATTCCAATGAAGGGCTGCCTGAGAGGGTGCACGGGTGCTGGGAGGTGAGGGAGCTTTCTCGGCATTGCCCTTGGCACGTGCTGGACTCGAGAGTGTGAGAAAAGGAAGTGGAGTTCGGGTGATGTCGGAGCGATGCGTGAGAAATAGAGCTTCCCAAGCTTGCACATCCCACGCATAATATTTTCGGTAGTGGAATACAAAGCTTAGAGGGACAATGGAGGATATTGAGCATGAAAAGAGCCAAAAAAAACCAAGAAAAGTGCGCGGCTCTCGCAATGGCCAAAAGCCGCATGCGGCTCATGCGGCTTTTGCGCAACCTCTCTATTATCTGGTTCCTGATTCAAGTAAGTACATTGGGCGCAAGCACACACACAGAACATTTGAAAACCGCAATTTCAAGCAAAACTGTCTCTTGGGATTTCGTTCCTTTGCTTTCCTCGTTGCAGCCGAAGGCTTGCAACGATAATTGTTAACCAAACAGTCGGAGTGCCAAACTCGGAATGCCAAACTCGGCTTGTTACTCTCAGCGTTCATGTCGCCAATTCCGCTAAAACATTGGTGGGCATTTCACTCCTGCGGCTCGCACGGGCAAAATGGTGAGAAAGCAGGGCCAAACACAGAAAATATTGTGCAACTTGCTTCAGCGGCGCTTAATTTGCCTGAAATTTATGCTGGAAATTCTCATAGCGTTCACGCCGTTGATTCTGCCAAAACATCGGTGGGCATTCCATTCCTGCGACTCGCACAGCCAAAATTGTGAGAAAGCAGGGCCAAACACAGAAAATATTGTGCAACTTGCTTTGGCGGCGGTTAATCTGGCTGAAATTTATGCTGGAAATTTTCTTAGAGTTCACGCCGTCGATTCGGCCAAAAATTGGTGGGCATTCCATTCCTGCGGCTCGCACAGCCAAAATTGTGAGAAAGCAGGGCCAAACACAGAAAATATTGTGCAACTTGCTTCAGCGGCGGTTAATCTGGCTGAAATTTATGCTGGAAATTTTCTTAGCGTTCACGCCGTTGATTCGGTTAAAACATCGGTGGGCATTCTATTCCTGCGGCTCGCACAGCCAAAATTGTGAGAAAGCAGGGCCAAACACGGAAAATATTGTGCAACTTGCTTCGGCGGCGGTTAATTTGCCTGAAATTTATACTGGAAACCCTCCCAGTGTTCACGCAGTCGATTCGGCCAAAAAATCGGTGCGCATTCTACTCCTACGGCGAGCACGCAACAGTGTGAGAAAGCAGGGCCAAACACAGAAAAAGAAGTTCCGTATTTTGCCGTGTTTCCGGAGGTGGCCAGCAAACTTATGAAAGCCAGAGCATCGTCTCCAACCCACCTTCACAAAGCTTTAAATTAAGGCATATTTCTAGCGCGCGCCCTTTGCCAAAGTTCACAATTATTGCGAACATTGCAAGTTGCGCAAGGCTTGTAATGCATCACAACGCAATAGGTGGAGGTACAACGAGCTCCAACGCATGCTAGGCAGCTGTTGGGATCAAAATACTTTTACAAGGTCCCGAAGATCTTGCGCAAGAATATTCCTGGGATGGTCGCTCGGAGAATGATCCCGGGATTGTGTTTTTTGATCTTCCAGAGATGTCTTCCCGGATGTCTGCGCCTATACATCCCAATATGGCAGGCCGGACATCCGTGGGATCTCCGACCAAATTGGCGGCGTACGGCAACGTGCCCGGCCACATTGTTGCTCTTCGTAGGCAGGCTGGTAACGAACCTAGTTTCAGACCTTGCAACCAGCGTTGCCAGTAGCCCAAGACTGAAGTTACGCTAACCTGTCCTAACGCCGTTGCGCCTCTGTTAAAGATAAGTCAGCGGTACTTATGACCGCCTTTCACTTTGATTAGGCCCCCTATCCCCCGAATGCGCCTTTGGCCCCGTCACTGCGCATACCTACGTCGGTCTTGACATTTTCAACTCGTTCGCCGCTGGTGAGATCCTTCCTTAAGCTTTGACAACAACTTTTCATATTGAAAAGGACAAGCCCAATGCTGCAATCTCTGTTTCGCCCTTGCCCCCCGAGTGTGATAGTTTGCGCGAGGATCTCCAGGACGTCCCCGTGACTAGACAGATCGTGCCAGCCCCGGTCTCCGGTCCGGCTACAGCCCCAACGCGCCTGACTGACGCTCCGATGGCGCCCACTGTACTAGAGCTCTCTCCACCATGCCAAAGGTAATGGATGTGTTGGGAGTGTAATGGAAGATGTTCAAGACGCCAGGTTTGTTCTTGAAATTGTCAGACGCGGTCCCAAATTCACAATCCTACTCATTTCGGTAGCCCTCCTCCCTCCGAGCATAGCTCACTCGAGTCAATGAATAGCGTCAGTAACTGGACGGATATGGAAACCGCCGTGTTCGCCCGAAGGACGCGGATTTCCGGTAGGAATACTCCATGTCTTTGGCGGTAGGGTTGCTAAGACCGGGGACGAGAATCAAGATCCTGTTAGTGTTCGTCGGAACTCATTTCAGTCTAGCTCATTTGTCGCAGATTCAATTTCAGGATTATCATTTCTTTGCGAACTGGGTTGGATCGCAGATGTCCTCATCCTGGATTTCTGAGCGATCCACTGTGGGCCGTAGTCTCTTATAAACAGACACTACAACAAAAATTACTCCTACCTCGTATGTTGTAGTCTGTCAGATCCCTGATCGGTGTCATTGGAAGTCGACCTTATTATGTAAGCTCAGATTTCTCGGCTCTCGTTCACACATTTAGGACGAATGTGAGGAATTTATTTTGCCAGATTATCACTCAGGCCCAGGGAGTCAGAATGGACAACTTTCTCAATCAAGTTTTTCGCGGAAAAGCACAGGGGAAGAGGTCAAAATTTGATGGGCCTTTGACTGGCCTTCCATTCCACGAGGATTATAGACCCGAGAAAAAAATTCGAAGAGACAGATCTATTCAAAATGAGAATAAAACTCATTTGGCCTCTTAGATTTTTGAATATATGCGGCTGGAAGCGCCATACAGCCCGGGCCATAATTCAAACTCCGCACTTTACGTAATAAGGTCGACTTCCAATGATCGGGCGCGGTTAAACTACAGACTATGTGGGCCGAGGCATATCTTCTTGGCTTTTCAGCACTGATATCTGCCGAACCGATTTTCTTGAGTATGACGAGTTTCGGCCGCAATTGACGTCTACCCCCAGAAGCGGGATGTCGGTGGAGCTGCTTGCCCCCAGTGCGGAATCAAGTATTATGACTCTGGATCTCGATCGCGGTTGCGCATTCTTCGGCAAGCGTGAATGGAAGATGTCGCTATTAGTATTAGTATTAATATTACGGAGATGTACGCATCATGCTACGCGTTCTGCACGTGTTCGTTCCATTTTTCTTTTGGTTCTTCTTGAACTACGTGAAGAGAACTTACATTCTATTCACATTACAGCTTCTTGCGGAACATAGGGCGCGGGCAATTTTTTTTTCCTTTTTGAGGCTTTTTCGATATTTTCGACCATCTCCGCGATTGCGGGTTCATTTCTTGTCTGTTTGCCTCAGGAGTAGGACCATTCGATTCGTATTTAAAATGCGGAGAGCATGACGTCCTTACATGTCTCTTGAGGCTCCAATGTACCTTTCATAAGACCATATTCGATGTTTTTGCCATGCTGTGGGCAGAACAGCCCCAGAGTCACATATACTTGCAGGATAATCTTAGGATCTTGATAGGATGCTTTTATTGGTATTCCAGAGGGCACATCGAAGCCAGATAGTGACCCAGAAAGATCAGGACTTCGCGACGCGCCGTGCTTTATTGGAGTCACGTGATGCTTTCGGGCAACTCGGTCGCGGCTCTGTTCAAGCCACTCTGGCATATATACATCTTGTAGAGTTTTTCAGGCACTTATATGCTTCCATTGAAGATCTGAATGTGTCCAGAAATAGTTGTGGTAGTCAATTTATGAACAGATAGTGGATCGAATGTAAGATGATTATTAACTATCTGGCTTCGAGGTGCCCTCTGGAATACCAATAAAAGCATCCTATCAAGATCCTACGATTATCCTGCAAGTATATGTGACTCTGAGGCTGTTCTGCCCGTGGCGTGGCAAAAACATCGAATATGGTCTTATGAAAGGTACATTGGAGCCTCAAGAGACATGTAAGGACGTCATGCTCTCCGCATTTTAAATACGAATCGAATGGTCCTACTCCTGAGGCAAACAGACAAGAAATGAACCCGCAATCGCGGAGATGGTCGAAAATATCGAAAAAGCCTCAAAAAGGAAAAAAAAATTGCCCGCGCCCTATGTTCCGCAAGAAGCTGTAATGTGAATAGAATGTAAGTTCTCTTCACGTAGTTCAAGAAGAACCAAAAGAAAAATGGAACGAACACGTGCAGAACGCGTAGCATGATGCGTACATCTCCGTAATATTAATACTAATACTAATAGCGACATCTTCCATTCACGCTTGCCGAAGAATGCGCAACCGCGATCGAGATCCAGAGTCATAATACTTGATTCCGCACTGGGGGCAAGCAGCTCCACCGACATCCCGCCTTCAGGGGGTAGACGTCTGAAATCCAAGATTATCCACTATGAAATATTTTCACAAGTTTCTCTCTATCATTACAGCCGTTTGCAGAACTTAGGGCGCGGCCCGTTTTTTTTTTTTTGGTGGCAACTTTTCACCAGAACAGCGATTGCGGGATCATTTCGCAACCTTTTGCCCTGAAAATAGCCTCATTCAATCCGCACGGAAAGGACGGAGGGCCATTTTTGTGGGTCCTGGGTTCAATTCAATGCTTAGATGCCTGCAAACTTTAAATCAGTCAACTGCTGCCTTTTCCCTGCTCAAACCGCCCAAAACACTCGAAAATAGGGCCAGATCACAAGCACTGAATTGAACCCAGGACCCACAAAAATGGCCATGTATACACTGTCCGGCTGATTAACAGTGAATTTTTGCGAATTTTTGCATCAGGTGGCTGTTCAGTGGCTGTCCAGACCCTGTGATCTGGCCCCATTTTCGAGTGTTTTGGGCGGTTTGAGCAGGGAAAAGGCAGCAGTTGACTGATTTAAAGTTTGCAGGCATCTAAGCATTGAAC
The DNA here is from genome assembly GCA_029289565.1 of Mycena galericulata. Classification (NCBI taxonomy): domain Eukaryota; kingdom Fungi; phylum Basidiomycota; class Agaricomycetes; order Agaricales; family Mycenaceae; genus Mycena; species Mycena galericulata. Next base: position 464,061 of record JARKIA010000104.1, read on the forward strand.
TGAACCCAGGACCCACAAAAATGGCCATGTATACACTGTCCGGGTGATTAACAGCGAATTTTTGCATCCGGTGGCTGTTCAGTGGCTGTCCAGACCCTGGGCAATTTACTGATTTGATGCGAAACTCGGCACACGGGATCAAACGCGCAAGGTGCTACACAAAGAATTTTCAATGCCTCGCAATAAATACTGTAGGTCGTTCTCGGGCGTATGTGGCGGTGCGCGCCCCGCCCTCCCGCCATCGCGCTCGCTGTCCGATGCGTCGCCGACGCTGTCGGGCCGAAATGTGTAGATAAATTCGAAGTAAAATACACAATAAATCTAAATTGTTAATAAAAGGGAAGCGCACCTATCCCGCCTTCGTCCTCGCTGTCCCGACGCGTCGCCGACGATGCCGGGCAAAAATACATTGATAAATTCCGTCTAAAATACACGAAAAATCAGAAATAATAATACAATACGATCGCGCACATCCTGCCATTGCGCCCCTCAAGCGCGCCGTCGGCGCGCCATCTGTGCGCCTGCTTCCCGCCCCGCCCCGATGCACGTGATCGTAAGTTTGCCCGGCGACAGATCTGAAAACCACTGTCCCGTGCTCTGTCTGGACGGCCTGGCTACGCCTGCCGGGCGTCTCCAATACCCAAGGCGGACTCTCACGCTGCAACTCCATCTCCTGAAAATTCTGCCCGCTCACGCTCTAACCCACGGTTGTAAACCCTCTCGGGTTGTAAAAGGGCCATGACTCCACCAATTGTATTTGGAGCCATTTCAAAGCGGCTTTTCACAGCACCTTGTTTGTGCAATAGCCAGCGCAATTTCGGTTAGAACTGTCTCCTTAGATTTCCTTCTAGTGTCCCAGGTCCTTTCCGGGAAAGCTTTGTGCTCTCATTTCATTGATCCGCTCTTGATCCGGTGTACTTTTGCGGACCGCCGTTTGTACGGAATCGACGCGGTGCGGCACGTGCCTTCCCCTATTCAATTAGCCTAAAGTACGAGGATCCAAGACGCGACGAGACGGAATGGTGGCCGCTTTACCAGACTTTACTACGGGTGCCATCAAACCGTCGAATACGTTAAGTCAGCTATGGAATTGGTAAAGCGGGTGCGGCGTGCTTACGAAACGAGATACCTGCGGTTGGTGGAGCCCCAAAACTCGAATTCAGATTTTCGAGGGCACAACGCGAGGCACGCGGTAAAGACCTTAGGATGTGTTTTCGGGGTCCCGGCACCCAAATGGGTCATATCACCATCGCCAATCAACTTACGGAACTCAAACGTCCAAAATTGAAGCTGTCCAGTCCCTGTTGCCATACCGGACAGGTTTTGGTCTGCGGAGTGAGATTTTTGTCCGGACGGGACCTAGCCGAAGCTTCCACAAAAGGTAATTTTCCGTTCCCACGAGCCCAAAAAATGCCAAAATTTTTCCAGCGCTCCGTGTATAGCGTTGATATCGCTCGAAAAGCGGTTTGCGGTGCATTCAGCTCAAAATTAGGTCGTTTTCGGCCCAAAAATTTGCCCCGACTCGAACCAAACATCGACCCGACCTCAACTTTTTGTCCGGACAGGACCTAGCTTTTCTGCACCCGACCCCCCATTTTTGTCCGGCTGGGCCTGGCCTTTCGACCCCAAACACCAATTTTTTGTCCGGCATGGGCCCTGGCCTCCGAGGGTATTATCAGGGGTCCTAGCAATCTACACGGCCAGAAAGTCAAATGAGTGGTGCTTGATTCCTGGACAATCAACTCCCGCTTGATCCGCAAGGTCGTGTACAGCTAGCTATTCGCAATAAACCTCTCAGCACCTCGCAATTAAACCTTCAATAATCCTCAATATCTATGCTCTCGTTTCACATCAAATCAGTAAATTGCCCTGTTTGGAGCCATTTCAAACCGGATTTTTACGGGACATTGTTTGTTGGATAGCCAGCACAATTTCAGTTAGAACTGTCTCTTTACGTTTCCTTCTAGTGTCCCAGGTCCTTTCTGGGAAGGCTTTGTGCTCTCCATTCAAGGGCAAACAAATGTAATTTAATGGTGGCTTGGTGTGCCTAGTTTCAGGCTGTGCTGCAATTTAATGACGGCTTGGTGTGCCGAGTTTCGCATCAAATCAGTAAATTGCCCTGTTTGGAGCCATTTCACAGATGCCACCAAACAAATGCACCGAGTCCCGCGCTTTTTTTCCTCCTTTCGGCTCCTCCTTCTCAAAATGTTCTTGGTGATGTCCTGGGGGTTGGAAATCTTGATTCCACAGATTATTTACCTTACCTCAGCCACAAAATTAAGCAAATATTCCACAACGTGATTCGCCGGGGGTTAAAATGTCTGTGTGCGTGTTGGAGGGTGCATTCGCCTAGACATAGTATGATTCGACCAGAAAGCGAACACTCATTCCACTTCTGCACTGGGAAGGGATAAAATATGCGCACAGCCACAAAATTCAAAAAATATTCCACAACGTGATTCGCCGGGGGTTTACAGCCCTTTGCGGAACATAGGGCGCGGACATTTTTTTTTTCCATTTTGGGACATTTTCGAAGTTTTCGACCATTTCCCTCACCGTGGGCTCAAATTTCAGTATTATGCTTCGAAAACTATATGGTCGGAACCGCACTCGAGTTCCGCGGGTCCTCTCGTGCTCCGTTTATTTTTATTCAACCTGTAAAATATGTAGTATAAAATTATGACTGATTCAAGCAGATCTCCTCCCACAAGGGGAGATGTTGATACAGTGTTCCAAGCTGTGATTACAGCAACCATAGGCGTATTTTAGAGGTCGCCTCGTCGCCGTATTTTGTTTTTTGTGCCTGAACAATGCAATTGAATGTGAAATATTACTGTCTACTCAAGTACAGGGTTGCTGCATGATCTGTCCACCAATTTCAAAGAGGTTTGTTGTGAACCCCTTATCAGATATCTATAATAGAACCTACGACTCAGAATTATGTTGAACGCCTTCGTGCTAGCACGCAACGCGCCCCAATTCGCCATTCGAAACAGTCACGTGGTGCAGTTATGCATAACTGATGGCAAATTGAGGCGCGTCGCGTTCCATTGTGAAGGCATGCACCCAAAATCTGAGTCGTAGCATTTATTCTACATAACTTATAAGGGGCCCAGAACACATCTCTTTGAAATTGGTGGATAGATCATGCAGCAACCCTGTACTTGAGTAGACAGTAATATTTCACATTCAATTGCATTGTTCAGGCACAAAAAACGAAATACGGCGACGAGGCGACCTCTAAAATACGCCTATGGTTGCTGTAATCACAGCTTGGAACACTGTATCAACATCTCCCCTTGTGGGAGGAGATCTGCTTGAATCAGTCATAATTTTATACTACATATTTTACAGGTTGAATAAAAATAAACGGAGCACGAGAGGACCCGCGGAACTCGAGTGCGGTTCCGACCATATAGTTTTCGAAGCATAATACTGGAATTTGAGCCCACGGTGAGGGAAATGGTCGAAAACTTCGAAAATGTCCCAAAATGGAAAAAAAAAATGTCCGCGCCCTATGTTCCGCAAAGGGCTGTAATTTCCTTGTGCATGTGTTGGGGGGTGATTCACCTGAATTTTGCATTCAGAGCGCAGGAAAAACAGTGCATTGAATCGCCCCATCCCAGCTTGTAGCCAGCGCAATTCTAAGACTATCTGTCTCTTCAGAATTCCATTCCGGGCAGCCACAACCTCTCCATACTGAATCAGGTGATTCATTTGAATTTTGCATTTCTTCCGGACAGCCGCAACCTCTACTGAATCAGGTGATTCGCCTGAATTTTGCATTCAGAGCGCAGGAAAAACACTGTGCCGTCTGATGGGAAACCCCGAGATAGTGCCACATAATAAGATCTATGGTCCTTACACGTGTTTATTCTCAAATAAATGCAAAAGTAGGTGGTTTTTAGATCTTTCGTTTCGTAGCCAAAGAATTGCCATGTATCTCTCACCAAAGGGTAAATTGGGTTCACCCATTGCAAGAGCTAGCTTGGCGCTTAAATTGCAAGATACCATGGATACTTCATCCAGCAATATATACTCGACGCCTCTCAATCTTTCTTGCACTTTTCTGACTCCGTATTGGGGATAAATGACACCTTGAACATACGGAGTGGCAGGTGCTTTCTCCCAAAAGCGCCGCAGCTGTTCCGGTAGGAGCAAGGACTACAAACCTGTGACTTTCGTTTCGCTCCTCAAAAAAATCAATTACAGCCCTTTGCAGAACTTAGGGCGCGGCCTGTTTTTTTTTTTTTTCGCTAAGTTTTCAGCAGAATGGCTGCCCTGAGCTATTCACTTGGAAGTAGGCTCATTCAATTTGTGTGGTAAAGGCGGAGGGCATGACATCTTACGATTTTTTCTGAGCACCCCGAAATCATTTACTAGGTCAGATTGGGGTGTTTTGAGCTATCTGAGCCCAAAAATTACCAAAAAAAAAAAAAACGGGCCGCGCCCTAGGTTCTGCAAAGGGGTGTAACGCCTTGATAACCTAGTATTTTCCTGTACCGCCAACGCTGCCCAAATACATCCTTAATTGTTCAGGCTCGTCCGCTATGGCGTGATTTGCCACGATTTTGAATGCCCTGTCCTGATCAGCGTTCAACTCAAAATCGGTCGAGACTTTCTCAACAACCTTCTGCGCCTTCTTGTTTTTGGCCATGAAATGTTTGTTAAAATAGTACGCATCTAGTATTATGAGGTCGTTCATTGTTTCGGAGTTTTCAAGGAGCAGTTCTAATTTTACGTTTCTTGACAGGTGCATTCCGAAACTTGGACGCAAACAACAAGTCCCTCTCCGTATTTATACGTGCCTTCCACTGGTTCCCAGACAATCTTGTCTTGGTTATCAGAGGTCGTCCAACAGGTTGGACAGCTTTAGGTCTCTGTGACCAGCCGCATGTTTTTACTATGTTTTCTACGTCATCCATCAATTGATCCCCGCACAGTTGTTTAGGTCCTTTTTGAATAGCAACGTCAAGATCCCCGAGGAGATCAGCTTCACCGTGTTCTCCGTAGTCAGACTTATCCTCATCGCTGTCTGCAGGATGATGGCCGATAAACATAGGTATTAGTAATGCCCTCCTTTTTTTCGGTCCAACGCTGAAAAATCATCCTTGAATTGAGGAAAGATAAAGTCGGCCTTGGAGGAATAACAATCAGTTCAACAAAGCCTACCAATGCAAATTGCACACATGGTTCGAGCCTTGCCTACCAGTCAAGTTGGGAGTCAAACGGGGACTTGGAGAACTTCGGGCGGGCATAGGAGCATAATCTGTGGAATGTGAGCCATGCATGTGCAGGAAATGCGGGAAGGACGTGGTTGGAGTCAAGATCAGAATTGTGCTACGAGTCTCTGGCGGCGGCGTTGATTCTGAAGGACTGTGCTTACAAGAGGACTCGAATACAGGACCTTAAGAATGCAAAGGAACATACAGTAATGGGACACTTAACCATTACACTAAGCAAGCCATGCTAAGATGAATTCGCATTTCCTCCTATATCAAGCACCCTAGATAGGACAAAGGGAAATATCTATATTCAAGTCCATTTCATGTTGTGGAGAGTATCCATAATTAGACTAGCACATTCTGTAGAAGAAAAAATTTCCATGATTGATTAAATCGAGGGTAGAAAAGCCTTCACAATACACCATAAAAGGGACTCATTTGGTTCTGTCATACATGGTCTTGGTTCTCTAGTGGTAATCCCGTGTTTCTCGTATTTGGGATTGCATAAGCATGGTCAGAGTGTCTCTGTGTTCGATCCTCCTGCTGCTGGGCACTTTTTTGGATTTAATCAGATTTAATGTCGAAGAAAGATTTTGCAGGTAAAATTTAATTTTCATGATGTATAATTTGGTGGAGAAATTAATCACATCTACTGATATCACTGCACCAGGAGGATCTCACGGAACAGTGTGGCGCTAACACTACCAGAAATGCGGGCCAAATGTGCCATGCTTTCCGCTTTCCCTTCTTGTTCTTCTTGCTAGTTAATCCCCAGGAATATTGCGGCACAGGTATTGCTCAAGAAGCACACACCGACTGCGAGCTGCTGCCGCATCCGAATGCGCAGAAACTAGTTGAAAGTGCGCTGAGGTCTCTGGCGTCCCATTCAAACCTGTTGCAAAGCCGCACGTCTGGTGGGCACACTGCGCAATCACCACCACGTTCTCCACCCCATGGCCATTGGATTGGACAGGGTCTTCTACGTCCCGGCGCAGCGCCGCCCCCTACGACTTGGTTCATCGGACGGTGATAGACCGCCTTGGCACCACTAACGCTATACTCCACGCCTCCCTTGTCTCTACGGGAGCGTGAATCGGGGCCTCACTGTAGATCTTTCCCGTGGCCATGAACACTCCAAGCTCAAGAAGCCTGCACTTCAAACGAGCCGTTGTTGGCACAGGGTTGTTGCATCCTATGCCTTACTTAAATGTGTGCCTCATATCTTTTAATGTACTTGTATATTCCTGGGGCTAAATATGCATTTATTTTGAATGTGAATTGACTTGTGGCCATCGTCAGTAATGTAAAGACTTGTACTATGAATCTTATAGTAGAATGGGTGTAATATATCGCTGCTGTTGGCGTATTTGTGTACGTCCTGTGCGTAGGACCATATGCTGATTTTTTGGCTAGATTATTGCGAATTTTGCGGCCGGCGTGCGTGAGTTAGTGCGCAGTGGGGTTGATGGCAGGTTGTCGGGGAAGGCGCGAGGCGACATCGCCGCCCATCTTTGATGGCAGCGACGACGGGGGTGATGGAAGCGACAACGGCCGTGAGGGGAGGGTGTGGTGGGCCGCCCTTTGCTAGCGACGCGCTAGCACCGTAGTGCTTAGAAGGGTCCTTAGAGGGAATTAACAAGTAATTATTGGGTACAGGCTGATCTAACCTAAACCCCCTCTAGTTAGAAGGGGAGACCCGTATCGTCTCCCCTTCTAACTAGAGGGTTTGCTGAGGCTATATAGGTGACCGTTCTCGTCCTCTGGATCGACAACGGCCGGACATGTGCATTGTGTGTCCCTCCCTCTTGATCGGCCGAGAGTCCTCTGTCTATCGCCGCCTTCAAAGAAGCTTTCGAAGACGTCAGGCGCCTCGCGAGCCCAAATTCAGGGATCTGTCTTCAAATGCGCCAATTCCTCGCAAGTTTACCAAGTTCTGCAAGTGTACCGTTACTCGCAAGTTTACCCCCATGTCAGTGCACGCAAAGTTTTCCTCCATCGAACCCCCTCTGGTCAACAATACCCAAGATCAAGACTTGTTCAGCTGGGCTCCCTTCCGCGGCCTTGCCCCCGTTCATATTTTGGAAATAGTGAGTCGGTGTGTAAAGCCGTGTTGTATCCCAGTCTAATCCATTGTCCGTAGTGCGCGCGCCTCATCGTATCGTTTTCCAGTTGCTATGATGTGATTGGTCTCTCTCCTAATATATTGTTTTGCTACTCCTCGAGTCCTCTGTCAAGTCGGATCGGAACGCGCATGCATTATAATAATATAGAGGGGTGAGTGTATTGGATGCTGATATCTTGTATGGCCAGGGAATGACCCAGGTTTTGGACAGCTACCAGAGCAGCTGGTGGTCAGCTGAACTGGACCCGAGCCCGAACAAAGTAAGGGACGCAACTAATTTCCTTTCAAGCCAAGGAGGATGGGTGAAATTGCAGTGTGAACTGAATTGCACGCTCTACAGTGAACAGAGTCGATAGATGACCTAAATTAAGACACAGATAGATAGATAACATGTATTAAGATATATTTCGTGACAAAGGATGTACCCCACATACCAAAAACCCCTCGAAGAGAGTTCATCTGTTCGCAAAAAACATACAAATTTTGAAAAGCGCATGGCTGGCACGCTTCAAATTAAAATTACAGCTCTTTGCAGAACTTAGGGCGCGGACATTTTTTTTCTGTTTTCAGTCGTTTTGGGCAGAACAGCGATTACGGGCTCAATTCTCGTCCGTTTACCTTGCGAGTATGCTCAATCTATTCGGAATTTTGGTGCGCAGTTTTCTGCGTCCTCAGGTTTTTTGCTTTGTTCTTAGATCAAATTTGCGCACATTTTGGGACATTTCTGAGCAGGACAGCTCTAGCAGTAGGGTTTCACCCCAATTGCCCTATATTTTTGATACAATGGACTTCTATGTATAATCTAGTTTCTGGAACACCGGGATAGTGAATCTAACCCCCCTGGTGTGAGTCTAGTGGCCAGGAACTATTGGGCAGATTACTGGCGCAAGGACATTTACTCAGAATCTGAGTCGTGGGGTCCATTCTAAGGACCTCAAAGGGGGCCCAGAACAAACCTCTCAGTAACCGGTCGATATATCATGCAGAAACATTGTACTTGAGTAGACACTAATATCTTCACATTTAATTGCATTGTCTGGGCAGCAGAGGGCACAAATAAAAAATACGGCCACGAGGTGAGCTCTGAAATACGCCTATGTTTGCTGTAATCATGGCCTGGAGCATTGTATTGACATCTCCCCTTGTGGGAGGAGATCTGCTTGAAAGAGTAATAAATTCATACTACATATTATACAAGTGGAATAAAAATAAACGAAGCATGAGAGGACATGGGGAGTTTCATTGCGGTTTGGCTCATATAGTTTTCAGAGCGATACATTGAGAATTGAGCCCGCAGCGAGGGAAAAGGTTGAAAAGATCGAAAATGTCTCAAAATGGAAAAAAAAAAAAAAACGGCCGTGCCCTATGTTCCACAAAGAGCTGTAACATTCAACGCTATATTCAACAAGATGTTAGCTTACCTGTAATCCGTCGCTCAGCCTTTTGTTTTTGAGCGTAGTCTCGGTTGAGAAAGCATGCCGCCTTGCCGTCGGACATTGAACAGTAGATTCGTGAGTTCACAATAGACGCAAGCGCCCGATCTGATAATCGATAAGGCTGCAGTGAATTTTAAAGAGCGCATGGGTCGGGTGCCTCGAATTAAAAATGACCGGGATATTTAACAAGATTGAAGTAGATATTGACCTTCTAACGAGTGCATGGGTCAGGGGCTCGAATTAAAATTGCACACCATATTTTACCAGATTGAAGTAGATATTACAGCCCTTTGCGGAACATAGGGCGCGGCCAAATTTTTTCCCATTTTGGGACATTTTTGATCTTTTCGACCATTTCCCTCGCCGCGCGCTCAGTTCTGAATGTATCGTTCTAAAATCTATATGAGTGGAACCGCAACGAAATTCTGGAGGTCCTCTCATGCTTCAATTTTTTTTATTCGGCTTATATAAAATGTACAATGATATAATCATGTTTATATGGAAATCTCCTCTTACAGGGGGAGTTGGCAATATATTATTTTGGGGTCTCATCAGGGCATATCTACACCTATTTTGGAGGTCGCCTCGTCCCCGTATTTTGTCTGTGGGTCCTATACCACGTCAACGATGTAATTGAATTGAATGAAAACACCCACTTGTCAGACACAATGCTCTGGCATACTCTGGTCCCAGGGGAACGCAATACTCGTTGGGTGCTCGTTCTGTGGTAGTTGAAAGAGACTCCATGACTCACATTGGTCATACAAGTCCCCGTCCCCGTAGGCGACGCATTTCAATCTGCCCGCGTTTCCATCACGTGACAATATTCGTGCAGATTGAAACGCGTCGCCTATGGGGACGGGGACTTGGATGACCAATGTGAGTCGTGGAGTCTCTTACAACTACCACAGAACGAGCACACAACGAGTATTGCGTTCCCCTGGGACCAGAGTATGCCAGAGCATTGTGTCTGACAAGTGGGTGTTTTCATTCAATTCAATTACATCGTTGACGTGGTATAGGACCCACAGACCAAATACGGGGACGAGGCGACCTCCAAAATAGGTGTAGATATGCCCTGATGAGACCCCAAAATAATATATTGCCAACTCCCCCTGTGGGAGGAGATTTCCATATAAACATGATTATATCATTGTACATTTTATATAAGCCGAGTGAAAAAAATTGAAGCACGAGAGGACCTCCAGAATTTCGCTGCGGTTCCGCTCATATAGTTTCCAAAACGATACATTCAGAACTGGGCACGCGGCGAGGGAAATGGTCGAAAAAAATAAAAAATGTCCCAAAATGGGAAAAAATTTGGCCGCGCCCTATGTTCCGCAAAGGGCTGTAAGCTTGTGAGCCGGCTAACGGCCAATACACTGGTAATTTGTGCTTCTCTCCTTCGTAGATGCAAAACGAACACTCTGGGCTCCTCCAAATTTTTGTTCATGCCCCGGACGTTTTCACATGGCAGGTATGTTGATTCCAGCTTGTTTCCGAGCAGGACATCTTTGGCACCAAGTAAGCCCATTTTTGAACATTTCCATGCAGGACAGTTGTAGCATCCGTGATTCATACCGGATTGCCCTAGATTTGTAATATATTGGACTTCCATGTATTATCTAGTTTTTGAAGTACTGGGAGAGTGAATATACGTCCTCACGGATGCTACAACCGTCCTGCATGGAAATGCTCAAAAATGGGCTTACCTCACCTACAAATTTGATTTGAGGAGTGGGTAAAAAATTGGAGGACGTGGAGAACTGCGCCTGCGGGTTACAATTTGATTGTGCATACTCCCGAGGCAAACGGATGAGATTTGAGGCCACTGTGAGTGGCCTCGCAGCGACGATCAAAAAGTACCACAAGAGGTTTTGATATTATACGGGTCTTATGAGGGGAGCGAAACGTATAAGATGGCCAGGTTTTTATAAGAAATAAGGCTTACAAGGGGTTATAAGACGCTAGGTTTTTTGTAATGAAAAGTTATTCGTTTGACACGGTTCTTCTCTGCTGCCTTTGCATTATATTATTATTATTATTACTTGTTATGTACCTCTTTATTTTATTTATTTTTATTTATTTTTGAGCGTTTGGGATAATGAGATTCAGTCAGCAGAAGCGTTCCAAGTTCATCCGCTTGTGTCGCCGGTTATTAGCCGGCTTTGCCAGGGAAATTTGCTCAGGAGGAAATGCCGTTACGCACTTTGTTCAAACCAGTGTGGGGCTCCGACCCGGAAAAAAAAATCATTATCCTATACCATGTCTATCTTTCATTGGTCGCATACCCACTAAAACCCCCTCATGTATCCAGTCCTCTGGCAGTGAAAGTTCATCTATAAGCAGACCACTCCATGTGTTTAAAACTAGTTGCTTGTTCAATGCGAGTGGTCCAAATTTCAATTTGTCTGTCAGAAGGCAATCACGCCTCAGGGCTCTATTTGCGGTGTTCAGCCATTGGTTGTGAATTTCCTTGGTGGTAAAGGTCCTCTCTGGATTTTCAATTACCCGAATTCGGCGTAGATTCCATATGAGATGCCATGCAATGGATACAAGGATGGCAAACAGCTGACCTTTTTCTGGGAGGACCATTCCTTTGGTTGGACTAAATTGCACCCCAAGATTAACCCCCAATTTAATGTAGGCCAGGTTTTGTACTTCCTTGACCAGAGTGTTTTTGTGAGTTCCCAAATCAATTGTTGGTCAGGCGAGCTACATTCCACGGCAATGTGCCCCAAAGATTCTGGTACATTACAGGTATGGCATATCCCGTTAATTCCAAGTGTCTCTATGTGGGACCAGAAATCCCCCACTCGAAAAGTGTTGTGTATACATTTCCAGAAAAATTCACTTGTTAAGCGTTGCAGTGTCAGAGACCGAATTGGTTTCCATATAGCTTCATCAGAAGGTGTGTAGCCGGAGATTTCGTGAACTGAACATCTGATTCGATCCAAATTGGTGAAGGTAAATTTCCGAGTTGGTCTAGGGCGTAATTTCCGAATAATCTTGGTGAAGAATCTTTGTGATCCTTGAGTCAAGGCTATCCCTGGGTTTTCAAACATGAGGTCAAGTTCGGTGTCAATTTGGACTGTACTATTCGCATCTTTGCTCAAGGACATAGCAGGGTTGACCGATACCTTTTTGAATTTGACTTTGGAAATCCTCTCATTCAGTCACGCAATCACAGCCCTCACGAGGCCGAATGTCGGGTTTAGGATATTGTTCTCAAATTTCTGACGGTCCTTAACCAATATCCTCAGCAGAACATCTGATGAGGAGCAAATGAGAAGCGGGACATTTCTCTGTGTATTTTGTAGTGTGATTAACAGGCCTCCGAGTAATCCGGATGAGAATGTTAACGGGATCTCAGGCCTGTCAAAGGTCAATGAGAGAGTATTTTCGTTCTCTGTGTTGTCATACTGTGTCTTTATCATCAGGTTGAGGGTTGGATCAAATTCTCCAGGCCTCAAAATAGATGCATGGAGGAAAACTGTCATCAGTCTCGGTTCATCTCCCGGGATTTTATGTCTTCTTGCAGGCAGTGTTTCCATTGAATCTTGGAAGCAGAAAATTCGGAAACCATTCGTGACATCCGACAGGCGGAAATTTGGATCGAATACCATTTCTCGGTTCGTTTCTATAGGTTGGTCATTTGCATTTTGTCTTTTTCTCGGAACCCACAGTCTTTTCGGACGGCTCGGATCTGGGAATTGACCACCGTGCATCAGCCTGAGTTGGGGACAATTGATTCAGTTGGTCTTACACATGTAAATGTGCTAACCTTTACGATGAAAGCTCTGGTCGGGACTGGGAAAGCGATTTAGGAAGCAGAGGTCGCAATTTGCGACGTTCAGTACTCATGATGGGTGAGAAGGAAAGGTGTCTACAACATGTGGACAGTTATAAATAGAAATTCAACAGTTGAGTGGAGTGGCTGTCGACATTTGAACAGTGAGGTTAGAGGCATATTCCATCGACCTTTACCAGGCTGCTCTTCTGCTCTGCAAGTTAGTTGCATCATCACCAGTTGATGGTCTGTTTTAACTGGGCAATGCTTAATATCCCATCCTCTGTATAGTTTAAAGTCTTTGTTCACGACACAAATCCGGTCAATACGTGAGTAAGAAGTGTGGATTTCATTCGTATTTTGATCTGTCCGGGTTTGGATGCATGTATAGTCTCTTGAATCGGGGAATGTAGCTCGCCAGCCATCATGTAGTTTCAACAAGTCCTTGAGTCTTCTAAAACTCTCCGGAACTGTCTCTCCAGTCCCAGAGTTTCTATCCATAGGGTCTTCCACAAAGTTCCAGTCTGCAACGGTACTATCGGGGAACGGTAGTTGAGGATTATTAGCCCAGAGATCCCAGAGATCTGACCAGAATTTATCTCTCTCATCCGGACGATTCGGAGCATATATATTCAGAAAAGTGCGAGTTTGTCCTTGGTGCCAAGGAAGTACAATCATTAGGGCACGCCCTGGGATCAACTCATATTCACGGATGTTTTCCGTGTCCAGGAATCTTTTATTTATAATGAAGGCCACTCCAGCGGTAGAGCACGGTTTCTCCGGGTGTGCGGAATAAAAAATTTTGAACCAGCGTTGGAAAACATTATTGAATTGTATCGCTGCTTGAAGGTCCCATGTGGGTTTCGTGTACTCCGAGAACCCCTAGTTTATTTGAATCAATTGTTTCCTTGAGGAATCTGAACTTATGGTTTGAATGGTGCATGGATACACTCATGTACCTCTTTATTGACTACTTCGAAACAATTGGTTATTGCTGAACCTTTAGGTTTGGCTACCCAGGGGAACATGGATTTCGAGCCATTTTGCTACAAGGACAAACAAAAATTAGTCATCCAGAATTAGTCATTGCACAAAATTAATTGCTGAACCTTTGTAAGGAAACAGGAAAAAGTAATTCAAATGTAAATATTTTTTTCCAGCCTTGCTGATGTATCTGCCTGTGGGCCACTCCGTTTCACTCACAAGATTCACTTGTTTCTACTTTAGCCATTAGTCATTTTTGCTTGATGTTCGGGGAATTATCCGTTGACGTGAGAATTGGGCCCTGACATGTAATATTCCGATCAGATGGGTCGTTATTTGGCGCTACTTGGCATGTAAACCTCAAAAATTGACTTCCTTTCGGGCTCTTAAATCACGAAAATAATGTTGAGAGCACTAGTAGAGGTACATTAGAGAAGATTAGTGTGTCCAAAATTTTAAAATCCATCCAGCATGTAATAGTTTGGCTCGGCACCAAATCACATTGTGGCTGACTTGGACAAATAACAAGCCACCTCGAATTTAATCGTCCTTCATCGGGCTGGAGTGCCTCATCTGTCTTTCTAGCTCAGCTCTCCTGTGACCTTCAAAGTCTCTGATTAACTCTTTTGTGTATCTTAAGGTTTGAAAACCTGCCAAAAACTACTCTTCTCTGTCAGTAACATAACCATGGTGCTGCCCTGGATGCCCCAAGGGATCAGAGCGACCACCGGATGCCCCTCCCGAGGGCATCCTGGGATCAGGAAAGACAATGAAGAGGACTCGGAAGGTTCATTTCAGTTCCCCCCGGTGTGTTTCATGAACCATAGCCTGATTGCAGCAAACAGATTAAAGCCCTGGCAAGAAAACCAGAACCTTGCAGGAAAACAGAAAAAACAAGGAGGGAGTACACCCACTTCTTCAACTAACCCTGCATCAGAGCAGTCCGCACCTGCCGATGGTGTAAGAAGTCAACATGCCCCTGAAACCACGACACCTTAGACTGCAAGGTTGTATACAAGATTCACTGTTAAAAATGTGGCCAATTCCAGGGGTGCAGAGGTATGGACAATGGCAGGAAATTTACACAGAGATCATGATAATTTCAATACCTCAACTTCTTGAAGTACTACTGGTACTCTGTGCATCCTGCTGTATATTTAATCTAGTCTTCTTGAACGCTCCTGTGATGACCTGGCAAATTTCATTCAATTCCCTTCTCTTTTCCCCTGTTTGAATTCTTTGTTGTGTTTGTCGCCGTCAGGACAGCGGGTGCATTGAAATAGAAACCTGGAGAATATCAATCCGAATCTCCGAGATCAATCACTTTGTCTCGATCTTGCCAGCGCATATGAAACTTGGCTCTCTCCATGACCTTCCTTGCTATCTTCTGCAATTTGACTGTCTTCACTGGATTTGATGGCCGTGCTGTACGTTCTTGTGCTATGACCGGATCACGCTGTCCTCTTTGCGGTTATCGGGTGATCTGTGTGCCTTTATCTAATATCTAAGCGCCCCTGGCGTCTATTGTTTTGCTCGATAAAAATGATGAGATAATGCTGCAAAGTCCTAAAGGTTCAGCTACCGCCTCGGAGAGGCCTAATCCAAGTCATTATTGGCTGAACCTTTAGGTTTAGCTACTTACATGTGGGAGCACATCGATTGGGGTCACTTTTTGACAATAAGTACAAACACAGTTTAGTCATGTCAAATTAGTCATTGTACAAAAACAGATTGCAAGAAAGCAGAGAAAACAGAATCGAAATTGAAAGTGTCGGAACAGGTTTTCGAACCTCCCTATTAGTCGAAAATTCTACCTGTCTACAATTCCATTTCCTCTCTTGTGAGCAAAGAGGTTCCGGCTGGATTTGATGGTTAGTCATATCTGCTTTATGTTCGGGTCCGTATCCGTTCGGATTCGGAATCCGTCGGTCGAAAGTCACTCTGCCAGAATCAAGCCGGTGGGCAATCCCGATTGTTCCGCCTCGACGATCACGTGAAGCATCAATTGGGACTGGTTCAAGTCGGTTTGACCTGAGTTCTGTGCATTTTCTCAAAATAAAGCACCTGAAATGTAGCTAATAACAAGTGTAGCGCGCTTCGCGGCAGAGCCCACTAACTTGGGACTGATTCAAATAATATTTTTTTCGGTACAAATGGATGCCAGTTTTACAAGCAGAATCTCGGGGACTCCCCCTCTGGTACCCCGTGTTGAATCGACTCAGGAATATTCAGAGGAGTCAATAGCATTCTCATTACAGCTCTTTGCAGAACTTAGGGCGCAGCCCGTTTTTTTCTGTTTTTGGTAAGTTTTCACAAGAACAGTGATTGCAACCTCAATTCTCAACGGCTTTCTCTGGAAATATGCCGCGCCCTAAGTTCTGCAAACAGCTGTAATGAGAATAGAGGAAAATACGAGCCACATTGGCTGAGCATCCAAATCCAATACCACGACGCGTTCTGCGCGCGCGACGCGTTTTGATACGCGATCACGTGTCTTGATGGAGCGCGACTCCTCGCGACGCTAGCGCGCCGTTGCAGTCGTGGCAAATATTTGAGACCTGGAGGTGTAGAAAATATGATGTGGAGGAATGTGAGTAGTACAACCAATTGAAAGGTAAGGGAAAATTGGAGTGGTCGCTAACGCCCGATGAGGAGCCCGCACGCAACCGGCGTGATCTGCAGGCGCGACGAGTGGGCCTGAAGCCACTTCCACATCGACTTCACGGAATCACGTGCTATCAAAGAAATGATCATGATACGATGAAAGTACTTGAAAAATGAAGGATACCCACATTTTAGTCCAGCGAAATTCATTGACATTTGAGCTTGCGATGCCAGCTGCAAGTTGGCCATTTTGGGTAGAATAACTCATCTCAACCATCTGCACAATTTCTGCTCTTCAAACTCTTCACACCCTTCCACTCAGTTACCAGGGACCCCACCGGATGAGGAGTACGGATTTCTGAGAGGGGATGTGTAGTCCTGCGGGGCCGCCGGAATATGCTTATTCAGTAACGGAAATGAGAGGAATGGATCAACAATTACCGACGAAAATCCTGCTGGATACGGTGTTTACTGAGTGGAGCGGGCGTTTGTGCCCGCCATGTAGACCCATCGAGGCACACACTGGGGCTCTAACGGGATGGACACTAGCGCCGTGTAAGAAAGTCGATGTTAATAACGGTACCTTTCTAACATGTTATTAACACGTTAATAACATTTCTCACGTGGGGGGCTCTGGGATGCCTGTAATTAATATGTGAGAAACGCCTACCCTGTAAGGCTGTGTGGCAAGCAGTTTGGGGCTCAGAGCAAAGGTAAGAAGTGCTAGAATATCGTTAGAGCCTAGGTTGAGGTCAGTGGGTTGCAGTTCTGCAGCATACATGATGTTTACCCATTTTTTTGGCCCGGGAGCCTCAGAAACAACGTGAAAAAATTGCCTATAAGCATGATTATGTCATGTTAAAAACCTTGTAATTTACATACCCTTGTTATCTAACGACGGCCTGGTTTGAATCTAACGTTACTCACACCACCAGATTTGATTCTTACACAGCGCTAATGGACACGGCGTTTATTGAGTAGAACGGGCATTGCCCCGTCATGTCAACCCATCGAGGTGCACACTGGGCCTCAGAGAAATCATCATCATCAGTTGAATCAGCCTCGGTTTGTGGAATTGATGCGGGTGTGTCTCAAGTCAAGAGTGATCATACTTTGCAAAGTAAATGAACCCGTTGGGAGGGTAGGTGGACTTGTGAGCGTGATGCAAAGAAGGGAGAGAGTGCAAGGCGCAAGACAGTTCCTAGTATGATTATCACAGTCTAGCAGGAAACGCGGAAGGCTCGTCTGAACAACTTGAGGAATCGATCTTGCCAGTGGTCGCAAATCTAGGGCGACGTTTTGAAGTATCTTGAAGAGATGTTGCATCCAATGCTCAAGATGAAATTCGAGGGTCGGAAACAAATTGATCGAAATTATACAATATGTACCACAAGTCATAGGCAAAGAACCCGACGAAACCCATCAATGATCTCCTCACCATCTGGTCCCACAGTAATACGATGAGGTGACCTGACAGTGTGAATGAGAAATTCACAGGTGTTCTTCATGCACTGATTCTGGCCAAAGGTTTCCGGATCGTAGCTGGAACGCCACAATTCCGCGAACGGCATCTTTTTCTGTCTCCAAAATCGCGCTGTATAGAAAGAGGGAGGGCCTCTCTGGCGCGACAGTGGCCAAAGTCCACGTCTTCCCCGTCGCAATCGTATATGAGCAGTTTCTTCCCCGCGGCCAGTGCTTCTGGACTGATGATGATGGCCGCCCATACATGCCATTCAGCTAGCACTTTCTTACCAACCCAACTTTCAATCGCCGTGACGAAGAGCCCTGCCCACATCCGCCCAGGCGCCTTTTTTCGAAAACACTCAGCAAAATATGAGTATTCCGCAAGATAGAGAAAGTCTTTGATCCAGTTGAGACGTTTTATTCCGTTGGCGAATCCAATAGGGTGGGGCCAAATCGTTATGTGTTCGCTCGATTGTTCGCCCCCATTGATATCGTGCGAGAGACGCTGTAGACTTCCAAGAAATTGCCGTATTTGAAGATTGGTTGAAAATGGTGCCGTTAAGGGCCTGGGTGGTCGAATGCGCATCTAAAATGGGTCAATGCCGCTCGCAGATCAAGTGGAAATCGTCTACCTTCTCTTTCGCCTGAAGAGTTTGATGCGCCTTCCTCGGCCGTAATATCCGGACCATGGTACAGTGGGAGTGACGGTAGAGGAAGACGGTGATCTAGGGACCTGCAATTTATCACGCGGTTTATATATCATGGTTGCATCCGGATCATAATTGTGGCCAATGCCGAAACAAGTCATACCGAACTTGGCGAGACAAGGCGGCCATCACTGAATCCTGAGTCGCCGAAGCGATGGACATTTCGATTTTGACTCGCGGAGATGCCTTTTGCTTCTTGATTACCACAGAGATCGCCATGTTATTTTTTGGGGGGAGTAAACCCAACGGCGGAAGAGTTTCGAGCACTGAGGCTTTACCTCAGGGAGATCACTTCCCCCAATCGCAATATCATGTTCTCCAGTCTTGCCGCTGCCTTAGGGGTTTATCGCAACACGTTGAGGAAACGAATGCGGGAGCTTGGAGTTCACAAAACCTTCTTCGATGCCTTGTCCGACGGTGAGCTCGACGATTTTGACCTGCGAGTACAAGAGGAAGAAGCCCAGCTCCAGGCAACAATGTGCAGCGCGACCTCTCCGACACGTGCCAAATGGTGCCGAGACTTTTTTTTGTAATTTTTTCCGATTTTTCCAGCCACGAAACCGCTCAAAGAATGCGTTTGACATAATATCTCATTTTTTCCCATGGTGTTTCACTTTTTTGGCCGGAACTCCCAAAATTGTGTGTACCTCTTTGAGGCTCCAGACAAGCTCTCAATCAAAACCAAATTTCTCACTGTCACAACACACGTGCCTTCCTTGGAAGACACCTAAAAAAAAGCTGCGGCCCTTCAGTGCGAAGCAGGTCATGACTACTCTCCTCACCACAGATCGGTTCCTCCCGACAGATCCAAGCTACGTACTGCAGGGAAATCCTACGAGGGCTGAAACATCATCTCCAGCGACGGTCTGGAAGTTTCCCCCGCCGTCCACCGGAGGCCATGAGCCCCAAACAGACCGTTCCGAACAACCTCTGACTAGCCAGTTCCGGTGCAGTCAAGTATTGCACCCAGAAATGAAAGACGAAAGAGGAAAGGGATGGGATGGCGCTGAACGACCTCTCGGTTGCAGAGGTCTAACATGTACCGCAGTAATGGTACACGTTCAGCAGTCGAAGATAAAAGACGGAGAAAATGTTCCATCTGAAACATTTGAAAAGGAAAGCGAAATTGAGAGTACGAGGACTCAACTTAGCTTGAGGCTAAGACAGTATTCCGTGGTGTGACGAAACAAAAGATATAGTCATAATATAATATTAACAAGGGACTGGTCGGCCGCTTCGCGGCCTCCCATCCCCTTTCGTTCAATTTATTCATTCAAATCTATGGCGCACTTGGTTGAATTGTTTCTCGCCCCACGCACGGTGCAAAGAATTGTGAACGTGCGTGGGGCGGGAAACAATTGAAGACTGGAGAGCAAAATAAATTATCTGAAGTTGGCCAAACAACGTAGAAGCGTCATTTACCTTCACTTCACCTCTGGGTGCCATATTTTTCTGTAATGCTATTTTCAGTTGCGATCACAAAAAACCCGAAGGAGGGATTACAGTCGTGTCGAGAAGCGTAAGCTCAGAGATGACACAAGGTACATGAGATAAAATGTCACAGTGACTGACCAGGAAGAGAAATCAATTCGTCAAGTCTCGTAGGCTTCGCAGGGGGTTGATGGGATGTAAGTATTGGCTCCTCAAAGTGAATGGAACAAACCTGACATTTCCACAGCTAATAAAGCATCAGAACCAAGAAAACCATGATTTTCAGTGCTGGAACCACATTTTTTATCACCAGAGATTGTGATTTTTAATTGAAAAACAGGTTGGGGTTGAGAACAGAGATAAAAACATTTGAATTGTGCCTGCGGCCCCGAAAATTTGACTTTTCCGCGATTTCAACCAAATTTTGAACCCAGCGTGACGAAAAATGTTCCGTGACGTGTTACCAAGTTCCAAAATTCGTCACGTCAAGGGCCTGCGTGACGCGTGACTGACGAATTGATTGTAAGACTACAGTAGATGGATTGACAAGAGATTCCAGCAGATGGACCGGTGAACCTCCAAGGAATGCAAGAAGCAGCTGTGGAACTCTAAGCAAAACTGTCTCTTATATGTACGACCGTCTAACCATTCCACAGCTCAGATTTCCCGTTGCAGCCCTCGCCATTGAGGCTGTGGCTTTGAAACTCTTCATTCTAAAGGGAGGCGGTCCTGTTAGGCCATTCTGAATCAATAGCAACGGCAATTTCTGGCACAGAATCTGGGGACAAGCCCAGCCTCCGTCAAAAACGTGACTTGGTATGAAGACCTAATTTCTTGCTCTTGATTGAGACGTGATAGCCAGCGCGATTCTAAGCAAAACTGTCTCTTCAGATTTCCTGTTGCCGCCCTCGTCATTGAGCCTGTGGCTTTGAATCTCTTCATTCTAAGGGGAGGCGGTGCTGTGAGGCCCTTATTCCATCCGGTCCGAATCAATTACAGCGGCAATTCCCGCGATAGATCACTCCCAGCCAAAGAAAAATTCGTGGGATATTCGCGTGGCCACCTTTTGAGTCTCTCCTAGACAGACGCTTCAACATTTCCAGCTCGGCGCCTCGCTTGCTGAAGTTTTGTTCAGAATTGCGCTGGCGATCACCTCAGATTCAAACCAGAGGAAATTGCTCTCCATAAAATGTCACGTTCCGCCGGCACAATGGCAAATAACGCGCAGTGTGTTGCGTGAATTCCCGACACTATTGAGTCGGCCCAGCCGAAATATTTGTCCAGAATGAACAGCTGCCAAGCTCCTGGGGATACCCGACTGGCTAGTGCGCTTATCTAATATCACTTTTCTTCCTTCTTCGAGTCCGCCCATTGATCGACATCTCACTTGTTGTCGGCTCGGGCAAGGCGAGCTTGCGAGCCGGCCTGAGCGCAAGACAAGTTAGATTAGATTAGATTTCATTTTCATTTTTTTTTTTTTTTCATTTCAATTCAATTTAGAGTGCGCGCAGGCCCCTTGGGGCCCATGTGGTACTATACCTGGTACATGGAATAAACTAGCTGGCCTTGAATGTAGGCATAAGTACGAACTTCACAATTGCAGTGAATCAATTATATGGACATGGTGCAGACATTGACAGCTCTACGCCCTCTGCAGCGGAGACATTGTGATTTCAACCCTCGCGAAAATTTTATTTCCGGTGGTATCCATCCTGAAATGGCAAAAACGGGCTAGTGGGTCACTAGCTTAAATTCTCCGTGCCTCGTACAATTGACCACAGGACATCCCAAGTTGTTAAGGGTATATATTCACACCATTCTATGCACACCCACATCTAAGCAAAATCAAGGTCGTAGCTATTTC
Source organism: Mycena galericulata (assembly GCA_029289565.1). Lineage (NCBI taxonomy): Eukaryota > Fungi > Basidiomycota > Agaricomycetes > Agaricales > Mycenaceae > Mycena > Mycena galericulata. The sequence goes on from JARKIA010000104.1 coordinate 485,688, forward strand.
CGTTTCAGGCCAAGCAGGGGCGTGGAACGGCGGTGCGAATTGAACAGCTTGCCCCACAGAGCACAGAGGGTGTTGAGTCCCCAAATTAAGACATAAACATGTTCGTAGGATGTATTTGGACCTAAGTGGGCTAAAAGGGTGCCACCCACAACTTCATAACCCCTCAAACAAAATCTATGTTCATCTACACCTGAAACTTGGTGGTTTTGAATAGTTGCTCGCCGTGACAGGGAAGTCGCACAGCTAAAATATCACAAACTTGGGAGATTACACAGTTAGTTGTCTAGATGGCGACAACAAAGTTATAAGTCGGTAGCACACTCAGCCGGTCCGTTATACAGGTGGCCCAATTGTGCGGTTCGGGGTCAGCTTGTGGTCTTCTTCGCGGACTGTGGAGGAGATTAGTGATCACCACGGGTCGGGTCACCCGTGGCGGGTCGCGGGTACGGGTGACCGCGGGTAAGGGTACGGGTCGACTTTGTCCGACCCGCCTTGACCCGTATGACCCGTGGCCCACCCGTGCCTTTTGCCGGAGTCGACGATGTACTCGTCTGGTGGTACAGAAATGGTTCTTTCTTGTATGGCCCGGGACTATCTATCGGTTCCTCGTGAGTCTGGTTTTCAACCATGCGAAATCTCACTCAAATTGACATCAGCGACCTCAGTTTACGTTGAACGGCAATTCTCTCGTGGCCGGCTCCTGATATCCCGTGTCCGCAGCTGTATGAGTGACTTGTATCGAACTCACATGCTATGAAATATACCATGGTTTGATACATATCTGGGCCTTTGAGGGCGCGGGTTTCGGGGGTCACGGGTACCCGTGAGCCCGCGGGTAGATTGGCGGGTAACCCGCACCCGCGCCACGGGTCGGGTTAAACCGCGGGTACGGGTACGGGTCGTGCTCAACCTACCCGCGGGACACCCGTGGTGATCACTAGAGGAGATACATTATCATTTTGAGGGATGATGTCGTCCAGGATCGTTCCTCCAAACTATGGGAAGAGAACGAGCCAAAAACCTCCCGAATTCCTGGTACCGACTTAGGGACCAGGTCTCCAAGCATTGAATCCGAAAAACTCCTCGTGACCTAAACCCTACCCCTAGAAGCAAGGTTAGGGTTCTAAGACACGGGTTAAGGTTACACTGTTTCCATGACTACCTGCTAAGCCAGACTCGCTCCATTATTCATGTGGGGACAAGGCTAAGGCTGCGTTCAGAATCTGCATACAATAATGGCAAAGGAATAAAATACACCATCAAGTTCCAGCCCCAACTTCCCCCTCCGCAAGCCGGTGAAAAGCGTCGAAAGAACGCAAAGGCCGATCCTATCACTCGGCATATCCACCTCCACGAGAAATCAACCCTCGCTCAGGTTCTCGGCCGCATGATATCCGCCATAGATCGCGACGATAGATCAATGAAGTTCAAGATTGTCACAAAGGAGCTTCGCATGACCAGATTCAAAATAACATGGAGTATCGCACGCACAGAGAACAAAAACATGCAGTTGTCTACAGAGACAGATTACAATGACCTGATTGACGAGTGTGCTGAGTTGAAGAATGCATCGAAGGTTGTTGTTACGCTTGCAGTTACGGAAAGTGAACTGGAGACGGTAAGCCTGTTCCTCAATCACTACCATCTCAGACTGATAACCATCCTGGCAGGCGACCACACCAGATGGGGATGAGGATGAGCCTGGAGAGAAGAGTAAGAGACGCAAAGTACGTCTCCTGTTCTATCGTGATTTTTTTTTTTCGTTATTTACTGGGTCTGAAGGTCACCGAGGAAGAGGAGGAAATGGCAGAAACTATCCTGCAGCTACAGGGTGCCAACCGCTGCTCTGATCGCACTTGCTCCAGCCGGTGGTGTTTTGTGGGAAACGCGACTGCCAATGTACGATTGACACCGCTTCTTCTGAAAATTTGGGCATCAGCGATGGTGCGTTCATTATTCCTCATCTGTGTGCTCTGTAGTGACACCTATAATGTTAGCTTGCAAAGATGCCTGGTGTTGACAGTGGAACACCTCCCCCCGCCGACGAAGAAAAAGCCTTTTGGCCGCTCGCTGATCAGCCCGACGACATTGATGATATTGCGCTGCGGGTCTGGTAAAAATGACGCGGCAGGCGCGCATTGACGCGCACCGGTGACGCAGCGTTGACGCGCATTAACGCGGCATTTTTTGAACTTACTGGTGATCTTCCCTACCCTTTGAATGGACTCAAACTACACTCAGAAGCAGTCAGATAAGAACTATGAGAGGAACTGATGATGTTCAGGTCAAATATGGACTTTTTCCGTAGGAGAAGTAAATCAATTCTGGAGTACATTGTGCCCTAGCCTTCACAAACCACTTTAAATGTGAAATGAAACATCCAAGTCAATAATGCCCTACACTCTAGGCCCCCTACGTATGATTAATGCCTAGAGTTTAGGGGCCTCCGAAATCCGCCGGACTCTGAGCTGAAGCCTAGGATCTAGGGCAGAAATATTGTGCCTGATAATATTATTTTCCAAAAATACAGGGGATACCCAATGCATGTAGGTATGGCCAACAATATTATGGGCCCAGAGATTTACAGATGGGCCAACTACAATCCTACCATACATCTGCTCGAAGTTTCATAGGAAAATTGGCAGAGATAATATTAGGTCCTGAGCATATCTGGTTTCAGCTGACTCGAGAAATTTGGGACATCAAATATTAATGTCCCTACACCCCTCGTTTCGGCTGACTGGGAAATGCAGGGAATAGAATATTAGCGCCCCTGCAGCTCTCCCTTGTGCAAACCAGGAGATTCAGAGAAGATAATATTACTGGCCCTGCAAGCCTTGTTTCAGCTGATTGGGAAATACAGGAGATGCAATATTACTGCCCCTTCCATGTGGTTTAAGCTCACTAGAAGTGCTCTTGTAATGTGCCCCCAAGAAAAGGACGGTCATAGGACTGCCAACATCAGGAAAAAACCTCCTTTCCTAAATTAGAAGTAATTTAGTTCCTTCCTAGTAAACGGGCGAAATTGGCCCCGTTAGGGTGAAAGCGACTAAAAGTGAGGGAAAATCGCCTCAAATGAGCAAATTGTGGATCAACATTTTTCTCAACATCAGATCGGGATGTTCCTGATGCGGGCTCAAGTCCCGTGTCGACGAATTCAATTCCGTACCGAACTTGGGGGCACCTGCGACTTCTGAGGGTTATGGGGAATTCATTTCAAAAGTAAACTCCCCCTAAGAAAAATTCGGACGCTTTCAAGTTAGGAGCATATTCTATGAGACCAATCCGTGGCTAAGACACCTCAGAAATCGAATTTAAATGTTGGTTACTTGTAGGTAAATAAACTGAACACGTTTAACTAGAAAAGAGTAGCATAAATGTGCCGGTCCGTCATAGAGTTGACAAAGAAGGAGGGGCATTCGTCCAGGACATTACTGGACTTCCGATGAGGTGGTGCAACTGGTCCGAACTTCGGCAGGAGATGAACGCTCCGCCGGATATTTCCCACGGGAATAATACTGGCGAGGCGTTCACCATCCTTCATCGACCGTTTTACCTTGTACATCAAATGATTCGGCTCGGGGCTAGTCAACTGAGAGAACCACTCCACATAGGCCAAGTGTTTAGGGGGAATAATGCCGGGAAGGAAGAGGTTTCGCATGTGGCGCTGGCCGAGTGAGAAGACAACTCGGATTTGGCCAATCCGATAGCCTAAATGGCTTGGGGTTTAATTTTGTGTCGCATGGATTAATTATACAACTGACCGATGGCGCCTGTCATTTCGCCGCTGCCATCATTGATAATGGCCGTGTCGAAGCGAGCAGGTAGTAGTTCACCATTCTTGAGGAGCTTCTGCGGCTGAACATGAATAGAATCGATCACAGAGTCCTCAGGGCCGCGAGCTGTATAGGGATCTTCAGTCAGGAATTTTATACGATGGAAAACGGGGATGGCGTTGAAGGAAAAAATGAGATCCTGGGACTTGGCTTCAATTTGTACGTGGGATAACTCGGGGTGATTCAAATGGACAACATAGCGCGCTAGTGCTTCGCGGAAAAAGGTCGCCCCGTAATCCGAGATTAGACGTATCATCCGGACTGCTTTGAGTGAGGGATTTTTCGTCATTTTGAGCCGCCTCTCGTAGATGATTCCGGGAGGGAGATTTTGAGTGGCCGGAGGCGGGGGGGACCCATCGAGACGCCATTGAATATATTTCTCGTGACGGTAGATCTTCTCCTTTCGCTCGAGCCACAGGGTCATCTGCGGGAACTCATCCTTGAAGTTGGTGGAACGATATGCGTCCTTGGCGAGGTCAATGTGAAGCCGTTCCGTGTACTCGGTGTTGTAGTTGTCAGTTGTGCCGAAAAGTTTGATATACATGATATAATGTCGGCATGAATGGAGTTTTGGAAGGTTGAAGTCGTCCCGAACGCCGAGGTCAACAAAAATTGATTTGTTGTCGTGGAATCTTTGAAGGGCGTTATCCTGATGGGCCAAAGTCTCCGATGTATGCATCGGATACTGCGCGAGATATACGAAGTCGAGGAGACCACGCACAGCAGCCAGTAGTTTACTGCTCGATAGATTGTCTGGAAGTTTGACATCGATGATCAATCCCAGCAGAAAACGGGAGATCTGATCGTGTTCCTTCCCAGTTACGCGAGACAGATTGGATATTCCGTTCATGAAGAGACGGATGTTGTGGTTGGGAGGGAGGCGCCGGCATCGTGCATCGATCTCCGCTTCCCCCACACATTCCGTTAGCCACGCAATTAGGTGCTTGATCACGCCCTGGTAAAGCTGGTGAAGGATGTCGGGACTGATCGCTTGAAAGATGTTGGTGTACGGTAAGCCCTCCCAAAACGGGTGGTATATTGGTTTGATACCCGCCTCGGCACACGCCGCTGCATAGATCGTCGGGCCCTGATCGAGGGTATCGAGTGCCGCGGATATTCTCCAAATCACGAAGGGGGAAGCTAGAATCCTCACCCAGTTCGTCTCGCGGGACATCACATGTCGGGCACTCGCCGGTCTTTACCCCAGTCACCAACACCTGCTCGGGATAATCACCAACAAAAGTGGCGTAAATCGGATGCGCCCTGTGTGTGACACCGTCGCCACTAGTCATCGGGAGCCCAGTCATCCCTGCATCTTTCAGCGGCGCCAAGATATAGGCCATGCAAGCATGGAAAACATTTCCCAGAATACGTCTCCGAGCCGCCTTGTTCTTCACGTTCTTCATGCGTGACGTGGGCAGGTAGCCGAGCAAGACGTAACCACGTCGGGATGGCTTCCGGCGAATTTCTTTGGGGATATTTCCGATAGTCATATAGACAGGATAGGCCGTTTTGTTTCCGAACACGGTCAATTGCGTTTTGTCGGATGAGATGATAATGGGAATGATTGTAGCGCCAGGATTATTTTTTTCGACCGCCTCCTGCAGCAGACTTGTGAGAAGAAGAACACTTCGCAATGATTCCTACTCACTTGCGTGCTCCACCACCACTTACCCGTATGCATATTGTGATACATCCGAATTGTCTTGTCCTTATCAATATAGTGGCGCTCCGGGGCAACAAATAGGTAAGGAGCGAAATCTGAGTCGCCCCATAATGCACGGACACATTCGATTATATTGCGAGAATACAGGTGAAAAACTTCGCCGTTGACAACAACTTCCGAGCGAATGAATTTAGGACGTCCCGGAAGCTGCTCATCGATGATTTTGTTGAGCTGGCCCGATGTGCTGTATGAGAGATCGAGTGACTCGCGGACCTATTAAATCTGCGGCGTGAGCAACGTGTACAAGTATCATGAGAGCGATAGTACGTACCCCGTCGATGTGGAGTAGATCCGTGAACGCGGTTGAGCCGGAGCCACGAAGCTTCGCCCATTTCGCCACTTCCCAGTCCATCTTTGAGTTGAACGGTGCCCATGGATTCGACTTCGTAGAGCTGGCCAGCGACGACGTATATTGATGCTCCGAAGTCTCGGAGGTGGTGCCCGCCAGCAGAGGTTTCCCGGCAGAAGTACCAGGATACTTGACGACGACGGGTTTGTGATGGAACCGGTCTTCCACCGCTTTACGAGCCTCCCGGGTGGGTGCAGGATGTTTGTCCCCCGTCAAGTCAGACATGTCGGAGTCACCACCGAGGGCCGCCGCAGGCACACGTGGGGCTTCGTATCCATTCTCGAGTCCCGCACGACTGGCATCCTGATGTTCTCCTGCACTGGGATCATCCTCATTGTCATCCGACTGCGATGGAACCTCTTCTTCATGCTCGGACATATAACCCAAATCTTCGCGCATATAGTCATCCCCAAAAAAGTCGCCTTCGAACGTATTATTTCCGCTTGGAAGACCATGGCCGTGGGGATCCCCGAACTCCTCGCCACCGTCGTCCGACTTGTGAGTACTCACTTGCTCCTGCTGTTAGGATACCTCCGGCACAAATATGCCAGGTCCTGCTTCGGCCGCTCGGAAAACAGCGACACAAGAATCCGTTGTAGTCAATTTGAGATGAAGTGCCAATCCCTTGCCGCCTTTAAAGTTCCCATTGCAGCCAGGACACCGGCCAGATTCCATTGAAAGATAAGAGTATATTCGAGTTTGTCGCAAACGGCGAAGTTAGACGTAAGGAGGAGACGTGACGACATGTCTACCGAATCTGCGGCCATCGGAGACCGTCCAGTCAGCATAAGTAACCGCACAGTCAGCAGAACTGAGTCCGCCTCCGTCAGCACAAAGTTGTCGGAGGCTTTGGCAAACACGCACCTCATTTTTTTTCACTCTGTCGTTACGTCTCCATCCACCTTCCTTCCTCCCACTACATCTACCCTCCCACTCATTTCGTCCATCCCACCCCTCTCCTTTATACATCCCACAATCATGTCCAGCATCAACACCCTCACTCCCGCCGAGAAGCGCAAAATCACGATAGCTGCCAAAGCTGAAAAGGCTAGGCAGGAGCAAGTGGCCTTCGAGCTTGAAAAAAGTAGGCCTGTGTATCCCACAACCCTTTCAAACGACTTACTGACTTTCTGCCCTCCTAGGAACTACCGGCAGTGGTGGCCGCAAGGCGAAGCAAGCTGCCAATGACAAAGCGGGTATGTGTCGCACCTCCAAGCTGATAGCCCGTCATTTACACTGATTGAGTTTCTCCAGTATGGAACAGAGACCAGCCAGCCACTCGCAAAAGGGCTTCGTCAACAGCTCAAGTTTCCGAGAACCCCAAAAAAGCCCGAGAGACTCAAGTAGCCGGTGAGTACTACATAGCATGCCGCCAATGGTATCCAATGTTGACACAAGTCTTCCAGAAGAGAATGAAGGCGACGAATCTGAGGCAGAACCCAAAGTCTCGTCAAAGAGCGTCGGCAAGTCGGCGTTGAAGACGTCGAAGAAGAGTAAGTCTTCTTTGTTTACCTACCAAACAATTATCTTGACACGACCGTGATCGTGACAGAATATGCCCCGCCCGTCAATGACAGGCCGTCATTGCCATCGACACCGACTCGGAGGATGAAGCCGCTAAGGCCCCTAAGACCCTCCGAGAGCACATACTTCTTTGCATTTGAGCCTCCGACTCATCTCTTAGGGCGAATTGATTTTACTGACCCTTCCACTTTTCCAGTTAAGAACAAGGTGACCGCGGCCAAGCCATCTAAGGCCCCAGGTACTCACTTAACTACGTTCGCATATAACAATACTGACCAAACTATTATTCCAGTCCCGGCCGTCACGAAGTCTTCCCGAGCCGCGACAGCTGCCAACTTGAAGCCCGCTGGCGCAACTAAGTTAGTGGCGGACTCGGCATCCGAGGTGGACAGCGAGGCCTCCGACGCTAGTGGTGAAGACAGCGATGGGTCCGAAGGTGTCACCGATGTTGCTCCCAGTGCCCACGAGTTTCTTGCCGAGGTATGTCCACTGCTTCAAGTTGTGTATCTGATCATTTATCCTGGGCAGGTTCCTCGCATCGTGGGCAAGAAATCTCAGCCGCTCGTCTCAGACAATGAGGTTGAAGATGTCGAGGTATATGATGATGCTCTTTGGGTTCCGTGCGCTGACATCCTACTTGCAGATGAGCGATGTTCCCACCAAAAGGACCGACAAGTCCAAGACCAAAATAACTCAGCGGCCTGTCGACACCTTATTCTCAGAGGACTCCGATGACGACCAGGTATTTCCCTCCTCTGAAAGCAGACGACTTTACTCATCTGTGTTACATCTAGACTGACTATATCCGCGCGGCTCTCAAGAAGGCAGCTGCTCTCAAGGCCCGGAAGGCCAAGGAGCTGTCGGAGGAGGCCATGCCTGACCTCGTGAGCGCCAGCGACAGCGACCGTAACGATCTCAAACTTCACGAGGCTCTGGCAAAAGCGCTCACCACAATTCCCCGTGAGGACATTGCCTACGCTCTCGCTAATCCCCGCAAGCGCCGTGCGTCCAGTGGGTCATGGTCCTCGGGGCAAGACCTCTCAGTTCCGGCTTCCGACATCGATGAAGTCGCTGACGACTCTGTGGACGACGACAACGGAGACATTGATGTCCCTGTCAAGGTCAGATCTATCGTGTCGCCGTGAAACTGTCTGACATGTACTTTCTTTGATTTAAAGAAGGTCCGCAAGGTGTCTGCGGCACGTCAGAAGCAGGCCGATCTTGAGGTATGGTCCGTCCGATCGTTCTCATCCCTTTTAATATTTTCCTTGCCCAGAAACCCCAAGTGCGCCCCGCTGCTTCAGGGCGTACCGTTAAGGGCGAGGGCCTCCCCAGCATGCTAGCCGCTGAGCCGGCCAACCTTGCCCCTCGGCCCGACTCCAGCTGGCATCCATCTGCACAGCTTGTTCATGCGGAACCCGGCAAGGACCTCCGTCTCAATAGCCAGTCGGAGGAGTGCAGATTAGTCGTCCGCGATGCGATTGACGGGATCAAAAAGTCAATCCTCCTCGACAACGCCTTTCCCCACATCATTTCGCGAACTGGCTTCGGCCGGACTCTCCTTCTTGAGGCCGCGAAGGGCCCGGAGGCGATCCATATCAAGGAGCGTCTAACAGTTGATCCCAAATACGCCGCGCTGCTGGCAGACCTCGTACGTGATCCTTTCTCTACTCAATCTCACATCTGATGTTGTCGCAAGTAGCTACTGGATCGCATTAATTCATTGCGCGGTGCTGTCAAGAAGATCGCAGTCAATGTTGTCCCCGGATACTACAAGATTGCAGGCCTCAATCCCCAAAAAATCAAGGAGCTCGTTGACGAGCAACTCCAGGATCATCGCTACATTTTCCCTTCTGATCCAGTTACCGTGCGTCGGAGTTTATTTAGTTCTTATCGTTGCTTACTACATCGCGATTTTGACAACTGTCCTGTGACGACCTGTAGAAGCCTGTACAGGCCTGTACAGGTCGAAAAAGACCGCCAGATCACCAGACCGCAGGCTAGGTCAAAAATCCCACCAGATGTCCAATTTTTTTTTTTTTTGACCCATCCCATTGCATTCTAAGGAGCATTTCTGTGAACTTTTTTTTTTCTCACAGGACAAAAGGATCAAAAGATCACAGGACTTTCGACATTTTGCTGATGTATGGATGGTTAGGGACGTCTCAAGACAGATGAACCTTTCCTACACCCTGCGCTGGTCGCAGTTCTCAAGCAGGGTGTCTTCACCGGCCAATTCAAGGCGAAGATTCAACACCTTTTCATTTCGACCAGGAAGAAAAGCCCGACGAAGGTTGAGGTGCCCGACCCAATGGTTGCCCTTGCCGCAACTGCAGTGCGTGCTTTCCTTCCTCTTTCGTGCTTCCAGTTAACCCATGCCTAGATATACGCGGCTCTCGTTGAGTACCGCCTGACGGGCGAGCATCAATCTATCAATTTTATCGAAGGAGCATATGAAGACACGTACCGTAATCACATCAAGACACTCACCGATACCCGCATTCTGGCCGGGTATCCCCTTCACAAAGTCCTTCATCGGCTCTTCAATGAAGTCACGTACGTCTTTCTCCTCGTACAGTTATTACTCGGAATTCATTCCATTTCAGCGAGGCAAAGACCACGCAACCCTCCGCTGGTAGCTCTGCGTTACTCATCAATCTTGTCGACGTGCCTGAGTCTGACTAATCCTTTTTAACGCCCAAGTAATTCACGTTCCCTCACTTGTTCCCGATGTGTCGCGTAGTCTGTTACATTATTCACCTGTTTAATAAAATCCATTCCCGTGCTCTTTTCTGGCGCGCAAATCGAAATAGTGTACAACGGCAAGAGATAATGTGCAGGAAACACCGCCCAATCTCACGATAAAGCGTCCTAATTTTGCTGAGATCTGAACTAATTTATTGGCAAGGTGTAAAAATAGGTAATGATGCAAACCGAACTTTTCTGGCCGGATTAGTTCAACTTTGGGGGTTATCTGGCCTCGTTAGGAAAGGAGGACTTTCCTGATGAAATTCCAGAGTGGGATTCATTTTGTGCCATTTAAGGGTGCATGTCCCTCAAACGCGGTGCAGCGGACTCCCATGTCGCTATATAGACTCATGACACGTATTGGAATGTCTTAAACGCGTCAGTAAGATGGTGAAGACACGTCGCACGCGAGTTGAACGGGAAGCATATACAATCACGTGACACCCGCAATATTTCTACCCCAAATGGTCCGTCACGGTTACCCTTCTCCGTTTTCTCGTTTGTCCCGGCCTCATCCATCTCGACCAGCCACTTAGAGCTGTCCGTGTAGAGACCTATGACTCCGACGATGAGGACGTCTATTACTGCCCTAGATGCGACCCCTGCCCAATTTGCAACGCGCCGCCAAAACCCGCCTGCGATGCCCCCGCGGCCTACACCCATCCAGCGGCTGGTGAGTTCGTTCTTCAATCCACATGGACTTCTCCCTCACATTCTCATTTACAGATGGGCGACCAACTCTCTCGGTTCCGATCTTGCTCCCCATCATGATATTCCTTTTTGAGGCCTACTTCCTCGGTGGCTGGCGCCAGCTCGTAATTCCCCACATCCTTGCTATCTTGTGCTGCTATCTATAGCCAGGGCGCTCACCTATCCCTTGTACTGTCAAAATTTACCATACATATTCCACGATATGACCCGCACTTTCTTGCCCCGCCCTTGTATTATCGGTCCTTATCTTGACACGCTCTCAGTCCATCATGTATCATACCAGCCACGACCTTGTACCGTATATAATATACTGCTACTCTTGATTGCTTGTGATTGTGCCTTGTATTTTAATCCTCGTGTGTTTGGAAGCCGCGACGACCTTGTACCCTATCGATGCATATTATATGCGCTACTCTTGATTTCTCGAATTATGCCCTTGTACTTTGATCTTGCCTCGGGGTGCACTTTGATCCAAATCGAGCAGAAAGCAACCCAAATCGAGCTCAAAGGAAACACCCTTTTTAAAGCCCGGCGCAGCTCCTGACGACAACCTTGCTCCGAATCTTGCTTCAGTAACGCTTAGTGGTGTTCACACCGCTCAAGTGCTCAGATTTACATCCATTCTACTTGCGATGGGGAAAAAACACTTTACGTGCAAATGTTCACTGCGTCCCGACGAACATCTCGTTCTTATAACCAAAAAAACCGAGCACGAGAAGGAGTTGGCCGCGTCTCGTAGTCTCAGTAGCCCAACGAGTACGGTAAGAAACCAACCAAGGATATTCGTGTCGAGTTTATTTCTGGCCCTAGCCGACGGTTTCAAATGTTAATATCTCGCAAGAAATGAGGGGGCTAGGTCTGGCTGACTCGGATCTCGGTCTCTCGGAGGCGATGATGGGACTGAATTTGAAAGATTCGGTAAGCACATTACCGCCGTCTGTGAAGCTCAATTGACCCACCATCACAGACGGCTGTGGCTGACATGGCATTAGCATTGGCTCTGACCGATGACGGCCCAGACGTTACCCAGCAGCCCTCCAAACTTTTTACATCGCGAGCCGAATTTCAAAGGACTCGTGCACCACATAATCCGACTTCTTTTACCCCTATCCCTATCACAGAGGCTGAGCGCAGTATCCAAGCACTCTTGACAAATCCTCCAACCACTAAGAAGCCTAATAAGTGCGATCGCCGCCCTCTCGAAGTACCAGCCGAGTTGGGGAGGAAATTGGAAGGCGAAAATAAAAACCTCGACATCGAGCAGTCTTTTGATATGGATGACAACGAGCAGACCACACGGATGCGCACAAAAGTGAATGCTGCCTCTGAGGTCGCTCTGTCCGTAGAAAAAACACTCCAACGTGTTCGGGATTGTTCGGAGAAGGAATTGGTAACGAAGGAGTTGAGAGGCCTTGAGTACAAGATCAGCTTCATAGGAGCTTCCCTACCGCCTGAGACGACTCCCCTGCGTTACGATGCTTGTAAGCCTCTTTCGCTCCCGAAAAGCAGCCAACTTACCTGCCTCTTCCAGCGTATATCACCGATAACCAAATCGAACGACTGGATTTAATTGCTCAGGTCATGATTCTCCTCGGAATAGTATGCCATGTCATTATCGGACTTGGCACTGATCCAACAAATTTTGTGCTGCAAACCGTAATGCTGCTCATCAAACTTGTCATGTCGTTGCATTCCTCAAAAACACCGGATGGGAAGGATGCTTATGATGCCCAGCAAAAGGATGTGCTTGAACAACTTCCTTCTAGCCTGTATGTGGCCATGCAGCAATTCAATATCGATGGGAAAACGGTCCAGTACGCTGTATGCCCCTCCTGCCATCATACACACGCACTGCAAAATACATCCTCTGCAGTCCCATCCTATCCTTCCACCTGCGACAATAGCATCCCTGACAAGTCAGGACGGAGAATATGCGGCACGGAGCTACTCACCACTCGCAATGGTCGGCTGCGGCCGATCAAACCCTTCCTTTACGCATCGTTCATTGACTACTTGGCCCAGATTCTAGCTGACCCCGAAATCGAACGCCTCTGCGACAAAACCTGTGATGATGCTTTTGCATCGTCCAAGAAGCCTCCACCGTCCCATTCGACCAATGTTTTTGACTCCACTTTCCTCCGAGAATTCGAGGGGCCCGTCCCTGGACGGCTGTTTGTTGATCGGGGCGATAAAATGCGGTTGCCATTCACCGTCTTTTTTGATTGCTTCAATCCGAATGGCACCAGGAAGCGCGGCAACCATGACTCCATTGGGATACTTTCCGCCGCCTGTCTCCTTTTGCCAGAGGAGATACGATACAAACCGGAGTATCTCTACAAGTGCATTGTCAACGGCCCAAAAGAACCATCGAACGAAGAGATCAACGGCTATCTTCGGCCTCTTATTGATGACGCCGTAATTGGTTGGGAGCGCGGTATCCATATCTCGCCTACCGGTGCATCCCCGGGCGGGCGAGATGTCGAGATAGCTTTTGTTTTATCCGTAAATGACTTGCCGGCTTCGCGCAAGGTATCGGGTAGTGCCAGCCACAGTTCACACTTTTTTTGCACGGTCTGCTCCTGCTATGGGATCCCAACCATGTATCGTACCGATTTCAATCACCGCGACTGGGGACCGAGGGATGTGAATGAACTACGACGTCAAGCAGAGGCATGGAGAGATGCAACCACATTGAAGGAGCGGGAAGAGATATTTAAAAAGTACGGTGTTCGTTGGTCGGAGATGTGGCGGTTGCCGTACTGGAACCCAACTCGAATGCTGGTCATCGACACTATGCACTGCATTCTGGAAGGGCTCGTCCATTACCATTGTCGCAAGGTTCTTCAGCTTGATGCTGCGGAAACATCCAATGCTGAAAAGCCCACACCGGCCTTCGAACATGATTGGCTTCCCTACGAAGCAGAAAAGGTCCCAAAGGATTATCGCGTTAAAAGCGAAAAGGAATACAAACAGATATTTTCGCTGCAGAGTCTTCTTGTCCTCCCCTTGACGGGTGAGGCAGCTACCATTCAAACTAAAGAGGCACTTGTGAAGAGGTTGATGGGGAAGAATAAACCCGCCCTTCAATTCCTATGTTGGTCTCTTGGCTTGCCGCTCACCAAAAAGTCGGAGAAGGCGGAATTAGCGGGATTTCTTTCTGAATGGGTGAGCCTGTTCCTACTACATCCGCCCTTGCTTTGTACTCATGTGTCGTCTCAGAGGTACACAAAGCCACTGGTCTCACCCTCGTATACCTTTCGCCCCAAAACGATTCCCCCAAAAGCCTTGGACTTTGTTCAAGAGGTGATCGCAAAAACCGTTACACCATCTTGGATCAACTCTGTTCCGAAGAATTATGGATACAGCGATGCTGGTACAATCAAAGCTGATGAGTGGCGCATCTTAGCGACTGTATACCTCCCCATTGCACTCATCCTCATGTGGGGCGATGATACTTCTGGGAAGTATGGTGCACATTTTTTTGCGCTTCTGCAACACAGCATGGCACTGTTTCAGGCCACAACTCTGGTCTGCCGTTACTCTATGACCAGTGAACGGGCCACCGCGTTTCGCAACTTTTTGAAAGAATGGGTTGACAACTTATACCCGCTTTACCCGCACACTAAATTTGACGAGCGGAGGCCGAACGTCCACGTCTCCTTCCATATCTATGACTTCTTGTTGTTGTTCGGGCCGGTTATCTCGTGGTGGTGCTTTCCGTTTGAACGCCTGATTGGGATGTTGCAAAAAATTAATACCAATGATCATATTGATGGTGAGGATTTTACCGAACCTTATCTTCCTAGAGTTGAAAAGTCCCTAGGCGAATTGGAGGCCACAATCCTCAAATCTTCCATGCGCGGTGCCAACCTTAGGCGATGGTTGAACCCGCCGGACTGCCCCCAGGTCATTCTTGAGTTTAAACGACTCTTTGATCTTGCCTTTACTCGTCGGGAGTTTCGCGATGAGGATGTTCCAAAACCTAGCAATGATCGGGAGCATGCGCACTACACATACAAGGGCTTCAACTATTCGCGGGCGTCAACCCATTTGGGCAACAGCCTTGTCCTCTTCTATCCCCAGTCATCATCTTCAGCGACCGCTGGGAGCATTCAAAAAATTGAAGTAGCTGGGAATGAAGTCACTTTCCTTATCAAACGCCAAGCTCCTCTCCCATCCACTAAATTCGATCCCTTTAAAGCCTTCCCCCATTTTCCCGCAAAAACGTACTCGTCGCATATGCTGGATGACCAACCCCTGGATTCCATTCATCCATCCAGGGTGATATCCCACTGTGCACGATTCGATTTCTTTGATGAACGGTCTGTTATCCTGAATCTGTCGAGGGTATTCATATCTCGCTCCCAACTTTTTTCTATAACTGATCAATGCGTTGTAGGACTGACTAGAAGTTGGATTTGTATATACCTCTCAACAGCGCGAGAAGATAGCACTTCTTTGTGTAGATAATGGTCTGAATATAGATGAAGTGGTCTTGGCTACAACTTTTCGGCTTCGGATGAGATGCAGCAGGGCGGCAGATGAACTGCAGCTCATCTGCGGTATTATTTCAGCAAGGCCGAACGCAGGACTTTCTACGGCGGTTTCGGAGATGGCCGAAAGTACGGGTGCAACTTATTGTTTCGGACGTGCCGGAACCGTCGCGGAAACTTTTGTTTTCAAAGTCCATTTCGGCATCGCTGAAGCATATACATTCAGATGGGCTGATACCGCACCTGAAATTACCACTGTCGAGTACGCCTTCAGTGCTATTGATACCACAGCTGACATCGATTCTTTCAGTCTTACCGAAAGCACGCCCGAATCTTAACGTCTCTGCATCGTTTTCAGCTTGCCCGATTGTAAAAAAATCGGGTGAACTTTCAGCCCGGTGGTGAAACTATTACATTCAGGGATGTTGTCAGCTCAGCTGAAATTTTACTTTCTCCGGTGTGACAACGCCTTGTGATAGAAATTACAAATTTCCGACATCGTCCAAGAAGCAATCCCAACTCCCCTCGGAGTCGTCATTGACCACGGGATCATCGTCGTCTTCCAAGGCGCCACGGGGTTCGGAACATATCCTTCGTCTTAATAAGGGACTTCAAAACCTGCAACATGGTAGTCCTGCGCAGGATGAGTTTTTTTCAGGCCGGAGCTCCACACTGGTTTAGATTGTGCGTAACAGCATTTCCTCCCAAGCAAACTTCCCTGGTTGTGTCTGGCTCAGAAACACAAGCAGATGAGCTTGGAATGCTTCTGCGGATGCTTGGAATGCTTCTGCAGACTAAATATCATTACCTCAAACACTCGGGGAAAAGAAAAAGAAAAAGGGGGGAAAAAAAGAACAAAGTCGAGTTTCGGTAAACTGCGTACATACATGCACTCTTAATTTAATCCTCATCGTCTTCGGAGGCTGACATCGCCTGTTCGGCATCCTCGTCATCTTCAGAGTCATACATCGCCTGCTTCGCAGCCAGCTTCTGTCCCAAGAATTCCTCCCAAACCTCCACGCCCACGCCCGAGTGCCACTTGGGATCGTTGAGATCCGCGCGGTCCTCCACAAGCTCATCCATCAAGTCGTTGGGATCGGGGTCATGAACCTCTAAACTAACATCGCCGCCAAGAAAATGGACCCGAAGCGACCATTTGAAATGCAGATGCCAGAACATTTTTGACGCGGAAAGGCGGGGAAGATGGGTAGCGAGTCTAAGCGGCGGCCCACTCGGGTCTACCTCCTGAGGGAGGTCCACGAATGTGACAATGCGGTTATTGTCCTGGGGTTGCACCTGAGATGGATACACAGTGGAGGCAGCACACGTACCTCGAAATCGACACTGAACATGTTCTCGGTAAAGGGCCCGGTCAGTTCTGTACACAGGGTGATCGCATTTTCCACGGTTCTGTAGAGCTCGTGCAAGCCCTCCTTGTTGGAATCTCTCTGTTGGTACGACTGTCCGGGAACTGGATCAGAGGTGCAGCCTGTTGTTTTAAAAGACGGTACCTCGTAGGCCAGAGAGGGTGGGAAAACCCGACCGGTGACACAACAAACCCCCCCATCGCGCTGGATGGCGGCATCGATGATAACTTGGGGCATTTCGTTCTGGATCGTAGTTGATAGTATATCCAACGGAGAGACGCAAATGCTCACATGCACATTGATGGAGGGGTCCTGGCTGGGCATCCCCGGACATTCGAGGAGGGCTTGCCTTTCCCTTTCTCGGAATGTCGTTCGATGAAAGAGATTACCGACCCTGCCACTGTAGGGCTGGCCATCTGCAAACAATATCAGTGTATTCGAATGTAGATGAGTGGAGTGCCAAACCCAGGAACGGACCATACACCCCAGGGGACAGTAACTCTGTAGAGTCGCGCGGTAGGAAAGGACCATCCGCAGTATCCACGACGTAGCGCAGGACGTCGAGTCTAGTCAAATTGATTCTTCGCAGCTGAAAGTTCACATTACGATCTCGGTAGTGATCGTCGATGATATCCAGCCAACGATAGAACGTCTCGATCGAGATGTGGTGACGCGCCAGATTCCAGCCTTTAAACATGCTGTGAGGGAACGCAGCGCAGACAGATGCGTGCCACGTACCTCCGCTCATGAGCGCTACTGGATACTGCTGGAGGCAGAACAGAAACATGTCCCGTTTTTGGGAGATGCACCTTTGCGACAGAACGAAACTAGCGAGAGGTCAGGGCGAGCATCGCCGGAAGAAAGGAAACGTACGGGTACGACATGGTGGTGCAGACGAAGGTTGTTTGCACAGCCTTGTGTTTGGTTCTGTGCCCACGGTCGCGCATCATATGACGCAAGTGAGTCATCAACGACGTCATTATTTTTGCATCCAACACATTTCCCACAGTGGAGCTCGTCTAAAGATGTTCGGCATGACGTCCAAGTGCTGCGGCGAACTCACGCTCGGAGTTAGCTGGCCTTGAGCTGGCCCCTAACTTTCGGTCAGCCATGAGAATTACGATTGCCCGTGTGAAACTCTTCTTTCTTTTTTTTTTTTTTTTTTTTTTTTTTTGGAGCGTTTGGGATAGTGAAAACTTAGTCTGCAGAAGCATTCCAAGCTCACCCGCTTGTGTTGCTGGGTTTTAGCCAGTCGTTGCCGGTGAAAATGTCCAGGAGGAAATGCCGTTACGCACGTTATTTAACCAGTGTGGGACTCCAACCCGTTAGAATTATCCTATCCCATTTCTATCATTCAAGGGTTGCATACCCACTAAAACCCCCTCATGTGTCCAGTCGTCCGGCAATGAGGCTTCATCCATAAGTAAGCCGCTCCAAGTATTCAAGACTTGTTTTTTATTCAATGCAAGTGGGCCAAATTTAATTTTATCAGTCAAGAGCCGATCTCGCTGTAGGGCTGCATTGACTTCTTTCAACCACCGATTATGAATTTCGGTTGTAGTAAGTCTCATGTCTGGATTGTCAATTACTCGGTTTAGACGGAGCTTCCATATCAAATGCCAAGCTACCGAGATGAGTATGGCAAACAGCCTTCCCTGTTCGGGAATAATAATACCTTTGTCCGAGTAAAATCTCACAAGATTGCATCCTAAAATCAGACCCCAGTTCAATGTAGGCCATTGGCTATATTTCTTCGACCAAAGTTGCTGTGTCAAGTTCCAGATTAATTTCTGGCCGGGTGCATCACACTCCAGCGCAATATGTTCCAATGTTTCGGGAACATCACAACCATGGCATTGTCCACGTATCTCGAGTGTGTTGATGTGGGTCCAGAAATCACCCACCCTGAATGTATTATGTATACACCTCCAGAAAAATTCTCGTGTCAAGCGTTGTAGTGTCGTGGATCGGGTTGATTTCCAGATCATCTCGTCAGAAGGTGTATAGTTGGAAATTTCTTGAACCGAGCACCGGATGCGATCGAGGTTTATGAAGGTAGATTGTCGTTCTGGTTTAGGATGTAACTTCCGTATAACCTTCGTGAAGAACCTCTGTGAGCCATGTGATAAAAGTATTCCTGGGCATTCAAACATGAGATCGACGCTAGTGTCAATTTGGACCTCAGGGCAGTGTTCAGTTGATAAGGATTTCGCATGGTTGTCTGAAACCTTTTTGAATTCAATACGGGATACTCTCTCATTTAGCCGTGCATATACGGCTCTGAGTAGATGGAATCTTGCATCTAAAATCCCATTTTCAAATTTCTCTCGCTCTTTCACAAGTGCCTGCAAAAGAAAATCGGAGGAGGAGCAGATGAGGAGTGGTACATCCTTCGGGGTATTCTCCAACACGATTAGTAGCCCTCCAAGTAGGGCTGATGAAAATGTTAATGGTATTTCGGGCCTATCAAAAGTCAATGACAGAGATTTGGTTTCCTGTGTAGCATGGGTTTCTGTCTTGATCATTACCAGGATCCGTGGGTCAAATTCATATTGGCGGATCACCTTGGCATGCAGAAATGCTGTTTCTTGGCTCAGATCCTGTCTGGGCATCGTACATCTCCTTGCTGAGATCTCACTGAGTGATTCTTCAGAGGCAAAAATGCGAAAGCCATTCTCAATATTTGACAGTGTGAAATCTGGATTGAAGACCATTACTTGATCCATTTCTATGGGTCTGTTATTCCCTTCTAACTCGTCTTCTGTCAGAGCAAGTTGTTCACGTAAATCATGATTCGGCATAGTTGGATTCCATTTCGGATGAATACTGTCTATCAAAATTTTTGCGGTCTCAATGCATCCTCCTGGGTTCTCGCAACCGTGTTGCGTTCGGTCTTGATAACATAATGGGCAGCCGCAATTTCTACGCCCTATTCCAGAAGGATTTACTTGATGAGGTTTTCTCGTGACAGTTGTTCTCCTCGTAGCAATAGTAAGGGCGTCCCTAACTGTTCGTACTTTATGATTCAATCTGAGGCACGTTGCAGCATGTCGGCGAGTGGCCATTTGATAGCGGATCTTATTGGTCGCTGGGTGCTTCCACATCGGCATTTGTAATTTTATATCTTCGCTAATCGACAATGCCGTAAATTTTAGGTGATATTTCCGGGCTGTAAGAATCATTCGTTTGATATCATGAGGAAGTGGAGTTCTTGGGGAAATTGGAATGTGGATATCTTGTAAAAAAACATTCAAAATTTGGCCTGGCCGGATATTGAGATAGTTCAACTCTAAGAATTTTGTCAAGATACAATCAACAAGATAACACCATGGAGCTCGTTCAGTTCCCTGCACGAGGTAAGACTGTAGATTCCACAAATCAATTGCTTCATTTCGAGCAGGGATATCTAGGATCTGCTTTCCGCCGTCAGCAGTGTCTAGGATCATTGTTTCATGAGCAACTCTTGCTTTTTTCCCATCCCATAGGAAAACATGTTCAGTCTTTATCAGTGTATCCTCGATATCATTTGGCATACCTTGTACTCTGGTCAGGTATTGTGTTCGGCCTCCAATGACCATATTTATGATGTGCCGTTTACCTTCGAGAGTAGGTTTTGATGCTTTCCACCTCTCAAGGTCACTTGAAATTTTTTCTAGAACTGTAGGCCATGGCGTAATATAAGGGACATCATTCCCAATCCATGCACCCAATATACGGCAGGTTTGTCCGTCAGGTATTATCCGGATATTATCATCAATAGCTCCAATTCGCATGTTAGTGTTTATTCGTCTATCCTTTAGAACCATGGCTCGATAAGAAGCTCGGCCAAACGGGAGTAGAACAGTCTTATGTTCATTGAATTTTGCAGTTGAAGCTGTACACCATAGTCGTAGAATTTCCCAGAGTGATTCCAAGTCATCTTTGGATGAGAGATAAATTGATGTATCATCCGCAAAGAGGGATATAATTAGGTCTTTGTCCGTTCCCGGAATTTTCACCCCTTTCAGTTTGGAATTTCGTACCAGGCAAGCTAGAGGTTCAATAGCCAGGTTGAATAGTAGGCAGGAGAGTGGGTCCCCTTGCCGTACCCCACGGGTAACTATGAAGGGTTCACTTATTTCCCCGTTGATCATTACAACAGTCTCAGCATTGGTGTAAAGGGTTGCAATTGTGTTGCAAAATTTTGGCGGGAAGCGCATGTGTTGAAGGACGCTGAGCAGGTATGAATGATTGATTCTGTCATAGGCTTTCTCCTGGTCGAGAGCTACTATGATTCCATTTTCTTCTGTTGCATCTGCGTAGTTTAGTAGGTATTTCGCGAGTTTCACTTGATCGTCGATTTTTCTTCCTTTCATAAATCCCGCCTGGTTGGGATGTACAAGAGACGGCGCAACCTTCATTAATCGCAATGAGTAGGTCTTTGTCATTAATTTGTAGTCACAATTTAGGAGAGTCACTGGTCTGTAGTTGCTGATCATTGAGGGGTCCCCTTTTTTGAAGACAGGACAAAGCCAGCCGTAGTTGAATTTGGAACTTTTGACAATGCCATATTTTTCGATGTCATCATAAAGATTCGTGAGGAATGATAGAACATCAAACGTTCTGTGGTCTGATCCTTCGCTTTGTTGGAATATAATGTCGAGCATTTTGTAGAATTCATAAGGAAGACCATCTAATCCGGGTGCTCTGCCGTTGTTTGAGAGTTTTAGGGCTTCGTGAATATCTTCACTTGTGAGTTCTTCATCCATTTCTTTGAACTCGGACTCAGATAGATGAACATTGCATTGTTCGAGTGTGATAGTGGTCGCCATCACTCGTCCGTACTCATCCGGAATATCTTTATTCTGAATTGAATCGTGGTAGTCCCTTGCCATGTGTGCCATCTTTTTGGGGCGTGTTTCATAGCGCGGTGTGGGAGAATTTCCTTCGTCGACAACTCTGAATTCATGTATTGACTCTTTTGGGTGGTAGCCTTTGGCCGAGCGAGTCCAAGATGTTGTTCGCAAAGTCTCGCCTTCAACGTCATATCGTGTTTCGGATAATGCTTTCTTTTTATCGGATTCTTCACGCAGGCGGTCCGTTATTTTTTTCTCCAGTAGGTAGGCAGCTACAGACCTATCTTCTTGCGGCATCTCCTCGTCATGGATCACAAGACTCAATTGAGTCTTCCATGTTCTTATCTGCTGCGTCGTGTCATTTGTGACAAACCTCAAGTAGTGTTTACCGTAAGTTATGACATCCAACTTGAATTTCGCCCATAAAGTCTGTATATTGTTGTCTGGGTCACGATCGGAGGACAGGAGTTCGTCACGGTCCTTCAGGAGTTGAACCGCTAGAGCCTGGACTTTACGCATAAATTTCCGAGTTTTCAACAGGTACAATGGCATGCTCCATCTTCCATGTCCTGGTTGCTCATCTGGCCTGCATGTCAGTTGTGTGATTACAAGTCTGTGGTCGCTGTTCACTGGGCAGTGTTTAATTTCCCAGCCGCGATAATTTTTGAAGTGCCGGTTATCAACGTAGATCCGGTCAAGGCGTGAGTAAGAGATGTGACTTTCGCCAGTCTGTCTGTCAGTCCTTTTTTGCACACAAGTATAATCTCGCGTGTCAGGGAAAGTAGCGCGCCACCCATCGTGTAAGCGTAACAGATCTTTAAGCCTACGGAAGCTTTCCGGCACGGTCTCTGCTGATCCCGAATTTCTGTCTAGTGGATCTTCAATAAAATTCCAGTCACCCAGTGCAACAGTCGGGAATGGTAGTTGTGGGTCGTCAGCCCATTTTTTCCAGAGTTCTTTCCACATTTTGTCTCTCTCTTCAGGACGGTTCGGAGCATATATGTTCAAGATGTTCAGTGTTTCTCCCTTATGCCATGGTACAACAATCATGAAAGCACGGCCTGGAATCAATTCATATTCCAAGATATTCTCCGTGTCCAAGATTTTTTGTTGAGAATAAATGCCACTCCGGCAGTAGAGTTCGGTTTTTCAGGGTGATCAGAGTGGTATAATTTGAACCAACGACCGAATATGTTATTAAATTGTGTTGCTGATACAGCGTCAAAGTGGGTCTCTTGGATTCCAAGGATACCCAAATTATTTATGTCTATAGTTTCCTTGAGGAATTTGAACTTGTGATGTTTGTGATGCATAGACAGGTTCGATTCACGGCCCGCAATATTGAGCGAGCCAATGGTTAAATTTGAGCGTGTAAATTTACCAGATTTCAGTATACGCGGAGGTTTGTGTCTTTTCCGAATTGCTAGGTTTTCTGATTCCCAGCTGTTTCCGGCCATGCCAGTGTAGCTTGGCTCTCTGTTCATGTCGTCTTGCGAATACTCTTGATGTCTTGGTTCAATAAAATTCTCGGATGTGAAGTTGGCGTCCGTGTTAATAATTGTATTCGCTGTAGAATTATCATGGTTTAAGCATGGGTCGTTTGACACCTCTATATCCGCCATATGCACATCCGGGAACTGGTGAGTACCTTCAGCAATATTCTCATGTATCATTGTCTCCAGCTCGGCATTTATCATAGCACCGTCAGCACTCATTGATAAGTGTAGAGATGGAGTGGTAATATTGGGGGAGGTACTCTTGTGTTGCTCTTCACATTGCTCCGTAACAGCCAGAGCAACAGAACCGTTACAGGAGGGGCCTAGTGACTGGTAGTCAGGGATAGGCCCCTGAGTACCCTGACTCCTGCTGATTTCACGTTCTGAACTCGCAGCCGGCAGGCACTTGCGAGAGGGATGTACCATTTCCCCGAAGCCCTCCCGTGAGAAACTCTTCTTTCGCTTGTGCCAGGATCTGCGGGGACTGGGCGAGCGCTCTCATCGGCCTCATCTGCCTAATCGCCCTGACGAAGCTAGAGCTAGCTAGAGTCACATTGACATAAAACCACATAAAATGACAACAAGGGGTGCCAGCATAAAAGGCCCGACGTGTGTGTGGGAAATGGCGAGATCTCCTGAGAACGAGCAGTACATATCATCTGGCACGTATAAAAGGCCCCACGTTGAACGTCAAGAGATTGACAATGGAGTGGAATGCTCAGTATCTCAACGTTGCGGAGAGAAACGTCCATGTTTGGGCTTCCGAGATCGGAGAGGGGGGGAATCGGTGTCTGGTGGCCGGTATGTCCCGGAACATCTCTTGTGAATCCTACTCAGCTGTCGCAAGGGTGTTGGACTGATGGAGGGATCACGGTGCAAACATTCTACGGCTGGCTGGCAGAGATTGTGATTCCAGGCGAGTGCTTGTTTGCACGTACTAGACGGCATCTTAGGCTCTTTATTTTCTAGGCAACTTCCCTTACGCTCTGGTGTCCGCCGGACAAAATACGCAAACCATGCCACCCGGCATCTTTAATGCCCACATTAATGCCTGCATGAGCCGGATGCCCGAGCAGCTCAACTCGACAGCAAGCCTCGCCACCGGAGACTATTTACTGTTCCAGATTAACAGGCAGGGTACCTTG
The DNA here is from genome assembly GCA_029289565.1 of Mycena galericulata. Classification (NCBI taxonomy): domain Eukaryota; kingdom Fungi; phylum Basidiomycota; class Agaricomycetes; order Agaricales; family Mycenaceae; genus Mycena; species Mycena galericulata. The sequence continues at coordinate 509,918 of JARKIA010000104.1, forward strand.
GAACGAGCGCTACCGAGGCTTAGATCACCAGTGATCACCGCACGCAATGTCACGAGAGGTGTTACAGGGACTAACACACCCCGGAATGCGCGTGTAAGGGTTTCAAGGTTCACTTAATGGCATTCTTATTAAACGCCAAACTCCATTAGTCACAGAGGACACGCCAGAGTGTTCGCGAACGGGATCTTCAATGCCGAGTTACTGGAACGGTTGTTCTGATGAGGCAAAGACAGCCCAATTTTAAGGGAATGCAAGTGGCCCACATTTACCCATTGGGACATATGAACAAGGTTGGGCCTCATTCTTCTTCGAACTTGTCACACTGATACTGGAAATCTAGGCGCGCTCTATATTGACTTCAGCGACTAGGCAATCGTTGGGAAAGGGGGACATTCCGGAGAATGCGATACTGATGAGGGCTGACGCCCATGACCAGTTTGACGACTATCAGTTTGGTTTCTGGCCGGTGGGAAAACCATTATCTTTGCAAATTAATTCCTCAACCTGACAACCGATTAGGATCATGGCGTGTTCAGATTTTATCGCTTTGAGAGGTCAGGTGCACCAACGATACTGCAAGGGTCGACTGTGCCGATGTATGCGCGTCTCGGAACAGCCACTACCGCAGAACCAATGGCCGAGCTCTTGAGAACTCATTTTATTACGGCCCTCCTCTGGCATGTCGCAGGTTTTGGAAGGTCCATGGGGCGTTAGGGCATCGATTCGCATATGTAGTAAAATGTTTCCTCCTCCTCATGACAACTTCCACCTGTGGATGTACTAGCAATGTGGGGTCACATCTATGTCCTGAATCCACAAATGCTGGTCCCTCCCTGGTCCCACTCACTGTCCGATATCGAAAAGATAAATCCGTCTGCGATGTCTTAAAAGATGCGCAGTCTGCGAGGGAATGCTACAAATACTCTACATCGAATGTGCTGGAGCCGAAAATCCGCGGATATGGAGGTTAGCGGGAAATTGGTGATACCGAGTCCGTGACTGCTGACGCCGGGGAAGGAAGAAGTCGGGCGAGGAAAGGGGATTTGAATGGTCTGTCGGGACGTCACAGAGCGCATGGACAAGCCACGAGAATTTTCTCGAGTGACCTGCAGCGAATATTCCGCTGATACGGAGGTGGTATCGTTAATCCGATTACCTTGTGTGAATGCTGATTCAGAATTGTGGTGCACTCCATCAACCCTATGTATATAAGCAAGAACTCCTGCCTCCCCCTTTATTTTGAATGCCAGTCGTGGAGCTGGACGACGCAAGGAGGGCGAAGGATGCTGCGAAAGAGACCAATAGGCTGCGAGCCAGCGGAAGAAGGAGTTGCCGAACGAAATAGAGAGGGAATGGGCGGTGATGAAGCGGCGGCACATGGTTAATGTCGAAGCCTTTGAGTCAAGTGCAGTGCAATGGGTTGCAAAGGGGTAACTCGCTGAAATCATCATCCAACGAGTTTTGCGTTGAAAATGGAAAGAGGCTGCTGGTGGGAAAATCAGGATCGGCTGAGCCTGATTCTGGCGGATGAACCGGTTTCGTGGCCGACACGAGGAAGTGTGTGGAGAGACGGTTCGCCGTCCCCAGGGTTTCAATCAGGGCTGGTTCCAATTCCGTTGGCGAGCTCGACTCAAGTGTGAAGAGAAAGGGGGACGGCTCAGTGCAGGAAGTTCGCATGCCGCTTATCTGGCCTGGCAGCGCGGTGTCACGGTGAGATCGAGTGAACAGTGATTGCTTCAGTCTCGTATTCTCCCTTGTGAGAAGATCAATGAGTATGCGTAAACTCATGTTCTCGTTGGTTATTTGGGCATTCTGGGCCACCAGCATAGAAACCCTGTCCTCAAGCTTGTTGCGGGCCCTGCTGCTCAGCTCTTATCCAGTAATAACCAGAAGAACTCACAGTCTTGATACGGTGCGCCTTGCGCTCCCTGAATGCGCACTGGGCAGCGCGATTCCTTTCCCTGTTCCGTAACGAAATCGAGCCAGGGCCGATTGCAGGTGCAGGGACGTCGCCTGCGCGCAGTTGCCCCATGCACAACCAGATAGCAAGTGACGTGGTCTTGCTTGTCTGTGTTTGCATCGTGGTCATATTCCCACGCTCCTTGATGGCTGGATAGACCCCCGGACAATCAGACCTCCTTGTAAAGGAAAAAAATTGTTGGACTTCTGGGAAAATTGACCTATGGAATATTCGAGGTCTTTTACAGTGAGCTCATGTTGGTAATCAACCCAGCACTATATACACCGCCAAAGTGCCCACATGTTCCCCCCAGCTGGAGTCTTCAGCTGGGTTCTACTTGTTATGAAAGCTGATTCCCAGAATACCGCCAGCTGGCGGCCAGATTCATCCAGCTGAAATTCCAGCTGTCAACCAGCTGGACCCGCATCTGAGGGATACACTGCGCTGGGAAACCATGAGGAGTATCGGCTGTGTAAATTCATTGTGAGCGCAGACATGTGCATTCCGTTTGAAATTCTGATCTTGCCTCCGAAATCCAATATGGGCGAGAAAATACACAGTGAGAGAATCACTGTGAGAGGCGAAACGAGTCTTTGCCCCTGTCTTGACCGAGTTCAAACTCAAGGAGTGATTTTTTTTTTTCGTCGTTGTGACTTTGAGCCAGTGAGGCCAGAGTGGCCAGTGCAACTGTGCAACGCAACATATTTCAAGTTATTATTTTGACTATCACGCGAACGGTACAACTTCTGGCCATGTATCTTCCAAGGTGACATGATTTAGTCTTTACTGGTTTCGCAGGTTTCCGCTCTAAATGGGTCAACCAAACGCGGTCGTGACCGTGTTGCGCATTTTCAACTTGGTCGGAATCGGAATCGGATGTCTTCAAGATTTGAAAGTTGAAGTTCAAGATGTCTTTGTTTATTGCAGACTCGTCACGTGCATGTTGACGCTTTCTCAAACTCTTCCTCCTCCCGCCACCACCGCATCCGCCGCTATTACCCAAGGCTATAGAACCCAATACCCGAACTCAGACTCGGACTCTTGCATGCTGGCACGCTCACGGCGCATCAATGCACGCTCAACTTCAAGGATGGACGGCAAAATGGGAGCAGCGAGCGTTAAGTCTCAAAGCACTAGTACTCTAAGAATGATCCTCAGCAAGCCCTCTAACTCTTCTCACAATTCAAGCCCTCAAAACTTCTTATTGTGCCCCGTCTTCTTCTCCGGACACTCAAGATTTTACTTCAAGACGGCGCGAGAGCTATCCAGCTCAAGATCAGATCTGTCCCCTTCGACTAGTTCCAGGCCCTCCTCTTCCTCCATTTCAAGTCATTTTCACTCGAACGCTCTCTCTTGTGTCTCGCATTCAAGACTGTCGCACGAAACCCACGAAAACGGAAGATTGATAATCATTGACTTGCTCCCCACAGACAACGTCGACAACGGCCATAATGGAGCCGCGGCCGCTGCGAAGTGCACTTCCCTCTGAGGAAAGCTCTCCAACATATTGGACTGCGTGCTTCATGTAGACGTGCTCGCTCGTATTTTGTTCTCGACGGCGGGACGGACACACATGACAAAAGTCTGGATGCAGCGCTGGAGTGCTGCCGCGAGAGGGGTGATGGGCCTCGCGGGGGAAGCGATGACCCATGTGCATTGAGATATTGGTCCCACGTGTTTCCATTATTTTCGCTGGCTTTCCTGCACAGCCGCTGACAAGAATACAAGTGAACGGCGGATTTCGGAGGCCCCTAAACTCTAGGCATTAATCATACGTAGGGGGCCTAGAGTGTAGGGCATTATTGACTGCAGGCACTGGTACCAGTCTGCCTATGGCATACTGCTCGCAGTAGGATTTGCCGCTCATAGGCAGACTGGCAACGAGTCTATTCAACTGTTCCGACAACCCCCGGAGTTGACCGTGACAGGTAGGAAATTTTAGACATGGGTGCAGAAGGATTCTGGTCAGTAATAAATCGAACGGCTGAGGAATGTCTCTGCTAAGTAAGTCTTTAAATATGTAAACAAACCTGTAAACGAACCTGTATACAAGGCGGTGAACACCCAAGAGCCTGGTTTCACCAAAAAATTCGTACCCATTCCACTTCTGAACGAAAGAAAGAAAATTGCCCAAATACGGAAAATATTACATAGCTTGATTCGCCGGGGGTTGAATTTTCCATGGGTCGCTCAGAGCACTCACTTCAAGTCCACAGACATGCTTCCACCCAGAAATTTGTACCCATTCCACTTCTGAACGAAGAAAGAAAGAAAATTGCCCAAATACGGAAAATATTACATAGCTTGATTTGCCGGGGGTTGAATTTTCCATGGGTCGCTCAGAGCACTCATTCCAGGCCCACGGACAGGCTTTCACCAAGAAATTCGTACCCATTCCACTTCTGAACGAAGAAAGAAAGAAAATTGCCCAAATACGGAAAATATTACGTAGCTTGATGGGTTCGTTTTGGATAAATGATAGAGAAAAACACAATTTACCCGTATATTGGCCGATAACTGGCCTGCAGGATACCATGAAACTTCAATATACACCAAATCTCAATATTGACTTCTGCCCGCGATATTTTTGCTCTGTAGATTCTTCAGAAAGGGAAAGCGAGACTGTACTCTGCCTCTCATCTCAAGGAAGGCGACTCATGCCGCGTGGTGTTGACGGCCTCAATTCCTTAGTCTTTGACGATGGTGCCTGGTGCAAAATATGTTGGTAGGTGTGACGATTTCTTTTCAACATGTGCGTCTGTAGCATCGATAAAAATTTGTAAGGAGGCTAAACAAAAAGCAAAAGAGTAACTCATTTCAAGGTTCTTAAGTTTCCTTTTTGGGTCGCTAGCGGTTGTTTGTACAAGTTTGTGCTCAATGCTAGGCCACGTACGCCACATCTTTCTTCCACTATCCCATGAGCCACCCAGAGAAACAGTGTATAGAGGGTTTTGGTTTCGCGAGCCCATCGTGCGGGCTGCATCTCCTGATCTTCTCCCTTCAACAAGAGAATCCACCCTCGATGGTGATACTCGGCGCGATACAATCCGGTTTGTCCATCTATTCCATGATGACGTACCGCCCGAACTCATCGCACTCCGCGCCGTCGTGATGATAGGATCCACTTAGGTCGTCGAGGTGGTCCCCGAGCCGGACATGGATTGTTGCTGTTTGGTGGAGAGCGAAACCCTAGGCCCGAGAGCCCCAGCAGGTATCGCATTGCAGTCCCCGTCCATTCCTCAGACGCACTCCACACGCAACCGGGCCGCGAGATGCTGGGAAGAAAGGTGGAAAGGACCAGACCCAGACGTAGGGAACGATGCTGATACGGGGTCGACTCTGACGCGGAAGGTGACAATACGGCTCGAAATCGGACTCAGTTGAATAATTTCGATTCTTTTGATCTGCCTGGGATTTTATAACTGATGAACAGTGGCGTGCAATTGATCAAACTAACGCGGAATGACTCGCAAGCACGTGGAGAGCATATACAACATAATTGAGGAGATCTGGGCGGAGGGGCGATGTTTCCTGACCGGATTCTTTGGTGGTTCGGGTGGAAGAGTCCCTTCCAGACGGGCACGTTGTTTGCTACCAGTCCCTCGCGGGCGTCCGAGGGGTTTAGGAGCCGGTTCTCCGTCATCGACTGGCTTCTTCTTATTTTTATTCAATGAGCCCTTCGGGCGGCCGGGTTTTCGCTTGATTGGCAGGGGGCTGGGACTGGGGGATGGTGGGGACGAAATGGGTACATTATTATTTGACATATTGCTACAAGGAAAGCTCAGCTCGATTGATCGGGTTTAAAGTCATTTACTCAAGTCTAACGGGCGCGCATGTTGGTCGCAGCGAGGACCCTAGCACCCTCCCCATGCCGGTGTAGTCACATCGGGAATTCAATGGAGAGGCTGCCGTATTTACTGCAGTGCGTTCCACGGCAGTTGCAGTGTACGGCCCCGCGCGAGTGGAACATTCCAGGTCCGCGATCCGCCGAATGAAATTCTGGGTCCGCGACCCCCATATTTCCTGCAGTGCGTTCCACGGCACTTGCAGCGTACCGCCCCGCGCGAGTGGAACATTCCGGGTCCGCGATCCGCTGAATGAAATTCCGGGCCCGCGACCCCCGTTCCTGCAGTGCGTTCCACGGCACTTGCAGCGTACCGCCCTGCGCGAGTGGAACATTCCCGGTCCCAAATCCACCGAATGATATTCCGGGTCCGCGACCCGCGTATTTCCTGCAGTGACATGCATTCCGGATCCGCGATCCGCCGAATGACTCGCTCACTCAGACAACACTCCGGGTCCGCGACCCACCGAATGACTCAAACCCCCAGCGAGCATAAATGGCACGATGAGGAGTATGGGGAATCTCACCTCTCTCCTTCTCCCCATTGACTGCTCGCTAGCCATCTAACTTTGCTACCCACCGTCCTCTCCCTGGCGCACTGTTTTATCACTACTAGTTTATCTGCGTACTTGGATGTATTTATTTATCGGTCCGCGGTCGAATACCATCCAGAGTCCGTCGCTGGATGCGACTGCGCCCTCGCTACACCACGTGCCCCTCAACGCAAGCCAGTTAGAGAGACAAAATGACACGGAAAACACGCACCTATTACTGCCAAGACTATGCAGAGCATTCATCGCCGCAATCCCCTCTTCTGAGTACACTGCGCTTGGACCAGGCACTTCTGGGCCATTTCCTTCGTTGCTCCCGGGATCCATCATGTCGTCCGTGGGTATGAGAATGGGTGCTCGAGACAGATTTAAGTAGGCACCGTAGGATCCCTGGAGAGGCTGTCACAGAGGAAGAAGATGCAGATAAAGAAAAGAGGTTGATGCAGAGGTCTCGAGTTCAGAACAGCTAGGCTTGTGGGTGTGGATTGAGTTGTGAGGCAGCAGCGAGGAATCAGACATAGCCTCGCTGTCGGGACTCGGAAGTGGCTATGCCGGATGTACCGGGCCGTTTTAAACTCCGACGCTATCTAAATACCGGTATCCCCCACCATGGGAGCCTTGACATCGGATATCGGAGGAGGTCCGACAAAATCTCGGCTGGGGATCCCGAGAATCATTCTGTGATCTCCCGTTCGAGAGGTTTTAAGAAGAGGACATCATTGTATACTTTGGCCCCATTTACACTTGCCACAGTATATCTGTACATCTCTCACACACCTGATGCAAAAAGCGAAGATCCACGATGCGTAAACAATCTCTTTCACATTTTCGGTGCAGAGGTCCGTGCGCGTACGTACCGTTGATGATCAATCAACAAACAGGACCCAACTTTGCCAGCGCGCTTCCCTCCATCTCCTCCACCATTGCCTCCTAACTCTCAAACCCTGCTTCGACAACGCTGCAAGGACTGCTTCAACTCTCTCACCCCCATACATCAAGCCCTCAGGCTCACATCTGGTGTCAAGACTCAGAGAAAGACCATTTTCTTCTTGCCCGTCGTCTTTCAAGTTCCCTTCAATCACCTCAAATCTCCCTTCAAATCCAAACACCTGTTGCTACCTTCCCTTTGGTTATCTGCTCAAGCTCAAGACTGTCAACATCTTTGGTCTGCAAGTTTTCCTACAATCAAATCTGAGTCGTCCAATCAAGCTCTCGCCCATTCTCGTACTTAGTTATTATTCTCGTACTTAGTCATTATTTCACATTTACAGTGTTTTATTATGTACATATTGTGAATAAATTCATTTTCTGGCTATTTTATCTGCAATGAAAGGAATAAAATGAGATTTGAACAGAACTTCAAAAGCTCACGCTGGGATGTCGCAGGGATACTGGATCCCAGAATACTCAGGGGATTGCACGTTTTGATATCCCGGCGAGCTCCCCTCGGATCTCCTCGGTTATAAGTCCCGATATGGTAGTTCGGAGCTCCCGGGGAGCTCCGATTAAATTGGTGGTGTAGTAACGAGCCCACCGATGTTTTAGTCGAAACGTAGAGCTAGGGTTAGGTTTAGCCTTATATGGTATATCTAATCTTATCTATTCCTATATCAGGCTAAACCTAACCCTAGCTTTACGTTTCGACTAAAACATTGGCTCACTCGAAATTTGACAGACTCCGGTGTGACGGTTCGCAGATCCCGTCGCAACAGCAACGCTCGCCTCAATTCCGGAGAGTGTCGAAATGCGCCACAGTGGCGTTCTTCGGAAATTAGCGGAGAAGTTGATCGCCGATCAATTCTTTCTCGTGGTAGATACTAATAGGATAGGTAGGTAGGTAGGTAGGTAGATTTACACGGCACGGTCCCGCTTAGGAACGCCGGTTTGGGGAAGTATCCCGATGTACTACAGGCAAATATGTACACCATTGTCCCCCACCTCTAAAAATCTTCCGAGCCGAGCTCACGCACCCGGTCTCCCGTCACGCTGTAGAACCCAGTCGACTAATAGAAGCAAAAAACTCAATGTAAAAACACGCCAACTCTCCTCCCAAATCTGCACCTCAAAACCAAAGCTCATGAAGATCAGTTACTCTTGGGCCTTGCACCATATATATGTGCATACAAGGCAGCTTGAAGAGCCGGTGATCCAAGCTTCAAAAGGTGCAGAGAGATTTTTCGAGGGAAAAGTGATGCATGCCTCTATATTGAGCAGGCATGACGTTAGATCACCATAATGGGTACACAAATAAGGATCGGGGACGCCTGGAGCTTGGAGCTTATTAGACAAGGGAGGTACAGGTAGTACTGTATGGATGAATAATCATCATCGCAGCCTCCCGAGAATTTTTCTTCGCGGCATATCCTTCTACATTCTGGTGTCCCAAAAGATTCAGATCCAGCGGCATGCAGTGCCTGTTTGTACTGACAGAATCATTTAATATATATTGTGGTTTACGGGCTCGTCCGAGAGTGTTTTCTCCAAATGGAATCCACAAACTCTGAAGAGGCCAGAGCTGCGCGCGCACGAAAAGATCGGAGACGACTTCTAAGCGGTGGCAGTGCATCTGCTGACTCAGCAAGGCGCCAGCGAGCGGCACAGCGGATAGTCTGGGCCAGGGGGCGCCCAGTAGCGCTATCGGTAAAATGCACTGGTACTGTGGTCTAGTATTTGGCCTTTGATGGCCATGTCGGCAACATGTTCTGGCCATCAACTCGGCTGCACGCTAATGCGCTTGAAGCAACTTGAGCTCAACGCGGGGAGGGTAGATAGATTTTTTCGAAGGGATGATCGCACTGGCGGCAGCTACCCGCACTGTCCGGTGGGGGTTTTCAGGTACTTCAAGTTCGGCTTTGATTGGACTGGCTCGGAGCACTGTTCTGTCCTCGGGTTTTATATCCATAGTATTGAAGGCAGTAGAGAGATGGTATTCAAGTGAGAGTCAACAGAGAAACACGTTGCCTCACCGCACGATGAAGGCGCATTAAAAATGCGTCGTTCATTAGTTCGCAGCCGACTTGATAGCCAGAACATGTTGCCGACATGGCCATCAAAGGCCAAATAGTAGACCACAGTACCAGTGTATTTTACCGATAGCGCTACTGGGCGCCCCCTGGTCTGGGCGTCGGGCGCGCAAGGCAGACTCAAGGTACCTCGGGAGGAATGCTGTTCAGGGGAAATTTCACTTACAAGCAAAACGAGGCCAATAGAGACAGAACTGAGCTGGATGCATTGACTTTCTCTCGGATGACATACTTTCTGTCCACTGAGCCACAGGGGGCATTATTTTGCCTGAGCTAACTTATGTAGAGACACTGGTCACAACACAAGCTGCAAATGCAGAGCAGGTCACGGTCTGAGTCCGAGTCGCACATATCCGATATGATGATATCCAAGTATCCAAGTTTTAGGATTTGGCACAGTTTCAAGTCCATCGCGTTTGGCAGGTCCGAGCGGAGGCCGAGCAGGTGTTAAACCATGCCAGGGACGCAAGGAGAGCAGGGACGCGAGGATAGAGGGATACAGGAAGAATACAGGCCATTCGAGTTTTTCGACATGAGAGTCGATAGGAATCCTAGGATGTGAAGGTTACGACTAGGCTTGACACTGATCGACAGCTTTACACACTGATCGACAGACTGTCGGCCGCATCAGGACAAATGACATGTGCAAACGCCAATGCATGAGAAATAGATTGCATTACATCGCAAGCCTACATGCTGCGGCCGTTGGCAAAATTGATGAGATTCACCCTTGGATACACCGGTGGAAATAAATATTGATGCGCCTGCCACTTGCTGCTCAGAGCAGCTCTTAACAATTACATTCAGGTGCTTCAAAATAACTTTAGAGATATGCCTTTACGTTTCACCCCAGGCATGGGCTGCCGTAGCGACAACGCATTCTACTTATCCTTTCGAGAATATTTTGTGCCACCCAATTTGGAAGGGTAGGTTGATCGCGTATGTTGATCGGTGGTCTCGATCAAGAGATCGTCTTACCTTTTGGCATTCTTCGACGTCCATGTTTTTAAACACCGATCAATGAATCAGGTTCGTCAAGGAAACGAGAGCATTGGGAATTGAGAGAAACGAGGACCCCCGGGGAGAGATAAAATATGCGCACAGCCACAAAATTCAACAAATATTCCACAACCTGATTCGCCGGGGGTTAATTTGCTTGCGCGCATGTTGGGGGGTGCATTCATCTGGTAGGGTGACTTTTCTGCCTGTTAATTTATTCACCGAGGCCCGTAGGATGGCCGGTGAGCCATAAAGTCTTTTGTGTGGATTCTAATATATCTAACACCATTTACGAGCCCTCAATACCTTAAGGAATATGGTTACGACAATTGATAATGGCAGAATGAAGTTATTTTCAAAAATTTAATGCTATGCTAAGTGTGAGACCTCATACCTCAAGTTTGACTGCCATATCCAATGCCAAATTTCGTGAAGACTAAGAATCCGTTCGGACGAATGAGAAAAACCTGGGTTATGTGCCCCTGAAACGAAATTTCCGGTTACTTCATTACGAGTATTGGCCCACAAAGACTTTGAAGATTTGTACAAGTGAAATGAGATGTCTTTGAGCGGGCAATGGTCAAAAAAAAGAAGAAAAAATCTGTAGGTTGTCAAAAAGTGACCGCATGTTGTGCCATTGCCAGCGCCGGTTTGTCCGCAAAATCCTGAGAATCCACTGAGGTTTGAGTGCGCTGCGAGTGAGACAAGGTCTTTAATTTTCAAACGCGTGACTGTTTTAATTGTATGCTGAGCTCCCTCATTTCCAAACGCGTGACTGGTTCAATTGTAAAGTGAGCTCTGCCATTTCCAACCGCGTGACTATTCCAATTCAACCTCAGCAAAGCCCTCGTTTTGGCCCGGTCCTACCCCCGGTAATAGCCAGACAAATCCTGCGCAGGTTTTCCCGCAAAAGCCTGGAGGTATGAGGCTGCTGGGAGTGAGACAAGGTCTTACAATTTCAAACGCGTGAATTGCATAGTGGGCCCTTCCATTTCCAAACGTTACCAGTCACGAGTTTGAGAATACAGTTGAAAAGCTCATAATGCATACCGCTGGTGGACGAGCAAATGCGATGCATTACGAGCATTATACGTTATGAGAACACCATTACAGTGAGAAGAGGCGGGTTGGCGGACAAAACCGTCCCACAGCATTATGACCTTATGCATTGTGCTTTTCAACCGTATCACGCGTTTGGAAATGGAAGAGCAATTGGAATAGTTTGAGAGAGTAAACCTGCTCACCTGGTCGAGGGCTTGGCCACAAAGATGGCTTTTGTTGAGATACAATTGGAATACTCACGCGTTTGGAATGGGAAGAGCTGAATATACGATTAAACCAGTCACGCGTTTGAATATGGAAGGACTCACTATTCAAAATGTAAGACCTTATCTCACTGAACTTGTTCAAACAAATTTGCCATGGTTACTGAAAATTTACTGATAAGTCCGATCTCAGCCTACATACATCTATCTATCTACCTGCCTCCATTTTGACGGACTTTCTTCTCTCTATATGCATCGGCTGTGAAACAAATACATTAGTGCTCTCGGTAAATTGGAGTGCAGCCACTCAGCCACCGGGGTTCTGAACAGCTCAAAATTGAGATTCCGTGGGGAATAAGAATTGCTCGACCTCATTTCCCACGCAGGTATCAGCAGCTCCGCTCCGTCTACGAGCCCCTCCACGGTCGGTGCGCAGAAAAACCAGATGGGCAGGGTGATCCAATCAATATGTCCGCCTCGTGCCTCAACACCCAGACACTTGAGTTCGTGCTGAAATTTCCCTCCGTTGTCCAGAATTCATCGAAAACCTATGTGACAACTCTTTTGTTGGCGTAGGGTACTAATGAGACTACTTTGGATTGGCTGAAGAGCTCAAGCGTAAATGTTACTGAGTGAACGCTATTATGCTAAATTATTAACAAATATTTACAACCATGGCCAGAAATTTTCGCTGATGGCTCCTCACATAAGGGTGCCGGGGTTCTGTCACAGACTCCGATCCGAGTCTGTCTTACGAGCAAGTAAATGCGAAAGGACGCAGCTACGAATATCTTGTACATTTCGTGGCGTCCGGGCTATATAGCAAAAATTGGACGTCGAATTACAATGAGAGGCATGAGCGTTGACTCACCTCGTAAAAGGAATGATAACCATCGGGACATTCTTTCTCTTGATCGGTTGTCGCGAGGATATTCGCACCCTTCCCATCCTGGGGTGAAGCGCCTTGAGCTTTATGGGGGGCTGCCGTACTTCCTGCTGTGCTCTCCACGGTACACACAGCGTAACGCTCCGCGCGAGTGGGCCGCCCCGTCTACATGTGCAGCGGGGCCGTAATTCCTGCTTGTGCGCACCCCGGCGCAAGTGGCGTACCGCCCTAGTCTCTCGTAGACAGACGCTTCAACCTAGAAAAAGTCTGTTAGTTACCACGGGGGTCCGATCAGGTCACGATTTATTACATAATCGTCGGAGTTTAAAACGTGGGAAACCTTATTCCCACCGCGGTTGCGACGCGATTCTCTGCCTCTTTCATGATCCCAAACTGCTCTTATGGACCGGAAAATCCGCTGGAAGGATGCCAAAGGTCTCAAACCCCCAGGACAATTGTCAAAACCGCCTCTATACTGCGCACTGGACAGACGGCCTCGATGATAGCTTTTGCCACCGCAATTGGTGATGGAAAGTCGGCGTTTTTTGTGCCAATCTTGGTCCTGCATGAGTACAATGCAAATCGGCATCTTGAAATTCTGCCGGACCCCACCCGAAAGTTTAGCTAATAACCTCGTGCATGCCTACCACCTCTTCAGTGCGACGGCCCGCGAGCACCTTTATACTACCAGTGATGTATTCTGGAGCTTGCCGCCGCGGACGAGCTGAGACCGTATATCTAGGGTTTTATCCTTTGCTTTATATATTAAATTGAACGTACAGTGCAAGCTCTGTGTCTCATATCCTGGACGGCAGGATTCAAGCTTTTGCCTTCGAGTTAACATTTTGCAGTCTGACATCGGAAGGCCTCTCTGTCTGCCCTGTTCTCACTTCCCAATTCTCTGTTCTCAATCAATTCGTAGAGTACACCCTTGAAACTACATTCAAAGTATGGGGTTTTGCCCTTCTGGAGTATGAGAGAGTTATTGGGTTTTATTGTGACACCACCCCGGCGGACGCCCGAAATCTATGGGGTTTCACAGATTATGGGTTACGATGGCCATGGGTTATGACAGCTTTGACTGTATTATGACATTTGATGCAGGTTGAATGATGGAAAAATCGGTCACAGGTCCCACTGCCCGCCGAATCTAGGGAAAGTTGAATCTAAGTGGTCACAGGTCACAGCTCCAGGAAACTGTTTCCTGCTATCGGGCAGGAGCCGCCGAAGTAAGCGGTTGCCAGATGCGACGATCTCCGATAATCTCCAACTCCCCTCTTTTTATTGCGATTTATTTTATTTATTTCCCCCGCCGCCATTGATATCGGGCCAGAATTTCGCTGGCTATCACCATAAAATCTCGCCAATAAAAGTGGGCCTCCATATTACAGCCAATGGCAGTACCGAAGGCGCGAACCAAAAAATTACCGTTTTGGGTGAATATTGATCCCCGCGACCGATTCACCCATATCTCGGTGGATTGAGATGAAACATAGATAGATAATTCGTAATAATTCATGCGCAATTAGTAATAGAAAGAAATCCGAAAAAATATCATATCTTGGCTTGCCTGGCATTTGAGGCTCGTCGGTTCATAGATTCGCACTAAGGAGTCCAATTCCTGTCGGAAAGAGTCGCTTTTTTGGGAGTGTGTCTTTCAATACGTATAGAACAATGTAATAGAATCAAAAATACAAATACTTGCTCTCCTTCCTTTTGTATCCTGCTCAACAGTATTTTGTACTGCCAACACAGAATTCCCTCGAACAACCTGGTTTCTGACTCAGATGAAGAAGATAAAGTATTGGAAAGGGTCCGATGGTACCTGTCCAGTGTAAATGTGCTATTCGGTGTATTATGCCAATATAATGAATGACCTAGTGCTCTAATTCGCAGATCAAAGTGCAATATATATATAAAATATCTGCTTGTGGGCTCTGAAAAGAGTCCTCACGCAGGCACTAACAGGCGCTAATTGCTCGCACGGCCGGCGCTAATTATCCCTTGCCGCCTTCGGCCTCACACGCCACCGTCGGGCTTTCTGCGGCGATCACTCAAATAATCTCGAACCCCAAATCCACTCCCCTGCTGTGTCACTCGCCAACTTCCGTCCACTTTTCCGGTCAGCGGCATGTGCCAATTATGCGGCGATCTCTTAAATAAGCTTATACCCTGTTTCCTCTGCTGTCTCTCTTTATAAAATTGCGTGCATCTGTCCAAAGCCTTTTAAACCCCGTTTATGGACCTTTGAACCCGAAACTTTGGAAGTGCCCGTCAATTAGCGCTCTTGGTCCACTGTTGAGTGCGCAGTATCTTAGCGCTCAAAGCAATCTGAACAGCAATTTTCTCATTCGCGCCTTCAGTACTGCCATCTGCTGTAAGTATGGGTTTGTTGTAATGTGGACGTGAGGCACATAATATGTACACGATGGCTGAGGATATGTTCCGGCCGTAACACAGGGCGGAAAACCCCACAACGAGGCCCAGCAGCGGTGAGCATGTATGGGACCGGCCCATTTCTTCAACACGCAAGCTTAGACCCAACTAGTTATACGAGGATCGGCGTGGATCATCCGGAGGAGGAACATACAATTTGGCGCAGCATTCGACTGGAATGATGACCCGTCTGCCATGGAATGGACTAGTTCTCTATGCACAGTACGTGGTTTGGAGCGTAACGCTGCCCTTGGTGGCTGGGAAGACGTCAACATACTGAATGCGAGTTGTGGAAGCCCTGGAATGAATCGGCACAGAATAGGAAACTATTCTGTTTTCGAAAAGGCATTTGGGCAGCGGCATCTCAATGTGACAAACTATTCAAGGGCCGCTGGAAAGCGAAATAAAGCCTACGGAAATAATCCTAAGAGACAGTCTGCCGTGGAATTTTGCTGACCATCACCCCAGCCGCGTCGAACGCCCTTACTATCAACTGGCACAATATGTTGTGTTATCAGTCCTATTCATAGGCCCTACCATCCACGCAGCAGTCGCCCAGTTGGGGGCCAGATGAGCTGGCAATAGAATTCAATAGAATTCAATATTTTAAACAATTAATGAAATCAAATTGGCTGGGAAAGCATGGATTTTTCGATTCATTGTCTCTCTCTCTTTATGAAATTACGCCCGTCTGAAGCTTTTAAACTCCGCTTTTGGTCCATCAGCCCCAAACCTTTGGATTCTCTCACGCCGTAGTTTATGACTCAAACTGTACGGTAGATGACTAGTTATGATTTACTCCTAATAGGTGCGGCAATCAGACCAAAAGGAGGGCTTCAAGAATTTGTATAAGCCGAGACACATGAAAATTGCCACATTAGGCATTCAGGGCGAGACATGCACAGCTGCGTTCAGAGTGCCTATGGGAGCGTATATCGTGTTCTATAGCACTTAAGTGGACTCGTGGGGTCAATCTAGGTGCAGAAATGCGGTGTCCAGTGCCGGAAGTGACTCATGAACTAACGGCAAAGAATGTGTTATCAACTAACAAGATGGGGCTGTACCATTCATGCTGAGGCCAGTCTGCGTATTGGACCAGCGAAGATGAAATCTACTCCCAAATTACGCCAAAATCTAGAGGAACGAATCTCACCACTCGAAACTCTGATTCTGGATGAGCAGGGTATCGGAGTCGCGGAGGCAGTCATAAGTCGTGAAATTCACGCGCATGATTTTGTGGGTGTAGAGGCGCTCGCCGACAATGTTGACATCAGCAAGCTCTTGCAGGGAATACTGCGTCTCGTCACCGTCGTATGGCTTGTCGAGTGAGCGGCTGAGAAGGTGGGCTTTCAAATTTGGCAAGAAATCCTAATACTGCTGAGATTTCGTACACAAGATTCAGAAGAATTACCGACCTTGGTCGCCGGGTCATTTTGGGGCAGTGCCCGTTAGGGCTATGTCTGACCCATTTTGTGTCCTGCCCTGTGGATACAGTCTGGATTCTGATTCGCGGCTCTTCGGAATTGCCGTACAGTGCCGTAAGTGCCGAAATGCGAGCCTCAATGCACGCAAGTCGATCCACAAATCGATACGAGTGATATGTAGGCCATTCAATTCAATTCAATTCAATTTTCAATTCAAATTCCATTATAGTGCTGCGGGCCCCTTGAGGCCCATGTCCCACTCTACGTGAGATGACAGCGTAATTACTGGCTAGCTAGGGATAGGAGCGGTGGGTAAGGTAGGCCATATATAAATGTCCTAGCATGAATTGGGACCATTGTGAGCGGGAGCACACTGTGTTTAACACTGGGTCTGCCGACCTCTGCCTACCATAGTAGGCAGACCCTGTGCCCACGAACCCTCAAAATGCAGTGCAGTCAGGATTACTCATGTCCTAGCAAAGTCGAAGAAAGGGCCGTAAAGGGAGGGTAAATGGGAACTCGAGCTGTGATGGAGCGCACCGTATTTCTCATTTTCCCTGTCCTAAAATTCCCTGCTAACCTTGCTTTTCATTGCCCTTACCTCGGTGTCCTCGCGGTATTATCTGCCCCATACACAACATTGTCGAGAAAGGCCGTGGAGCGAAGGGAAAGGGATGGCCTGGGAATTTGACCTGTCAATTGGTGCATACGTTCTTGGTTCGGACGGACAGAGAGTCGTAATTTCATAAAGAGGGAGATGTCCACCCACAAAGCTCCTGAGGGTAGACATGACTGTTTTTGCTGTGCACAATTCCTGTCCACCTGTAATGGGCATGTCCACCCACAAAGCTCCTAAGGTAGACACAACTGTTTTTGCTGTGCACAATGTACCTGTCCACTTTTAATGGGCATGTCCACCCGCAAGGCTCCTGAGTGTAGACAAGACCGTTTTGCTGTGCACAATACAGTGGCGGCCAAAAGAAATGAGCGGGCTCATTTCGACCTTTCGACTGGTTTGAGCTTATTTCTTGGCTGAATCACTCCGAATAAGATGTAGGCAGTACCGTCTACTTATTCTCTGTCAAAGACGCCTCTCCAAAGACCAAAGACACTTTTCCAAAGATGAAGACGCATAAAGACGCCTTCCAAAGACCAAAGACGCCAAAGACAAGTGTGTTGTTTTACTGATGAAAATGGAGATATAGTAAGGAAAGAATTATCCGACTTCGAAGATTTCAGACATATTGAAGAGCAGTGTTCCACCACCTCATGCTCTGCCTCATGCTCTGCCCTGCGCACGCCAACGCACGGCGGGAACTACAGCGCCTCGGTGGCCGTGACTCCCGGGACCTCACCAAGCTACTCACCAAGCGCGAGGTCATCCCGCTCCTTCTTGAATTCATCGCACAATCTGGGCGCTACCGCACTGTCTTCGGGGAGATCCCGGACGTCCTACCGCTGGAGGCCCCCACACGGACGGAAATGGCCGCGATGCTCGGCGCCATGTCCCTCCCACAGGAACTCCTCCCCCAGCACGCACCACGGAACGCGGGGCTGGACTGGGCCCCGGCACGCCAACCCCCACTCTCGCAGCCCTGCACCGCTGAACCCCACCCCCTGCACGTCCCTAGGACGTGACGTGCATCACGCCACCCGCCGCCGTCCGCCGGCCATCGCCCATTAAACCCGCACTGCCCTGACTCCGCCCTTGCCCACACCTCGCCACACCTCACTTCACCACACCTTACCTTACATTATACTCACCGGCCGTAGAGCCACTTTTAATCAGCGGGACTTCCCCGCTTTGGGCGCGCTCTGCGCGCCCTGAGTGCTGCCGAACTTACAATCAATGCTCACCACCACATAAACACAAATAGTTTTACATACGTACATGAGATATCCCTACCATATCCATATCGTACGCGACAGAGGGGGAATAAAATTGAAGTAAAAAAAGAAAAAAGAAAAAAAAAAAAGAAAAAAAAAAAGATGAATTTACGCGTAAGTGCGTCATTCGAAAATCTATCCCATCCCGCTTTGACTCCCATAGCATTCCCGCTACCTTCAGGTAGTGGGTCTTAGGCACAAAACTTTTTTCTGTGAAAGAGATTTGCGAAGTTGTGGGAAGCTGTTCAGCTCTTTGTCTGTTGCCCACCTTTTGCTTTTGCTTCGTCGCTTTGAAGCTTGCGCTTTGGCTTCACTTGACCCTTCGGCCCGTTCGGCCCGATTTGACATGTGCCGTTATTGATCGCTTTCTCGCTCCTTCACCACGGGCTTTGACAAAACTGCTTCTATCTCCCTTCTGGCCTCTCCCGCATCTCTGCGACTGCCGCTTCTGCTGCACTCTTCGGGTTCCCGCATCACCGCTCGCGCCACTGTTCCACTCCATTCTGGACTCTTCTCCTGTGATTTGTCTCTCACCGTGGTTCAAAATATGATTTGGTACCGGGCAAAGATTGGCTTCTTCACCTCGAAGCTGAGGGGCACTCTCTCAAATCTTCTTAGACGGAGATCACAGTTCTTGATTGATTTCTATGTAATGGCCTCTGAATGTGATTTACCATCCATTCACCCTCTGCTTGCCCATTTAATTCGCTGGGCATTCAAACTGACTTGAAACCGGTTTTACTGACGTCCCTGGACAGACTACCTGCCTCAGAAAAGTGGCCCAGCAGGCCATTTGATTCGCCAGGCATTTAAACTGAGGTCAATATCTATGCAATGACTTGAAAACTCCTTTACTGACGTCCCTTGACAGACTACTAGCTGCCTCAGAAAAGTGGCCTAGCCGACCGTTTAATTCACCAGTCACTCAAACTGAGGTCAATGTCTGTACAATGACTTGAAACCTATTCTAATGACGTCCCCTGACAGACTTGCTGCCTCAGAAAAGTGGCCCAGCAGACCGTTTAATTCACCAGTCACTCAAAGTGAGGTCAATGTCTATACAATTACTAGAAACCTATTCTAATGACGTCCCCTGACAGACTTGCTGCCTCAGAAAAGTGGCCCAGTAGACCGTTTAATTCACCAGTCACTCAAACTGAAGTCAATGTCTATACAATTACTAGAAACCTATTCTACTGACGTCCATTGACAGACTAGCTGCCTCAGAAAAGTGGCCCAGCAGACCGTTTAATTCACCAGTCACGCACACTGAGGTCAATGTCTATACAATTACTAGAAACCTATTCTTCTGACATCCTTTGACAGACTACATAGCTGCCTCAGAAAAGTGGCCCAGCAGACCGTTTAATTCACCAGCCATTCAAACTGAGGTCAATGTCAATGCAATGACTTGAAACCTATTCTACTGACGTCCCTTGACAGACTAGCTGCCCCACAAAAGTGGCCTAGCAACCGTTTAATTTACCAGTCACGCAAGCCGAGGAATGCAATGATTTGAAAACTCCTTTACTAACGTCCCTTGACAGAGTGATCGTGCTAGGACTGCCGTCTCCTCGCCGTCTCAAGATCAGGCTCCGGGCCGGGCAGAGTCTGTAGTTGGACAGTTTCAGGAAGTCGAGAATGTAAGGATAACAAACTGAGATAAGAGGTTGAAATTTGGAATGTTATAGCATCTGTTTATAAGAGACTGAGCTGGGCTGTGATTTGTATCCTGCTCAATTCACATTTCTCGGAGTTATTTGACCGAATCTTTGGAACTGTAAGAGCCTTGCAGTCTGTTTTTCAGTAAGAATGTTTTTGCTGAGCTTGAATGTTATTCCAGTCTCGGCTATGATCTTGAATGGCAAGAACAGTACTTCTAGTCATACTTCAATATGGCCCAGTGAGAGCTGGTCGACGCGGTAGCGTCAAGCCGAGCGAGCTTTAGGCCACCAGAAATCCTGCTGCCTAAGAATAATGGCGATCATCTAAATAAATAGGGCAACACCCATGTATCGAGTTCGGATTAATGTTCAATTATTCAGAGGGTCTTTCTGCTGCCCATTTTGAAGGTTCAGCCCACTGCCTCAAATGGGGAAGCTTGCTACCACACTAGCTGAAACATTGAATTTTCGTACATTTGGGCTTTTGTTAAAGGTATTATTGCCTGCCATGGGATGAGCATTCCATGTGGCCTGGAACTCTGCACAATCTGCATTTATCATGTCCAAAAACAAAGTATCCTCAGCTTTCGTTGCCTCTATGACAAAAGCAAGATTTATCTGCTTCTAAGGGGGCCCTTTCTTTCCAGTAGGTTTACTAGAATGGGCTAAAACTGGAATATGAATCGCGTACGCGTGCGCCGTTCAGACTCGTTATACGAGATGATCGGCCACGCCCATCCGCTGGCGTTTCAGTTGCCGGGGATCCTTGCCTCTTCGGTCCCCTGTTCGTCGGAGCTGCGCG
This sequence comes from Mycena galericulata, assembly GCA_029289565.1. Classification (NCBI taxonomy): domain Eukaryota; kingdom Fungi; phylum Basidiomycota; class Agaricomycetes; order Agaricales; family Mycenaceae; genus Mycena; species Mycena galericulata. Next base: position 530,659 of record JARKIA010000104.1, read on the forward strand.
TGTGCGCGTTAATATGTCAATCTTGTGTGTGGCTTCGTCCTTAATATGTACGCAGAGGTGTTTCAGTGAATGAAATCTACCTTTAAGAAACCCGATTGAGTGCGAAACATGGATACATGGTTATTGAATTTTTCGTTATCAGGGAGCTCTCGGAATGGTGATTTATAGGGTGCCGTCAGCCATGTATCAATCTAATGGGAATTGTTACATAAGTACTAAAGTAGTGTACAGAAAAAGCGCACTGGATTTGCAGAATCAGCCCAAATCCACTCGCCCTCCTGAAACAAATTGTCGTGATTTTGAGCAATGGAGGTATCGCGCCATGCTACAGAGTCGTGTGTACTCCCGACATGCCTGTACCCGAAATCGATGATTTGAAGATTCGGAAGATTGACAATCTATCGAAGAATTGAGCAACTGAATGGGAAGCAAGGCAAAGGACAAAAAACATGAAAGTTCAGCGAGTAGTTACACTTCCTGTCGAAGTAACTCTCCCCATACCATGTCAGCTACTGGTCCAGGGGTATCAATGTACCATCGACAAAACACCACCCGTGCCTCCACCCATGGCACGAATGTTTGCTGACCCAGCGCTTCGCATTATCCTTCTCCTCAGGTGTGGGCATACGCACAGCAGACTGCATGAAGTCAGGGTGCAGGACAGCTGTCATGACACGTTGTGTGATGAGATGCACTGTGCCCTTGCCAAGTCCGGCCCAATTCGCGACACTCTGGATGCTGGCAGCATTCCCATCATGCCCGAAACGGTAGAGCGCGACAGCCAGCTGCTGATCCACTTGCAGCTGAGGGTGATTCGAGTTGTTGTAGAAAACAGGGTCGTTTTCCAAGGCTGCGACAAGAACATCGAAAGTTGGAGATAGGAAGGGCCGCGGGTAAGTGTGTCGCATGGCTGCTTATAACGCGTCTCGTGCATGGCCTCGATATTCTCCCGGATCTATCATTGTAGAGCTGGAGGTTGACCCTCGGAGTCAGAATCATTGTCCGAGCTGTTCTCATCATCCCCCTCTATTCCAGACATATCTGAGTCACTAGAGTCGCGCAGCATCCCGAAATCCACCGGTCCCCACTCGGATTCCGAGTCTGACTTCGAAGAACTCGAGCCTAGAGAGCGCAGGTCAGGCATGAGCTCCGAGCTCTCATCAGAATCAAACGTCGTATCTGTAGTGTCCAATGGCAAGCCGTCCAGCATGTCGTCTGCAACAAATCGCCAGTCAGGACCCAAAAGATCGCTCCAAGTGTCAGAGAACTCGCTACTAGCATCCGACGAGCTATCGGAGGAGCTGTCCGAAGAAGAAAGTACTGTATAATTTCATTCAATTCGTCGGTCACGCGTCACAGGGGGTGTTGACGGCGACGAACTTTGGTCAATGTCACACGTCACCAGGGCGGTTGACGAATTGGTTCTGAGTTTCGCGTTTACCTCCAAAAAGTGTTGTGTACCCCAAGAAAATTCCTATGAAAATATACAGTAAGGCATCAAGTCTATGGCAGCAAAGGCCTCGATTGGATTTTCTCGTCGGATGCGGGCTGCTGCTCGTCGGCGCAATAGAATTTGACGCTGTCGGCCTTTGTTGTGCCGTATGTAGGCCTTGAGCAGAGCAGCAGTACGGCCTGTGCGCCGGTTTGCTGGCGGCATCTCGACGTCGGGAATGGCGGCTGTGCACGAGAGCACGTCATGCGAGACGTGCTCCACTGCATTTCTGGTCGAAAATCCTGGAGATTAATTGCAGCTTAATCCAAAAGGAAGTGGGGCGGTCTAGATTCAGCGTGATTATTCGCACGATGATGGCTGATTAATCACGTTCAAAAATACCATAATCCTGTGTTAATCCTTTCATTAATCCGACCTGAATCCCTCTACTCTGACTGCCCCTAATCAAGGCATCAATCAACCTGCCCTGATTTCAATCATTACACTCAAAAATTATTGATAGGGCACTATAGAACCCACCACCTAAAGTTAGTCAGCATTCCATCAGATTCTCACCAGTTTATTTTGGTGAAGGCCTCCAGAGGTAAGCTGTTACAGCGTAATAAATTGTGAGATGGGAACAACGCAGAGCATTTAACCTAGATCACAAGATGTTTTCATGGGGTCAGATATCAGCATTTTTATGTTTCAGTTGCAAGTTGTATCCAAAAACCCTGCTTGCTGCTGATAGTTGTCAGCAAATAATTTTCATACAGTATATGTGCCATATTGGATTGGATTTTTAATATATTACAGGAGCGCGCACCGCAGCACTTCAATTGAATCCAAGCAGAAAATGGCCTTTGCTGTTGCAGACCTTGCGGCAGGTCGGGGGAAGTGGTACTATAGCGATGATAGCAGAGTTTGAAATGGCTTCCGACAGACAGACATGCGTAATTTCATAGAGTTACTCACTCAATCTGGTCTCTTGGTTGAGTTTCATTTTCATTTTTATTTTTCCACTCTCCTTGATTATTTCATTCTACCGGAATTTCATTCCAGGTAATCTTCACAGTAGAACCAGACAGCACAATAACAGTACAATAGATTGATTTCCATCTATGGCAAGTGTTTACATTGGAATGCAGAGCACAAAGTCTTCCTGAAAAGGACCTAGGGCATTAGAATGAAATCTAAAGAGACAGTTCTGACTGAAATTGCGCTGGCTATCACACAACCAATGTCCCGTGAAAATCCGGTTTGAAATGGCTCCAAACAGGGCAATTTACTGGTTTGATGGGAAACTCGGCACACCAAGCCACCATTAAATTGCATTTGTTTACATTGGAATGCAGAGCACAAAGCCTTCCTGAAAAGGACCTAGGGCATTAGAATGAAATCTAAAGAGACAGTTCTGACTGAAATTGCGCTGGCTATCACACAAGCAATGTCCCGAGAAAATCCGGTTTGAAATGGCTCCAAACAGGGCAATTTACTGATTTGATGGGAAACTCGGCACACCAAGCCACCATTAAATTGCATTTGTTTGCATTGGAATGCAGGGTTACAGCGTGGCGGAAGGTGCGGACGACGCGGACAATTATCTGTCTACCTTGTTATGATGGAGCCCTGGGTATACTTGGCTTCCCTTCATGCCGTCGACCCCGAGAGAAACGGTCCGGATCGCCCCATTTCCGGTCGTTTGGCGAAAACCTCGAGAAAGCCAGCTCGTGCTGGTTTAGCAATGATTCTATATGTGCGTTCCGAAGTTTGCCTCCGAGACATGATTCGCAGGTATTTGGCGGACCAATCGTGCGAAGGTACACTCACTACTTGCAATGCTCTAACTTGTTCTGAACAATTCTGTAGCCCTGGACATATCAACAGAGTGGTGCTGCGACCTCGACCATCCGAACAATCCGGAACGCAAATTCGACAAGCGCACCTTCTTCCCAGGTCGTTTCATCTAGGCCGGCGAGAAGAATGCCATTTACGCTGGTGACATTGACGAACCGGATCGTGTGCACCTGAATCCACCCAAGGGGAAGAAGAGGAAGGCCAGAGGACCCCAGAATCGCAAGCTTATTCAGCGCGGTCACCTCCAGGACCAACTCCTCACCTGGCTGGCCTCGGCCTATGCTTCCGATCCACTGCGCGCCGTCCGCCCCGCTTCCTTCATCCTCGATGCGAAGGCGATCAAGGCTCTGCACCCTGATCGGCTCACGTCCGTTTCGCAGGTTGTGTCGGCAGTGCAGGAGACGGAGGAGTGGGGGATTGAATCAGCTGACCAAATCCTTGCTGTTGTTCCGAGTTTGACACCGAGTTGGAACGCCAGTCGGACGAGCACACCTCCCGCGTTGCCTCAGCGAAGAACAGACAGGCTACGATTGAATAAAGTCAAAATGTAAGTGAAAGAACCAAGTAGGTACGACGGCTCGACTCGGAACGGACGGCCACAATGGCATTTTGAACCCCGTGCCTCACAATGGAACCGACCATCCGGTTGGCACTGTCGCGGCAGAGCCCACTAAAAGGTTTCATCTTTCGCTTCAATCATTGTTTTTCCAAATACAAAAAACAGTAACTGTAACCACTATTGAGGTGTGACATTGGCAGAAGTGAAATCAAGTTGTGCTTTCGAGGCACAAAAGAAGAGGAGGCGAGAAGATCTCGAGACAGAAAATGAACAAGAAAAGAAAACACGCTTTGGGTTCCGAAGAGAACCAAATGCAACACCAAGTTCAATTTTTACATCACTGCGGCTTTAGCATAGCTCAGAGTAATGCAGTTGCCGGGCACGAAGCCTAACAGCTCAAGTGCATCTATCTACTTTCCTTTCATTATTCCAACACTCTCGGACTGCCGGAACGAGCAGGCGAAGTAATGGTGTTGTTAAGTGCTGGGTCAACGAGGTTCCATTTACTGGTTCACTGCGAAATCTCGGCACGTCTTGCGGACATTCAATTGCAGCTCGTTGGATTGGTATAGAGAACTCTCGGTGCCGGCTCTCCGGAATCGGTGATTCAAGATGTTTTGAACTTGTTTAGAGTTTTGTGGGTCTCTGGGCCTTTGCGTAGATATCTTGATAGGATAATTGACAAATTCACAGTATTCCGGAGTGTCCTCTATCCTTTGAGGTTTCTTATCGGACAAAACACCTATTTCTGCTGGGAAATGCCCCGGTTGTCAAAGATCTCGGAAGAAATTGAGAGATATTGCAAGAAATCCGACAATTTATCAAATCTTGCAATATCTTTCAAGATCTTTCAAGATCTTTCAAGATCTTCAAAGATGACATGAACTTTCAATGTTGACCCGCGTATTCTTTTCCGAGATCTTGAAAGATGTCGGCAAAGATCTTGCGAGATCTCGATCAAATTTCGAACCCCTCCCGGTGTGGTACAGACCAGTCTCCCAGAACACGGACGCGCGGAGGTCGGGCACGGTGTGGGTAGCAAAAGCGCTGGGAAAGGTACAGAGGCAGGCATGTAAGCTAATCACCGGCGCACTCAGGACCACTGCAACGGATGTAATGGACTTCCACGCCAACATTCTGCCCGTGCACATCCACCTCAACCGCTCTGCCTTCAACGCAGCGGCGCGACTCGCCACCCTCCCCCCCTCCAATCCCATTCACCGCATCTTCCGTAGGTGGCGCAACGTCCCCCGGTTCCACCGTTCTGCCATCCACCACCTCATCGTCGCCTTCCCAGTATTCCGACACGAGTTCGAGACCATCAACCCGCAGCACGCGATCCCACTGGCGCCACCTAGAGTGACCATCCAGCAACGGGTAGATCAATTTTCGGATCAATATCTCAGTTCGGCGGCTGCCTGCCGTAGGTAAGTTGAGAGCAACGTGGAGTTGGCTAGACTTGTTGCCAGTCTTCCCAGGGACAGCAACTCTTCAGTGCAAGTGCCGTAGGCAGACTGTACAACTCGGGCTGTGTACAAGGGGTGCGCGCGAAGTTTGAATTTTTTTCTTCTTGCCTAGGTTTCGTCAATTCATCCTGGTTAACATTCGGGAATATTCTCAATATATTACGCTCAGTTGAAAACTTTGGTTCCTGGGGCCGAACACCTCGGGCTCGACTTGGTGATGCACCTTACACTTGAGTTTGGTCGGAAATATGGACTTGTGCCTCAGAAATCACACAAAATGTATGTGACATTTCTTTTGTCCACTTACTGTAATTTTTCTTCACTGCAGGCACTCCCTGGCAAATTCTTGGCCAGTCCAAAAATTTTGTCGGTGAATGCGCAGGAAATGGGCTTGTATTGTGCCAAAAGCCTTTCAAGAAGGGCTCTTTTCCTCCAGCACATGCTCCCCTTCATCTACTATGATATCGGTGATCGGACTAGATAGGCCAGAAAGATTGAACTCGCATTACCGTGAGTTTTGCACATACCCCAAAACAACCGTTACACACAAGTTGGATTTCGTTACAAAGCATCAGGGTGAGGAGACTGAGCATGTACATGAATACTTAGCCTGTGATCATTTGCAATACTCACAGGAAGCTCATCAGTTGGCACCGAACCAAACTTATCAAGTTGGCTGCAACCTGCTCAAAAAAGCATGCAGGTCAGTTTTACATTTGAAACATTATATTTCAAAACATGGTCCCAACTGTTATCCATGTGTGTAGGTACATCACCAATGTATAAGGGATGCTCTAAAAATTTTTAGGACACTTGAAACCACCTTTATACCTGCTCAATATGGTAAAATCTGAGAAATCATGTTTCGACATTTGGACAAACCTTCACCAAAACACTTCAAGTAAATTGTAATCTGGAGTATTTATACTGTCTGATCTCATTTCTGATGTTTATGTTGCGATATCTGGTCTCCTTGGTGCCCTATTATTGAAATAGGCAAAAGGTGTCATTTGAGACTTTTGAGATTTATCATGGTATATTGGCCTATATGTTGGACCAGGAATGTTCCGATAGATTAGGGGAATCAGTAGGTACCCTCAGAACGCTGTCTATGACCCTGTGGAATGCAAAATAGGGTGAACAAGAGTGTCAAACAAGATCACTTCAAATCGTGAGGTATGGAGTACCCTGGGTGCCAATTGTCTACTTTCCTAATATCAATGGATGATACAATGCCAACAGTTGTGTTTTGGGATTTACCACATCATGATGAGCGCATAGTAAGGCCTGAATGCAATTTCCCTAGATGTCCAATTTGTGATGTTCTTCATGACCAGAGTATGATGCATCACCAGGAGGGTGTCTGAGGAGCATGAGGGAACATGTCAATGTATCCAGCAGTTATTTCCATGTGTATATCCCCAAGATATTATCATCAGGACCCAATTTATCAAGTGTCACTATTTCCACCCAATTATTCCACAGGGCCCAAATCGGAATGCACCTCATTCCATCTTTCAACATCCCGCCCCTTTATACATAATATCTGAAAGCAATAATACTCAGACGGGCACGGATAAAGTGAACGGCTATATTATTGCTTTCAGTTAAGTTACTAACAATTCTCCGAAAACATCCCAAAACAAGAAATTTTCGTTCGCGCCTTCGGTACTTGCATTGATCTGTCTCTGATAAGTCTCGGGACGTTATCGGTACTTACTGATACTGATCGCTCAAAATCACACGGTTTAATCTATCCGTCCATAGCCGCTGGCTACGGATCCTTCAAAACTTTCTCATGTTTGGGGTAGTCCATCGGTATCTAGTAGGTATGCATCAAAAAATTACATGGCCGGTCCCGCGTAATTTCATCAACCGTTGTAACCTGTCAATTGCGCTGGCATGTATCTGTTCAGAATCCCCCGAGGTTCCTACGAGTCCCTACGCATCTAATTTTGAGTTCATCCGTTAGCATATAACTGGCTGTGGAGATGATAGTTCTCATGTCTGTCAAGGAAATGAATAGTTGTCAAGACCCACCGACTTGTCATTTGACCTTAATTGGTTGTCTCTGTGTGAAAAATACACGGTATTACTCCGTTTCACCGACCTTATATATACACATCCTCCCCGCCGACACCCACAGCTACTCGAGCACCCACTGCATTTATGTCTGGAAACCATCCACTGAGTGGTCCGAGAGGGCCTCGAGGTGTACAACCTTCTGTTCCTTCCGCTCCTTCTGGTCTTCGTGGTCGAGGATCACACAATCCAACTGGTCCATCACCTTCAGTACCGACCACTGTTCACGGAAGAGCACCTCAGGCTCCAGCGGCACCCACTTCCGTTGCTTCACGTGGGGCACCTATCCAATCCCATCACTCTCCAGGACTGTCTACCACCTTGATGAGTCGAGGTCGAACCACTGCGCGGTCACCGTCCGTTCTGGGGTTTGAGTCCCAGAATCCTATACCTGGAGCATCGCCTGCGTAGGCGATCTTCCCTTTTTCGTTTTGCTGTGTTCTAAGCAACAAATATTGTAGATCTCCATTGAGTTCTCAGGAAAGGGAACACAACAACAGCCTTTCTGCTGTTTCAGAGGAGCCAAGGCTTCGAGCCGCGGATACCTCTGACCCTCCTGGTCCTCACATTGCAGACATCTTGGATCCACTACGTGCACGGTTGTACCCACATTGGTATATCCGATGTGTAATAATCCTGGTTGCCATTCTACACACCCGTCATCAAGTTTCCTTTCGCGCCTGTGGTCTTATCTTGAGCTGTCTCAGCTTCATATTCTTGCGACTTCCTGGTGAAATTCTTACCCCACAGCACCCTATGCCCAAAACCTTGAAGACTGTTTTTTCTTGTCTAGGTCTACAGAATGACAGATTTACCCAACATATCCTATGCTACCAGTGTCACCGACTCTTTGATCATGATACACCCTCTGATACACTTTGCCCGGATTGCGCTATCGCCTTGTTTCAACCCGCTACTCGCCAACTCTTCCAGTCGGTGGTCTCTTCCATTACTGGTACACCACTGGAACCAAGTCGAAAACCACACTTGGTCACCCCCACCCAGCTCTTGTCTGATGGCCTCCGCGAATTCTTCCAAAGACCGGGAATGATTGCAGCTGTTAATTTATGGAAGGTCCGCCCTACTGTTCCGGGGGAGGCAAGGGCTATTCAGGATGGCAATGTCTGGAAGACAATGAAGGGTTTTGATGGTGAAAGTTTTTTCTTTGGTGAAAGCAGTGAGGGGGAGATCAGGCTTGGAACTACATGCGGTCTTGACTGGTCCGTTGACCCATCATTTCGTTAACTTCCTGCTCACTATTTCAAGGTTTGGTCGTAAGACCAGTAGCTATGGGCCGTCACACTCCTCTGGTGTTCTTTCCTTTTGTATTCAGAATTTGCTAGAATCTGAACGGTATGGATCTTCACAATATTTTGGCAACTTTGACAAACATAATTTGATAGGTATCGAGCCGAGAACCTGATACTCAACGGAATGCCGCCAGGACCAACTGAACCAACTGCTGATCAGCTACAACACCACCTCAAATTCATTGTCGATAATTTAATTATGTTATATGAGAAGGGAATAGTAATAATGACCCCGGAATACCCCAATGGTATGATTATTCAAGCAGTCAGGATGATTACTGAACTGTTGTGTTTCAGGTATTACTGTGCGTGTGGTGCTTGTTGGAATTATTGCAGACCACCCCGCCATGTGCAAATTATGTGGATTTGCAGACAAGAACCACAATGTTTCACCTTGCACCAAATGTACTGTTACACGTGACAAGCTAGCCTCAAAGAAGTCGCTCCGCAATGGTACGTGTCTTTGATGCCTTAGAACCATGTATGGCAAGTTGAGTTGGTTCAGAATATCCACCTCGTGATGGTGAAAGACATCGGCAGTTGTGTTATGAATATGCCGCTCTTCCCACTGCCGAGGCCAAAGATTCTTTTTTCAAGAAACACGGCATTCGGTGGACGGAATTTGCACGGCTCACCTATTTTGATCTCGTGAGATATACTGTTGTAGATCCCATGCACAATCTTCTACTCGGTAAGAACATTTATTGACTCAACTTGAATTGTATTAATCACAACAAAAGGCGTTGCCAAAACACAGTGGTACAGCCAGTGGATCAAGACCAACACCCTGCGTGCTGACACCGACAAATTCTCGCGGGAACTCAGTTTCATCCACAAGTTCATGGAAAGTGTAAGTTACAATATTTATCAGGGGTGGCCGTGATGCCGATTTTCAAAAGTACGAGTCTCCGCTATGGGCTGGACACCTGCCTTTGCGGGTAGGAGAGCCTGCTGGAGGGTCTCTTACAGCAGATGAATACAAATTTGCAGTGGCCGGTCCCTGGGCAATTATTGTGAGTTTATTCTTTTTTAAAAAAAATTGCCACTCAAAGGTTTGAAGATACCTATTGTCTGGGAGCGGTTCTTGCACGAATCTGACAAAGATTATGCTGCAGTGACTAGAAGAGGAATGTAGGTGCTTCAGTTCAAGAAAATCCATGCAAAAGGACCCAGACTGACCATTTTCCCGACCCATCCGCTCGGTGTCCCTGGTGCGAGTCAAATCTCGGTTGGATGGGCAGGAAAATGGCGAGAGGGTAAACGAGGGAGGACATACCGTACTATTAGGTCGTCTATGAGGGAATTGGGGCCCCCAATGAAGGGCTGCGCCGCCTTGTTGGTCAGATTGCCTAAAATCGCGTATTCACGCGTTTATGCGCCGATTTGGGCACCGATTTGAGTGGGAGAGCGTGTATAGCGTGTATCTGGGGCCTAGACAGCGGTTGAAGATGCACCGGTTGTGCAAGAAGTGCACGATGGTGCACGATGCGCGGGGAGATGGTGGTAAGAGCAAAGGAAGGCGCCGGTAAACAGAGGTAAACAACGTCCTGATGGGTTGAATCTAACAGTCTCGCGGGCACGGAAGACCCTCGGGTGGTCTTTTCCTTCAGCCTGCACTCCTTCACTATATCCGCGAGGATATCTCTTCCGCGGTTTAGGTATCCCGTATATGCAGCCTTCGTTCTTCGTCCTTTGCTGAATTCTTCGCGCATAGCTGCTTTTTCGCTTTGAAGCGCATTAAACTGGGCGGTCACGGTACCCTTCTTTCGGCCACATTTCTTGGCTGTGGGAGCGGGCTTCTTCGCCGTGGCTGTCCTGACCATTGGAGAAAGAGTGTTGTCGTTGTGGCACAGAAGTCCTTTATACTAGTGACGGGCACCGCCATGGTCTGATCCGTCACCTGTGCCTTGATTTGTTTTAAATCACGCTCTGCCGGATGCGGCTGCCCGTTCCCGCCGCCGCTCCATTCCCACCGCCGCCGCCCACAACCGCTGTCCGTTGCCCCCGCCGCTATCCGCTGCCCCGCTGCACAGGTCCGCTTCCCCCGACGTGTCCGCTGTTCGGCGGTCGGGTCCGACCCGCTACTTGCCTCGCATCAAACAAACGAATTTCAGACTCCGGCCGGCAATCAGGCGCTCGTAGCTCTGCTAGGCTAGTGCCTTCTTCTATCTCTTCTATCTGCAGTTTTCGGGTTGCGCGGGGGAGACCACCGGACCGCCCTGTGGCTCCGCTGGGCCCGCTGCGCGGTGCACGCTCCCCGCGGGTTCCGCTAAGTGAAGCCAAGCCGCAGCAAAAAAAACAAATATATTTCAAAAATAAAAATAAAAATGGCAACCTCGGGACTGGAACACCAGACGACAACGCCAGATGGGGGGACAACCACTAGGCTACAGAAGGCATAGAAGGGAATATCGCTCGGTCGGTTAAGATGCACCCGGAGGCCACGTGCCCCTGAAGGTACTGTAGACTACTTACATGGTACAATGTCAATAGGTAGGGCGGTTGGAAAATCTCTTGCGCCACTGGAGGACTTCAAAATGTATAATAGCATCTGCCAGAGAAATTCCGGAGCAAACCCCATCGAAACGAGGCCAGGGTCATCGAATTTGGTTTTTTCCCCCGCAATAAGTGCAATAAGTGCCAATAAGCACTTGTCTCCGATCAATTTACAGGATTTACGGATCCCGTGACGCCTGGCGCGTGCCAGCGCGTCGCGAGTTTGCTCGTCCCTGGGCCTTTCAGACCCCAAGTTACTATACAGTAAGTGTTGATTCAGATCTTGTCATGCCATTACACGCTCGGAACTGCTTCACGGGATATATAGTGGACCCTCTACAGTACAGTCACATCATTTTTGGCGGTATCAAGGCTTTCACTTAATGGACTGGCATGCTCAAATATTGACCCATACAGCGGTGGAGGTAGTTGCCCATGAAATTGGCGAGACTCCTCCAAAATCTTCACCCCCTATAGCATGCAAATTGGATTGTAAATTAACTATGCTCGCGAGTCTACGAGGTTGCAACATACCTCTGTGTGTTCATTCACGTGTAGTACAGATGCTAGCGCGAATTTGTCCACAGCGGAGACAGCGGAGGCATCTGTCATCTATCTCAGTATAATTTAAATTCTGGTCCTCTTCTTGCTCCTCCTCCTACCTACTCGTCGGACGTTTTCATGCGTCAACCCTTAATTCCGTGTATTGGGTCTATGTTCGCCACCCTATACCCACATCGCTTGCGGTGCGATTTACTGTACCATTGGTGAAAATGACTGTTCCTGATGGCGGATGTACAGAGAGTTATGTATGACGCGCTGCACTGTGCACTTGCCGACTTTGTGCCGACTCAGCATTCGGGACGACAGCCCTCAGGTTTCGGGAGGACAAGAGTGTGGCGGAGGAGCGGAACGAGTGAGATCTGGAAAGGGGCGAACGAACATAGGCTCGAATCCAGCAATGTCGATAGACAGGCTGGTTCGATCTGAGTTTGAGTGGGACGGCCCCAATAAGCGCGTAGGGCTGATTCGGCCCCATGGGGCAGATCTAGATCTCGAACCGGTAACTAACGTTATCTTATCTTGGATTTACATGATTTACATATACTTGTGTAAATCAACACAGATAAACAAACATATTACACTTAACTATCATGTTTATAATGCTTATAAACACACTTCCAGGTCATAAAACTGTCTTTTTGGTAAGTTGAAGGTTGAAAGAGTGAGATTGATGCCTGAGACGAGCCGACGGGTTGAGAGTGGGTCAGACCAGCATTGGTAACCTGGAAGGAGCGGAGGAATACCAGCGAACTTGGCCCATTTATGCTCGGCAAATTCTCGGGAGTGGACGTGGCCGCAGGTTACATTGAACTACGGTAAAGCTGGGAATCTGTGAGACTACGGAGTTTCTGTTGAGAAAGTCGTAGACACAATAGTTCTTGATTCTTGAGTAGTAGACTTGCGAGACGAGTTGAGTCGTTAAAGTCTACGTGTTGAACTTTGAACTGACTACTTGCTACGTAAAAGAGAGATTGTCGTAACGATATGAGGACAAGGCTACGGAATTTACCATTCTCAGAAACATTTGCAAGATATCTGCGAATCATGTCACACAGATGTTGAAGAGCCTGATTAGTGTTGTTCGGGTCGGGTCGGGCTTGAAAGCCCGGGCTTGGGTCGGGTCGGGGCGGGCTTGGGCTCGACAAAATCCTGGGCCCGACCTGACCTGGGGGGTCGGGCCCGGGTCGGGTCGGGCTTGGGCTCAGGCCCAGGCCTGCCTATATAAGGCAATGAGTAAAAGGGGGTATTGCGGAACATTCCGATATCTTCTCCGACGTCCTCCTACAAGCAGTCTCATTCATGTTTTTGACCTCTGTGAGGGCATAAATGGGTTTCCCCCGCGTTAGGCAAGGGCTGCCCTCAACAAGAACCATACCATCCTCTGCATTGAGGAGTTGAGTAAAGTCGTACTTGCTGTAGACAGGGTGAACTGTCTGACTTCAGGACATTTTAGTAATGAAATTGACCAGAATTCGGCCCAAACAGTGTCCACCAGAATTGCCGGTGGGGTAGATGATCTGTACGCATGTTTACATTATTTAAACCGAAGAATCAAACTAACATTTGTGAGGTTCACGATCAATTGAATAGGTTGCGCCAGCGCCCCTTCATCAAGTTAGATAAAGCATGTCGAAAGCCACAGACTGCACACCCGGATCACAAGGTATGAATAGACATCGTCAATGGGGGACCCTCACTGGCATGAGCCAGGGCAAATGTTTTGGTTGAAGCCCGGGCCTGAGCCCGGGTCGCGGGTCGGGCAAAATCTGAGGCCCGACCCTGAGCCCTACCTGAGCCCGGCGCGGGTCGGGCCTGGGTCGGGCTTGAAAGCCCGACCCAAGCCTGGGCTTGGGCTTGAAGCCCGACCCGGCACATCACTAAGCCTGATGCGCGAGTGAAAAGCGGAGGAGGAGCCTTGAGTGGTTTCCTTGAGCGTGCGCATCGACTGCCTCGTTGCCGGCGATCCTGTGGGTGAAGCCGCGCGCAACGATGCGAATTTTGAAGCGCTCGATGTCGCCGTTGGCGTCGAGCCTAATCCGCATGACGATTTTCGACGTGATCAGCTTGACCCCCCACTGGCATTGGAACGACCTCATAGACGTTGTTGTCTGTGGGGGCGTGGTGAACATGTGGGTAGGGTCCACGAGCCGCAATCACCCTCCAATTTTTCGGACATTATGGATTTTACTCTAGACAGTGAGTCAACAAAGCAGGACAGTCCTCAACCAGTGATGTCATTGTCTCAAAGGTCTGCGGAGGGTTTGATCAGAACTCGTGGCGGATTTGTCCTTGAAACCAGCACTTCGTTTAAATTGATCTACAAAGGCCAGGCACTGCACGGCTCGTTCGGAGTCTCCGACTCTCTACAACCCGGTTTGACCATAATTATGCGATTCTAGCATTGTGCCCTCAGCTCCAGATTGTCATCCAACCAGATGCGCTGTCGTTGTCGCGCTCCGACTCGCTAGTCACGATTTCCCAGCCGATCAACATGCTGCATTTACCGCAATTCCCTCTTCTCAAACGGATTTACTGGACCGAGTCGTGTATGGCGTCGGGTCTTCTGCGCCGAGTCCTGGAGGTCGCTTTGAATCTGGAGCACCTTTTCCTATCGGACTCCGCCACTATCAAGGCGGACACTGCCGGCGTACTCGTCTTCCCCCCCATACCCTCCCTCCGCAGCCTCGGTTTCGGGCGCTTCAGCTCTGTGTCCCGCATCTTACAAGGAGATCTACAGCACCTCACCCACTTCACCTGCCCACCGACCCTCCTCATTCTCGCGCACTTCCCCGTGCTCCCTTCCCTGCACATGCTTACAATCTCTGGCACGCACACCAGCATCCCTTTCCCCCGCATCTTTTCGTGCTGCCTGTGCCTGCGTGAGATTCGCTACAACGTGCGTAACGGCAATTTACTGATTTGATGTGAAACTCGGCACACCAAGCCGTCATTAAATTGCATTTTTGGGTGCACAGCCCGAAACTCGGCACATCAAGCCACCATTAAATTGCATTTGTTTTGGGGACTGGCACAGCCGTTGATCGATGCGGCAGCTTTGTACCTGTTTGGTTGGCACTGCCGGTCGGTTCCAACTTTCAACTGGTTATAACTATTTATCCTTGCACATTGGTGTCCTCGACAAAAGAAAAACCCGCATTCAAATAAGCCTTAGAATGGAGCTACGAAGCCCTTTTGGAAATTTTCGTTCAACCCATTCAATAGGACAAGATCCATGGATTAATTGGATAGCCGCACAACAGATGAGACGAAAATCGGAGAAATGGCTTCGTATCGTCGTAGGGTGGTATTCTGAAATCCAAATCGTCTGCAGGACCGAGGCAAACTATCAAGACCTCAGGAAGTTATAACCTTTTTACCAGATTTGGCGGCCCAAAATTTCGGGTGTTGCATCAAAGACTTGGCCCAGACTTTCTCCCTGAAGTTTCTTTCTCTGTAATATTGTGCAGCATCATAAGTACCTTTCTGATAACAAAATGATACATGTTTGCATCTGCCAGAGCAAAGCGGCGAGTAATATGCCCTCAACTAGCAAAGTCAACTACCAAGTCACTGGCGGCCATCCCTGGTTGACTGAAAGCGGCGGCTCATCTTGTTGCCGAGAATCTTATCCCACAGTGATTGCCAACAGTCGCCGGCGGCCAGCGGCGGCCCCCAAGACGGTCCTATCATAGTCCGCGGCTATCTACTCCCAGTGTGGATATTGATGCACAATCGTGTCCTATATGAGCTTCATCCTCACTCCGCCGATTCTGCTTACTTCTCTTCTCCGTAAGTACTAGCAGGATCGATTCAGAGACCCAAGAAACTATAACTCTGCCCATCCACCTTCCAGATGCCCACCGGGCCGACATCAAATTCCATCAACCGGATCATCAGTATTTCAACAAAATTTCTCGAGATCTCGATTTTCTGTGAGATTCTTTCTCACTACCGTTTGTGGGAAAGAAAATGAGTTGCGAGAAGGGCGACCGAGATCTCTGGAGATTCATCGAGATCTCGAAACTTGAATTTTTGGTTGGACAAAATAAAAATCCACGTATGTTTCGAGATCTCGAAAGATCTCGAAAGATTCATGAAGATTTCTCGAGATCTCGACAAATCTCGACAAATCTCGAGGAAAAGGCCCAAACTCATAGGCTTTTGTCCAATAAGGGCCCTCAAACTTTTCTGACCCATTTTGGCCAAATTTTGGCAGAGAAAACTGTAACTCTGCAGTGACCTAGCCATTGAACCACTAGCTCAAATGATCCGTGCCTCACAGTGCAGAGTTTCTGTGTAAAAGAGTGGAGAGTCGCGTTATCGCGGAGAGAGACAAAAATTGGGGTGGCTGTGACTTTGGTCACAGCGGCTGTGTGCCGTCTGGCTGCCGTCTCTCTCACGCCCACTCACGTGGGCAGCTGCGCCGGGCAAAAAAAAGGAAAAAAGCAGAAAAGGCGCTTTTACTTTGATCTCCCCTACTTGTTGTCCCCGCATAGAAATCTAGTCCCAAACCGCACTGAAGAAATATGTCCGGCCCCGACCTCCATTTCACCTACGGAGCGATGCTCATCGGGTGTACGTTCCCCTTTTATTCTCTCCTTTCCCATATAAATGCAGTTTCCCCAGCTTTCTTCGCAGTTTCTAACTGGCTTGCGTTGAGGGGCACGTGGTGTAGCGAGGACGCAGTCGCGTCGCCGGCGCGGTTAGGGCTGCTGCCCGTGCCCGTGGCCACGGTTCCACGGCACCCGTGGCACGGGTGCCGTGACCGTGCCGTCGAGGATTTTGCGCAACCCTTCACGGCACGGGCACGGCACGGGTGTGAGCCGTGTGAGCCGTTGAAAACACGGCCGTCACGGCCGTCTCACGGGTTGGCCGGACCCAGCAAAACTAATGTCTGAATGTCTCTCTCATGGACCCTTTTATCACCAGCTTTCTACGATCTATAGACTCTTTTCGGAGGACAGCCAAATGGGTACACTTTGGCCCGAGTCCAAGACTTCTGATGGCATCATTGCGTTTCTACAAGACACCAGCTCCCTACGACGCACCTGAACATCTCTGACTCGTATGAATGCGCCAAAGTCCTTACAAACCAGGAGGGATCATGAAGTGATCCCGGATCGGAAGTGGTCCGGCACCGTGAGCCGACGCCCAATCCTTACACCAGACACCATCAAAACACTGATGCTGCCTCCGCCTGGCTCGCACCGCTATTCAGCAGATTGTCGGTTGAATTTCCTGTAATATAAACACTATAAACAATTTTTTCTTTGCCCCGAGTGACCCGACAAAACCCGTGGTACCGTTTACGGCCGTGCCGTGGACCGTGCCGTCCCGTCGGAGCCTCTAAGATCGACCTCACGGCCCGTGTAGGGCACGGCCGTGCCGTGGAAAAGCCGTCGATTCCACGGCCGTGCCCGTGACGGGCACGGGTGGCAGCCCTAGGCGCGGTCAGCGACGGACTCTGGATGGTGTAAGGAATAAGCACAGTATCAGTCAGGTATAGTGTTGCCATGACTCAAGTCGGCGTCGATCAAATTCGATTAACACAAATAGCGCCTGACTGAAGAGTACTACACGGCTGCCCAACTACGGTATGATTATCATAAGATTTACTGTTGTATCCTTATGATACGATAATCATACATTTTCTTATGATTCGGCAGGTATTGTTTTCTTAGGTCTGATGGTTCTATGACTTTTATACTCAGTTTCGTACAATTTTCATAAGATTGATGGCACGTGCACCACCAAATCCGGAACCACTACGCCACTCCCTCCCGTCCTCCCATTTCACTACGCTGTTTCTAGACGCACACAGGAAGCAATTGCGATGGGGGGGAACCAGTATTTATTGGGAGAATATCAAAAGTAGTACAAACAACAGAGGGGACGCGAGATCCGAGCACACGACCACGAGGGCTGTTGAAGCACTCGCTGGCTGAGCTGTTGAAGCTCAGGGAACAATGAGCGGCAGGGCGCACTGCAGGTGGCTGCATTTCGTTAAATTTAATAATCCTTTGAACACGTCGTCAGAAAGTTGTAGCTTGGAGACTGTGGGCATACCTTTGGTCTAAGTTTCACGGGTGGAGTTGGAGGACGATGGCGAGCTGGCATAGATGTCTGCGACACCACCTGCTCGGAGGTCAGCAACAGTTGAGAAAAAATGATATGAGCCGCACCGTAGAATTGATGGTGGTTAACTCCGTTTTGTAATGCAGGCGTCGAACGCTCATTCAAGAGATCTGGGTCAATGTCAAAAAGAAATCAAGCCCTAAAACAGTTGATGACTCACTGAGCCCGTGCGGGGCAGGTGTGCCTGGGACGTCTTGATGAAGTCCCCCGCCGTGTGTGCGCAGAGTCGGTGTGCCCAGCTCTTGATGGAATCCGCCAAGCCCGCCCGGAGCCGGAGTGGATGGGACGCCTTGATGGAAACCGCTGAGTCCGTGTCCGTGCAGAGCCGGTGGCGCTGGGAGGTCTCGATTGAGCACACCTTGTCCTTGGGTGTGCCCCGATGCTAGAATTCTGTTTAGCACAGTGTGTAAACAAGACGAAGGACTTACAAGAAAGGGCATTGCCCCGGGAGAATTGTTGCAGTGGGCCGGGGAAGGAAACAGGGGTCTGCGAGGGTCTATCCATCGGGCCACTGAGCGGTACGGCCCTATCAGATCCGGACGATGTCGCAAGTCGTGGCTGGTAGACGGGGATGGCAGCGCTGGCGGTGGGAATCAACGGCATAGAGTCGTTCGGGAACTGTTTCCGCTCAGTAGATATTGCTTTGTCAATGTATCTGGGAAGGATGAGAGAATATGGTGAATATACAATGTCGAACACTCACTGAGTCCACCCCGCCGACTTGCGGTCCGATCCCCACTCTTCGGAACGCGCATCAAAGAAATCAGTAACGGTGCGCCACCATTTGGAGTCGGAGGAGTCATTCTCGGGAACCCCCACCGTCGGCGTTGTCTGCTCGAACTCCTCGCGAGGACGCTTGTTGTTGGGTTTCTTCTTTGCAAGCAAGTGCTTATTCTCCCGCCCAAGGTGCCGCTGAAATAACTGCCAGTCAGAAACACAATTTACACTGAACAACAAATGTACCAAGATGGCGAGCTGAAGTGCATGTTTCGGCGAAACATTCTCGGTGGAGCCCGTAAACTTTTTCATCCCCTTGGTCACGGTGTTTGTCAAACAAGCGGCTTTCTTGGGATCCGAGTCAAGAGATTCAGCTAACTGTTGACGAAGTCAAGAGAGTATATAACATTGGGGACCGGCAATACGCACTAACGCAGTGTCTCTTTGCACTTGTTTGTTCTGCCTTCGAGCGTCGCCCCAGCCTTCCGCACTCATCGATGACCTTCAATAAAAATCCAGATGACATAGGAAATATATCTCCAGGTATTGTCGGAACAGAATTTTCAAATTTTGCTCAAGAAGAGTACTATGAGTTACCGGATTTGGCTGTGAAATTGATGTGAAACTGACACCGAACGAACAAGGGACGAAAAAAAAAATCTGTCCCAGACGAAACCTGCTCAATGTGAATACGAACAACATTCCTTCTCAAAGTGCACCGAAAATATGGACCGCTGAGGCTGCACCGATGCTTGATTGAGCAATGACATCAACACTGGTTACGTTGCCGGTCCCCAATGACATTAGAAAAGCGAAGCAACTCACCAGCGTCCTGTACATCGACTTAGCGGAAGAGGCGCCACGCCCAAGAGCTTGGGTGAGTATCCGCAATCGAGCTTGCCCCTGCGAGTCGAAGAAGACTTTCATGCCGTTAGTTTTCTGACCCTTCTCGAGACGTTTCTGAGATGGGACGAGTCATCTTGAGAAAACCAAGAGATGATATATTCACACACCAATGCCGCCTTGACAATATCATCATTATCGAAGCAGATTGGAGCAGTTCGATTGCGGGTAACTTCGAGAAAGAAAATAGGTGGAACAGGTTGAACGGCCTGAACTAAATGCTTGCAAATGAGAAACCGGCTCTTGGGAAGGTGCTCGCAAGTGCAGCGCCATTGTCGAGCGTCCGGCCGATATTTCGGGTTCAGTGGTAGCGTTATCACAGCCTTTTGACAGCGTTTCCATTCGCGTTTGAAGGCCTTTCGCCATGAAGCAAGTTCACGGAAGCGCCCAGTGTCCACAAACAAAGTATCGAGTTTGCGGTAATAGGACGGGGCGAGTTTTTTGACAAGG
Organism: Mycena galericulata; assembly: GCA_029289565.1. NCBI lineage: Eukaryota > Fungi > Basidiomycota > Agaricomycetes > Agaricales > Mycenaceae > Mycena > Mycena galericulata. The sequence goes on from JARKIA010000104.1 coordinate 550,630, forward strand.
ATCCACACCAGAAGGTCGAGTCGTGGCATATGGAAGTGATGTAGGAAATCTTTCTTGATGCGCCACGGACCGGTCTGCCCTTCTGACCACGGTGGTCAGAAGGGCAGACCGGCCCGTGGTAAGCATACCACGGACAAGCGACATCAGGGAAACCCTCCTTTGGTAATTTCCCCCAAATTCCTGGAAATTTCCAAAGTCTCTATGAGATTCCGGTGATTTGGGGTAATTTGGTTAAATTACCACGGTTTCCGGTATTACCTACATGTTCATTTCTTCAACTTCGCAAAACTGCAGCAATTTGTCAAGGCTGCATCAATGGGTATGTCAGATACCTAAGCAACTAAGCACCGAATGAATCGTCCTTCCAGACCCGAATACTGAGAATCGACGGGGACCTTCCAAGTGCATCAAGCGCTGGCCCTAAATAACAATTGTAGCGCGCTTTGCGGCAGAGCCCACTAACTTGAATTGGAAAGAGTGGCATTGAATATTGAAATATATAGTACCAGCTAGTTGGCGAACTGTTTAGGAAAGCTCAATCCACCCCAAGCCGTCTCCCATTTCACTATTGTATTGTCTCGTTGCTTTGGATATGCAGCAACAATGATATCTTCTAAGTCATGGACGCGATGAGGAGAGTGATGCATTACAATCCCGCACATCGGGCATGCGAAACTTGATTCGAGGGCGAGCCTTACACAGACAAAACAAAATGTGTGACCACATTGCGTCCTTAGAGAAGTCAGGTACGAAAAGCAAGCAAGCAAGTAGTGACGTACGAGACAGGATGAGATTTCAATCCCAAACAGATTCCGCATGTATACGCTGGATCATTACATTCTCTTTTTTTTTTTTTTTTTTTTTTTTTTTTTTTTTTTTTGGAGCGTTTGGGATAATGATTTATACTCAGTCTGCAGAAGCATTCCAAGTCATCCGCTTGTGTTGCTGGAGTTTGACCAGTCGTTGCCAGGGAATTTGTCCAGGAGGAAATGCCGTTACGCACAATTATTAACCAGTGTGGGACTCCGACCTGTATAAGTTATCCTATCCCAGATTTATCAGTCATTGGTCGCATACCCACTAAAACCCCCTCTGTATATGTCCAGTCATCTGGCATTGAGTCTTCATCCATAAGGAGTCCACTCCAGGTGTTCAACACGAGTTGTTTATTAAACGCCAGTGTTCCGAATTTAATTTTGTCGGTTAAGATACGGTCACGCTGCAGGGCATTGTTAACGGCGTTCAGCCATCGATTGTGGATGCTCATTTCGGAGAACACTACCCCCGGGTTTGTTATTACACGGTTCACCCTCAACCTCCATATCAAAGGATCATTACATTCTCGATTTCCAGCAATAGTAACCCCATTCAAGAGTAGGTCTTCAGCGCGGAGAGGGATGGATCTCAAGATCCGGCTGCCTGGGTCGGCAGCGCGAGGCAGTGCATTAGTAATTAACTGCTGTGCCGAGTGCGAAGATGAACCACTAGGACCTATTTTTCAAAGCTCGTAAGCCTTCGTGACAATTGGAGCAAGTTAGTCCAAATAACGCACCAGAGTTGTTGTCACTATCTTCTGTGTCAGAAATCACCATCGGGTCAGCTTGTTCCAGCCCAGGCGCTGTAAGTTTCATTTGCACCAGAGTCGGACTTCCTGTACGAGGATTTCTTGGGGCGCCAACCCTGAGGTCCCAGCGCCAGCCAATTGGAGGATTGACATGCGAAGGACAAGGCCGTTTCTTCTTCTTCTTCGCCACCGTCACCCTCTTAGATTTGGCCATATAAATCTGGATATGCTCAGTAGTCACTACCGTTGGCATGATAACCAGAGGGAAATACCTGTGAAGCAGTAGTCTGCAAAATGAGAGTAAGGGCAAAAGCGATAGGAAGGACGCCTAAGCTCGAACCGGACCGATAGTGTATCAAATGATACGTGTCACATGTCAGACTCGGGCCGGTCGGCTGGTCGGCTCACCCTGACAGCTGACATATTCCGTTATTAAATCGCTTAGATCCGTCCTCAGCTTCGGGCCGGTCGGCTTCTCTCGGATATCTCTCATTAACTCGCTTCGATCCTTCCTCCCTCCGCACCTCAATGCCAGAAATCTTCGAAGCCGGCTACTTCTTTTCTTGCTACATCTGGATCTTTATCGCCCTTGTCACTATTGCACATGGGCCTTCTGGCTTGAACATTATTGGGCTCTGGTGTGACCTATCTAAAGGAGAAAGCGACGCTTCTGCTGATAGAGAGACTGCTCTCCTCTCGTATGCTGCTTCACTGGATAAGCGGGCCTTACAGAGAGGTCATTTGGCTCGCTGGGCCAACGATCTTGAAGATTTAGCAGATGCAATCCCAGATACGCATGGCCTGATGATACACACAGTACGTTATCAAATCAAGTATCTCTATTTGTGTTCATATACCGGCATCGGTTCAAGATATGGAAAGGGCTCCCGCCTCCAATCCGTCGCCAAGTGTCTCCCAACCATTCTTCCTGGCCTTCATTTTGTGCTGCACTCCGAAATCTCTCGCCGGATTATCCAACAATTCCTGACATTTGTGAGTATATCATATCTTATGGAGAGCAAGTCATTAATGCTGGCGCGATCAGTACCTATCCCATGGCACCGTCGTCCACTCGCTTCCCACATCCCATATGAAATCGGCAATACTCCGTCCCGTAGCGGCCTGGCAGTTAAGCTGAATGGACATATGCCGGAACTCTTTAGGGGCCGAGACCCGGACCCAACAAGGCGAAAGAAAAGCAAGGCTAGATCTGTGTCCCCTCCAAACAGTGTTGTCTCCGACGTCGATGACGAAGATTTGGACACAGGGATGATTCTCGAACCTGAACCTGACAACACCCCTCTTGAAGGCTCTCACCCGCCTGGTAAATCTGCCAACAATTTGGAGCATGGAGAGGGGACCGATTTTTCTGGCTATTTCTGGCCATGTTATTCTCTTCCAATTCTCTCTGCCGGTAATGTTATTGCTTCGGCGGGATTGAGACTTGTCGGGTTGGTCTACGACGCTCGGAAGACGATAATGAATCTCGGCACAGCATTTTTGGAGGTAAGCCGGGGTTATATTTTTCGATAGATTTGATACATTCGGTATTAGTTCGAACCACTTCTACATACATCCCCCCAAATCTACACCAGCAAACAATGGAGGGGTGTAATCCAGGTCCCGCGAACAGTGAGTCAACGTACTCGGTTTAATTTTATTCATTTGAATATCACGTCAACAATCCATTAGCATCGGGGATTCAAGATCGGCTATGCCCTCGAATTTGCGACTCACACCCTGAGCTGGAACTCGTTCGATAACAATTTTCGAGTCAGTTAGAGCCCCTTCTCGCAGTATAGAGTTTAACTCATCCCCCAGCTACATTGGCGAACACGGGCTGAATTTTCTGAGTCCTTTAAAAAATCCTACGTCCCGGGTAAGGTTACGTCGCATTTGATATACCAGATTCACAGTTAAGACGAGACTTAGATCCGATCCATGAATATCCTCATTGGTGCACATATACAGTAGTTTGGTTGCGCCAAGTTTCTCGCAAATCCCTGAAGAACTTGACCATCCTCGAGGCTCTCTCAGCACCTGGCAGGCAACCTTTCAGAGGTCTGGGCTGGTATGGTGCTAATGAAGTCCTGTCAATTGCAGGTTCGTTCGATTATTAGGTACCTGTTTACCTTTACTGATACTAAAATATCCTCCCAGGGATTCCAGCATGGATCTTATTCAACGTCGTACTGAACGACCCAGTTCTGTTTGGTATAATCTGTGAAGCATTCTTCGAATTTGTTTCCACTCGTGGTGTCAAGGCTGAGTCGGTTGCATTTACCATTGTCAATTTACCATCTTATCAGCAACAGGGAATATTATCGCAAGGCCGCTTCGGCATCTCCTTCCGCCACAACCCAGGATGACGACAACTTCGACCATTCAATCAACACGACCTTGAAACAACAGCTAGAGTGAATCTAGCCTTTTCCTTTGCTTACAGACTCATCATGGATTCGTTCCCCCAGATACATTGAAACACTTAGGACACACGGCCGAAGCCGAACCTTTGTGAGCGACAATGAGGCAGAATTGATTGATAAATATAATGTAAAGTCCCATTCTCTCAATTATGTACTACCTAATGGGCTTAAAAGGAGGCAAGCCTGAACACCTGGGACGAGCATTCCCTTGCCCAAAAACGGACTCCGAGCGAAAATCTCTTTGCGTCCAAGACTGATATGACTCGAGTCTTCTTCCCCTTTGATTTTGCCAACGTCCGTTCCAGTGTCATGAAGTTTGGACACTTGGGACCCTTGATAGCCGGTAAATACTGGGAGGCGATCAAGGGAGAGTTACTCGAGAGTCCCGAATTGCTCAAGAAGCTCGAGAAGGAACACCAAAGTCTTTCACGCATGCTCCGACCTTCCGAACTTTTATTATTGAAGCCCGAGCATCTTCTGTCTTCACCCGAGTATGCCGAGCTGCAACGTCTGGTTGGGTGGTCAGAAAATCCGATCATTAAACACTTCAGAAACATTAACCATGCTAAGTCCTGTCAATTTCGGTTTTTCTTAGTGTCAATTCAAAGAGACTCAATTGTTTACAGGCACACGAATTGATCAGCGAAGACTTTCCTTGGTATCTAGCAAGAACTTCTGGCGTGATACGTACCTCGTGAAGATGGAGACCAGAACAGGTTTTATCTGGACCACTCTTTGCCCCCCATTTATCAGCCGGTCCACCCGAAGGCTCGTCCTTGTCCTAATTGCTTCCTTTCCTAAGTTCTGATTCTGAACACATAGCCGTATCTCCAAGAACGGTGAACAGTTGGAGCACAAACCTCTCTATACCATTCAGTCCGACACCCTTCATGACGAGTCTACAATCGAATATATCAAGAATAAAACCAAGGGTTGGACGGTTGGGCCATATGATTTTGTTGGTCATGGTCGGATTATTCATCATGGCAGTTCTTCGTATGTTTGGATCGAAATTTTATTTCTGCATATTTACTGACTGTTTAGGTTTGTCGGCCTTTGTTTCTGGCACCCTGATCTAGCGCCATCTCAGATGCTCAAGATGCAAGCGTCTTGGGATGCCCGCAGTCGGTATCCCCAGGGTATGCGTAAACTGGCTAAAGATCAAGTAGTTGTCGAGAAGAACTGGCGAAGCAAGATCCGCACTGCAATATCCAAGGACATGGGAGCTGTCGCGGCCGCAACGGCAACTTCTGATTATTTTTCAGCTCAGATCATTAAACATCGAAAGAGTGAGCGAAATGATCTTTTACACAAAATTAGGGGCCTTCGGTTGGATAGTAAGACCAGAAGATTGGGACCCAGGGATACCGCAAGGGTCAAGAACAGATCTCTCATAGCCTCTCTTGCCAAAAAGTGGGCAGATCTGACGCTGTAGTAGTCTTCATGATGTTATTTCTAGTATCAAGTACCGTACAACCACTGAATGCTGGGAGCTCTGGATTCCAGTGGGTAAGGGTACACAACCCCAACATCACTTATATAGCCTGCGACTCAGGATTGAAAGTGAAACCCCCTATTCGGTGGAAGACAGTTACTGAACATCGGAGATTCAAGTCCGGATCAGCTGAGATTGAATATGTCGGTAGTTGGATCAAAGACATCAAACGGCTCAAGTATGCCGGATCACATGTCAAGCTGTCAGGTATTTATTTAAATTATTACACCGACAAGTACTCGAAACAAAAAATTAACTAACGGTCCTACGATGAATGAAGAGTGGGGACCATGGACAATGCACATTGGAGCAACTATCACTGAGTCTCCATTTCATCGAGACGTCAGTAAAAGGTACACCGATAGACGAGTTGTCGGATATGCTGGCATCGTAACCTCCCCAACAGAATACTCCCACTCCACGTAAACCTTGAATGCGGCGCCACACAAACGGACAATTCCATCCACAGCTTTCACTCCACCCCATTGTGGAGAGGGAACGGCGATAGCCACGCAACTCCATTGTGACACAAGACTTGATGGAGGGTGCAAACCAACCTTCCAGGGTGCGGCGTTTCGAGATAAGATCCGGATATAGAATGTACATCGACGAACAAGTCGCAATGCACATGCCTGACGTAAGCATGGTCAGAATGAAGTGCAAGAAACACGACGACAGGAAGCACGTACCAAGAGTAGTTGTAGCGGCCGTTGCGGGAGTAATCACACAAGCATCAATGCTCTCCGAGATCATGATTGTTTTTCTCTCAATAAGAAGTTAGCGAAGGCCGGGTCAATTAAGATGAGATGAGACTCACAAAAAGACGAGACGAATATTCCACATGCGAACGGGTTACGCGGTTTGAAAGGTTGAGATACCCCAGGTTGATCCGCCATGGGGTGCAGGTCAATCCGGCGGAGGAAATTGTCCCATCCATCGCAATTACCGTCAGGAACATAGATGTTGAGATTGTTGGGGGTCCAGTTTTCAATGTAATCGTCGATAGGTGGAATGAGTACGAGAGGGAGTGATGAGCCGCTGATAGCTGACTCGGTGTGTTGCAAGACGGCAAAAAATTCCTCTACATTCTCCAAACCAACGAAGAGCTCAACAAGACGGATGAGGCGAATACGAAAGAGGGTTTTAACGAGCGTTCGGAAAAGATGGGAGGTGTGGCTCAACGTCATCACTGTAGCCAATGAGCAAGCCTCCAGTAGATGATAGAGTATGAGCTCGTGGCGAGCGAGAAATGCGGCGGTCTGAACGTGTGCCGCTGTGGAACGTAAGTTGTATTGTCTGTCGAGTCGAGCACGCTGGGTCTTTCGCTGGGTTTTGAGTTTTTTGGCCAGGTGACCTTTCGCCATGTCACTGCATATATTCAGTCAACGTATTCATGGTAAAAAAGAAAAAATGTGCCTCGTATTGGAGCAGCCGCCGGTGCACCTTGAGGGAGAAGAAAGCGCGGGTAGGTGGGTAGGTGTCGCAAAGGAACGGCTTAGTAGGTGTAGTAGGTGTCGCAAGAGAAAAAGAGAAAGGGATATAGTGCGTGGAATGGGGCGTAGACAGAAATGAAGAGTAGATATCCTAGTAGTGCGTCGGAAGGCCATGAGGTTCTTTCGACTCCATTAGGAAAGAAAAAAATTTCACAATGAACCGGGGGTTATCGCTCCGGAAACCCAGAAGCATTTGGACGCGTTGAGGATTTACCATGTTGATGCACAAATAGCACATGGGCGGAAATCAATCAGTATCAAGTCAGCGAAAGTTTATTTTGTCTCAGTTCGGCAAGTGCATGTTCGGAAATCAATCAGTTTCAAGTCAGCGAAAGTTTAATTTGTCTCAGTTCGGCAAGTGCCTGTTCCGATCTCAGTTGCGTTGCCCTTTGAATAGGTTTGCAGATCAGTTCCACAGTTATTCAACAGGAATGTAGCCAGCTCGCTATCGTAAGTTTAAGGTAAGCCAAGTACCGGATTACAGGGCGCCAACCATGTTATCCCTATCCGAACTCAGGGCGCAGATAGCTCAGGCTGTGAGAGTACCGTCTGAGATCAAGCTAGTAGAGGAATCAGTACTTATCTGATCATCAGAACGAAGAAAATATGAGCGTACTTGGCAACGATTAGATCCACAAGTCGACCATCCTCATCTTCAATATTGATGACATCCTTGCGACGACCATGTCGCACCACAAGAATATTTCCAAACCAGGGAACAACGGCGCGTGCAATCGGAGGACAAGTATTCCGAGGCACGAAAACCTGGATATCGGTCTGGCGCATGTAAAAAATGGTGTAGGCATAGTCAAGGGCCAGGGTAGATCCAGTGGGGAAGTTGTCCACACGTAGTCTGCCGATGCTCATGTTGTGTACGTTGGGTGCCTGGGTAGAAGGGACCCAGCACTCTGTATAGAGGTCGTCCACTGACATGAGTTGATCGATGCCGTGATCAAGAGGGATGACTACAGTTCGACGAGCTTGACACGCAGTCCCGTAGAAAAATCCGTATTGAAAGTGCTGAAAGGGCTACGATGAGACTCAATATCAGTTATAATATCTAATGACAAGTAAGGACTTACAGGATTCGAATTGTGGCGCAAGTCATAGTACAGCTCGCTAACCTCTGCATCCGTTCCAGGCGCTATGTCGGGGATGATAACTCCTGCCATTATCTGAAAGCTACGTCAGCCAATGATAATTGCAGTTTGGTAGCGGGATAAATACTGGATGGTGGTAAAGCTTGAACAAGATTCACCTGGGGTGTACTCGGAAATCTCTTTTAAATCAATTATGGTCGTTCTGATGTTGCCGCCGTTTTACCGTCTCACGTGTTACTATTCGATACCGGGAATTCCGTCACCACGGAATTGGAGAATTGGAAGTCACCGAAATCTCCAATTGATGTGATCTAGTCGGTTCGGACGAAAATTACAAAAAAACGGGGGTGTGGTGTATGATCCATTTTCATCAGCAATAGAGTAATGACAGTGAAGACAGTAAAGACCGTGGGTGCGGAATAAAACGGACTGGACAACGGGTAACGACCACGAGTAACGACAGTAGACAGTACGACAGGACAGAGTAAAGACAGGACACCTTCAGAAATGAAGGCAATTCTCAGCAACAGTGCCAGTTCACAACATCGAATCCTACTTGCGACCTCCCTTGCGCCTTTTTCCAGCTGGCCCCTCAGCGTCGTCAACTTGCATGGCTGACCCAGCGGCTGACCCAGAGGCAGTCTTGCTCGGTGATGATCTGGGTGTAACGACGAAACTGAGAGAAGTGAATAAACGACGGTACAATGGCAATAATCACGCACTCATTGAAACCACCAGCGGACTTTTTCGGTGTTGAGGGACCATCGAGTAGGGTGCGAGGTACAGGTCTAGTGCGAACCTCAACTGGGAAGTCCGACTCATCAAGCACTCGGATTGTATGAGCGTTGAGTTGAACAAGCTAGTCACACGCATTTGAGTGGATATCATGAAGCAAGACTAAATAGACGACACCTTGCGATCACGGTCCCGGTCAGATCCTTGGTCCTTGAATGTATATATGTGAATGGTGACCAACACGAGGACGAGAGAACCCGGACGCAAGGCAGCGTATTGCTTCCAAGGCGGGATCAGCTTGTTATCCGCGTCACGGATATCAAGCTGCTGGAGTTTAGCGTTCACATGTTGGAAATATTCACCGCCATAGTCTTCGAGTACATGAGGATCATAGAAAGCGCCGAGCTTGACCTCGTTATCTAAGAAATCGAGACGGAAACAGAGACGACGTTAACGTAGGAAGTAGCCAGGAGGAAAATGTCGTACCTGCAGGGTATTTGACCTTCCCCTTAGAGCTCTTGGAGGCTCGCTCGACAGAGGCGGGAGATTCCGACGATGAGTCCCCTTCCTCATCATCGTCCTCATTTCCAAACTTTCTCTTGACCCTCTCAACTCGTCCGACAGGTGGGTTAACCTTGGGTCCACCCGCGGAGGCGGGAACCTAAGTCATTGTATTAGAAAAGGGAGGACGACGAGAAAATAAAACGTGCCGCATATTTCTTCTGCGTCAAGGTGGTGATCAGATCTTTGGTTGGGAAATCCGGGCGCGATGACTTCAGACTGGAGCGAAAGTTGGGAGTCTACAAAGAGTCAATCAGGTAGAACCCTCACAACATCGCAGATGGATTACCCAGCCTTTAGCCGTATCAATGGCGTTCTCCGTGTTTTCGATATCCTGAATCAGAGCGGTCTGATTGTCGTACAAATTTTGCAATTCCAGACTGCAATACGAAGGAGCGCGCAGGACAAGGACGTCCTTAATTTTCGACTTGTCGTCGACAGGTTTGAACTGAAGAACCATTTCAGCTGGGGCGATGAAGCAAATACATGGAGCGCAAAAACGTACAGGTTCACCATCACGTCCGTCGTAATGGTTTCCTTGAGCTCTAACCAGAGTGCCGTGGCATGGCTCTGCAATCTCCCCTGACGATAATGTTAGTATAGCAAAGATAATAGGAGCGGAAATTGATACCAAAGATAGCAGCACGATATTCGGATGCGTTCTGCCCTGGGCCGTCCTTGAAGACGATATTCTTCGTCCAATCCTCGCCCTTGAAGATGTCAGGCCCACGTTTCTTGGTGCCGATGTATTCTAGGTTAGCGAGGGCGTTCGGCATGGCTTTCATCTGGTCGAGGACTGAGTCATAGAAACCAGAGTCTCGACGCTCGAAGAAGCACTTGTTCTCCAACTCCGTAGGATCGTCGATGGTCTCGCCGTCGGACATGTCGGGTAGAGCAAGATGAAGACAAGAAGGGCAGAAGAGTGCAGGAGTAGTCCGAGAGTCAGCGACTGGAGAGAGTTGGATGGGTGCAAAGGCGATAAAAATTGGGTGGTAGTGAGCGGTTAACACTGCGATAAAAGAGTTTCTCAAAGTTACCAGTGGGTGATCTCGTCAATCAGACAGATACTGGTTACAGTCCGGACTCTTGACTCGGGGCTTGACTCGGGGTTGATTTCCTAGCACGGGATTGACTGTCGGTAACCCGCACCGTCGGTAATGCACGAGGTAATGCACGAGGCAATCAGGAGGCACTTGACTCTTGACTCGGGGATTGATCTCCTGGCTCGGGGATTGACCACCATAGGGAGTAATTTTTTTCACGAGTTGTCGGTAACCAGCAGCAGTCGTCGGGCAATATGTTATCACATCAAGCAATATGGCGTCACAGACCCGTCGACGTAGCTGGCGTCTTGCACGTTATTTCTCGCTAGTGAATATTTCATGTGCAGCGTATTCGCTTATCCCCAGGTCCTATTCACCTATCCACTCATCCGCACATCCGTTTATCCGGTCCTTTGTTGCCAAGGAAGATTGCGTCGGATCATGACCCAAGATTCAAACCAGCCAAGGGCAAATGAAGATACAACGAATATTCGCTCCCAAGGAGAAAGCCGGTTGTGTAGGTTGTGTATACCTTTATCTTGTATCCGTTTATCCGTTTATTTGTTGCCAAGAGCAGATTGGGTCGGATCATACGCCGCAAGGTTCAAGCCAGTCAAGGGCAGGGAAAATGCAAGGAAGATTCATCTCCATGTAAGGAGGACGTTGATGTATTGTACATGCTGTACCATCAGGTATATCAGGTATATGCAAGGAGATGTAACAGCACCGCAGCTGAGCAACCGAGCGAGGACGAGCACAATCGAGGATTGCGAGAGTAAACAAGAAGCAAGAACTTGAAGAAGGCGCTCGCGTCCCACGTGATTTACTCGGATCAGAAGCAATGAGTTCCGTTTTTGGATTGTATTTTGAATTTAAGCAATACAGAGCATTTGGGAGCTCTGAAAAATGGGTCCAGTGATGTTCATAATTCCCAGAGGGCAAGTTTATTCCTTGATTGTGGGACGAAGTGAAACCCCCCACTTTTTAGTCTGCAGTACACAGGTTGAAACTCAGGTTTGAAACTCCGACGAGCCGTAGTAGTTCACGTGTGTATGTTATTCGGATCAGCTGGATCAGTATGGTAGTACTCCGAAAGTCAAACCAAAAAAATACAATGCAGTGGATAGACTGCTTTGGACCTCTGTGAAATGTGGCGGCCTACTTGGATGAAGGTAACTCTAAGAGTAACCCATTACGACATGGTTCAAAGTGAGGCCCCCCAGTTTTCAGCCCGCCATATGGCAGTTGAAACTCCGCAAGGTCCGACATATCTCCGACCCAAATCCAGATTCACGTGTGTTATTCTCATTCGGATCAGTATATGAATACACCCGAAAGTCGAACCAAAACAATTACGATGCAGTGAATAGAGTGCACCAGACCTCTATGAAATGTGATGGTGTACTTGGATGAAGGGAACCCTAGGACTAATGCACTACGGCATGGAGGAAAGTGAGGCCCCCCACTTTTCAGCCCGCCATATGCCAGTTGAAACTCCGCAAACTCCGACATATCTCCGACGCATCCGAATTTCGCCAAGATTTTTAATTTTCGTTAAAAATCATTGTGTAAAAACTGAACTTCATTGTATACATACAGCGTGTATCTTAAACAACTATATTCAAAGCCAGCGCCGTGATTGTGTAAACCTGAAAACAACGTAGATATGAAAAACCGCAACCAGAGCACTTAAATGACCAACTTACGCGCACAAAATTGTCTAGGTGGGGATAATCCACCCTAGACAGATCACAGACAATAACAACAAAATCACCGACTGAGATCGAACGCCAGTCGCACACAGTGCTAGAGGAAAAATCATCAAAGTCCAAATATTCCGAGTTGGAGTTGGAGTCGGTCCCGCGATTGTGAGGGGTGTGAGACGTTGAGTCAGAGAATAAAGAGGAGGAGCGGCCAATGAGAGGGGACCCAACAGCCGATATCGATGAAGTTGCAGTGATGAACTCAGAGATCGACTCATTCAGCGACGAGGAAAAGCTTCGAGAAGGTAAATGAGCCGGAAATGAAATTGTAGATGGTAACGATCTCTGTATCTGGGCATTGAAAGGGGGGTGTCAGAAGAAGAAGGGAAATAAGAAAGAAAAAAAAAGATGTCTTACATGACAGTCGAACGCTATCTGGGTGAAAATTCGGTCGGAGGGTTCTCCGAGTGGTCCTTGAGACCAAGGGATCAGATAATCCAAAGGCTATTAGATTCCGATGTAAGAGGGCAATGTAACGACTGCCGGAACGGGTAGCTCACAATGTAACCTCCATCTGGCAGCATATGTACTTCGCTATCGTTGTCGGCAGATTCACGACGCATTCCATAGTCCAGCTCGGCCAACTGATTCCAAAAGAAAGTGTCTACTAGATTGGTCGCCAGCTTGGGAAGACCCAGGTTTAGAGTAGCAACAGGGGATTTAGTCCACCCGCCCTTCATATCAAGCTCGTTAACCCAAAATAATAACGGAAGGGAAAGAACTGCGAGGACGCACCTGGACTTGCCCCCTATGAAGGATCTCCTTCACCTCACCAAAGATGACAGGGCGAAAAGGCTGGTTCCTGCTAAAGCAGTTTGTGTAGAGCGACGATCCATCAACACACTCATTCGATTCGAAAGTTGTCCCATAAGGGCATTCAGTCATAAAGCTATGGCCGAGAGAGTGCACAGAGTTGACGATAGAGAGAAAAGAGGGTTGGGCACTCATTAAAAGCGTAAGGGCCGGGAGAAAAGATGTAGATACATGACAACTTACTTAAGGAAAACATGAGGGTCGACCGCTGTCGGCGACTCGATCATACTGCATGATGGATCATAGATGTGCGGATCTAAGATCTCATCTGCTATATAAATGGGGAATACAATTTTCACTCTGGGAAAGAGATTGCGACAAATGGAGGATCAGACCTTGCAAGACTAGAGTAAGTGTGAACTCACTGATTCGTCGCCGCTTCTCTGGTGCAGATGTTACTTCAACAGGCTTACGTTTGGTCCTGACTGGCGTCTGGGGCAAAAACGCGAGATTCGACGTCGGAAGAGCCTGTTTGAAGAAATCAGTGAGTCGGCCTGCTAAAAGAGTCAAGTTGCCGACCTGGTGTATCGATCCGCTTTCGCGGAACTCGATTGGGCAACACGACATGTCCTGGCAAGACGCCGGACACTATCGGAGGCTGTGCATTCAATGCACGTGATATGACAGCATTCTCTTTCTCTTTCCTAGCTAGACGGACATAGTGATCCTCTCTCACTGTATTCTCATCCTCTGCTAACAAGTCCGGGTTTGTATCGCGTAACGTAGCAATGCTCTTCAACCTAGAAGCAGCGTGGGCCGCCTCCTCAGGGTCCCCGGTTCGAGCTATTGTCTGAAGAGCAAGATACTGATGTCTCCTAGCCTCTTCACGGACATCCTGGGACTGTCTGCATGTTATCCTATCCTTTGAGAAGCTCTTAAGTATCAACAGACCATTCAGGGAGGTGACTCGTGATAACATAACGTACGGTGACTCGGTACCGGAACAGTCTCTCAAATTGACGATGGTATGAGTGAGAGTTTTCCCTTGAGCTTTATGAGCCGTCATCGCAAACGCAGGGAGAAGGGGCAACTGGGTACGTTTAACTGTTACGGACTCCTTTGTATAACGATCTTTGAAACTTATACTGACTGTGTCTTCCAAAGCGACGACATGATGATCGGGAAGTCCGTCGATAATACCTGGTGATGTATCTGGGGCCTCCACAATACATGACAAAGCGTGTCTATTCCCGTGAGCATCAACCCTATATCTCACGCTTCTCAGAATTCCTGAACAGCCGTTGACTACACCCCCAGGCACATCGAAATTTTGTGAAATCATGACCGGCATTCCGATAACCAAAGGTATTTTTCCCAGCCTTGAATTTGTAGCACCGGAGTCCATAGCCTCCAAACGCCGAACGAGGTCCGGATTGGTAATAGGTTTACTTCGACCCAATGTGTCCGACGCGTGATACCAGTGGAGCGGACGTCCAGTGCGTCTGGCAAAGGTATAAGCCGCCTTGATGTTGAACGCATCCTTGGTCGCATTGTCTGATACAATGATAGGAGCTTTACGCCATTCGTCTGCTGTCCAGTCTACATTTGTGTTGGACAAAACGCGGGTATTCAGGAGGTCATAATCAGAGTCCGTACACCGACCCTCCCTAAGGCGATTGAGTAATGCCAAGAATCTCTCATTTTCAGGCCCACTCTGACGTTTATTTTCTGTCAGCAATACCACGGTGTTAAAGGACAGCCAAAGTAATTTTCCGAAAACAATTTTTTGCGTGGGACGCGTTGTTGCGCTTAATCCAGGCTTCATTATGTTTGCATATAGCTTGGTATTACCTACTGGGGGCAGTTGTGAAAAATCACCGGCAAATATCACGTTAATACCACCAAATGAGTCGGTGTTACCCTTGGCTATGCTCAACGCCTCACTGATATCACACAGGAGTCCACAGCCAATCATCGATACCTCGTCAATGAACAGAAAATCAACCCCCTCCCACATCGCCATCAGGTCTCGTTTGGCCTTGCTGCTCATATTGGATACTCGACCTAGATTCAAAGCAGCGTGCAAAGTCATTCCGGTGATGTTACGTGCAGCAACACCAGTGTAAGAAGCCAATCTGAAGCGACGATCTTGACCCCTTCGGGTGAAAAAATCAGTGAGTGCATTTATAACCCGAGACTTTCCTGTCCCACCAGGACCACCAAGGAACATTCGGAGCGGTGCATCCTGCTTCTTCACGCTGTGATCAGCAATCAATCTGAAAGCTCTTGCCTGCTCCGTATTAAGCGTATACTCTTCTACGACCTCATCAACGGTTGCAGGCGAAATAGCGCTTACAGTTTGCTTCTGACCTGCGTCATGCACTCCCATAATTTGCTGAAATGCGGTCTCAGGAGCCCTGAATTCGGATCCGTCTGCAAGACCCGTGCATGGAGTGCATGTGACTGGTAAATCAACCGGAGCGGAAGCAAAAGAAGCGGATTTTTTTCCACCGATCTTACGGGCTTGATAGGACTTTGCCCAATTATGTTCAGCGACAGGATGAGTTTCTTCAACCGCAATGTGAGAGCCAGCAGTCTCATCTTGCTGCGTTATATTCTTATCACTATCTGCGACTTCGAACATACCACTAAGTTCTGCTGCGAGCAGCGTGTCCGATATCTTGGCAGCTGACGTTGCCAGGTAGTTAGACCTGGTTTGGTCAATGCGCTCAAGATGATCTAGAACCAATGCTTCGTCTTCCTGCGCATCCATGGCATCTTCATTGCGGCAGCCTTTCTGATCATATCTCGGTTTATGCCCGCACGCTTGCGATTCTGCCTGTTTGAAAAGTGAGCATCCCTACTATCCTTACACTCATGCAAGATCTGAATATTGTCAATCGCTTCCAAGACAAACGATGAGCAGTCCGACCTAAACTGCAAATATGCGTCCTCCCAAGATTGACCCTCCTCTCTCAGATCGTCGGCATGGCGCCACGGCTTGAATAAAATCAACATTAAACGTGCGTGCTTTGGTTTTAGATCCTCCATGTCACGTCTCGGAAGAGCGGGTCCAATAGGTACAGGCACTTTCCGCGAGACCGGAGCACATACCCGCCAAGAAATGTGTAGAGGCCTCTATATGGGGTACTTAAGATCAACTTTGGGGCGTACTCTACCCGAATATTCCAGTATATCACCGTCAAATTCTTCTAGAGTTTCTTCCAAAGCATCCACATCTTCTTCTGTATCGTTGTTGTCAGCTAGATCCGAGCTACTCATTTCCTGCTGTAATCCATGACCACTGTTTTCATTTTCAAGTACGTCCAACGCGTCCATCTCATCTCGCGCACCGGGACCATCGTCCGAGGCCCCATGCTTTCGCTTGGCTGCTGCTTTTGAAGTCTTTTCCACACGAGCTACGAAATCCCACACGTTAATCTGCTCCAAAAGTGAACCTCGATTCTGATAATCCGAAATCTGATTTGCAGAAGGCTGAATGCGGCCAGACGGACCAAATACAAGAGTTAACTCGTCTTCGTTGGATTCAGTTGGCAGGGCAGGTATCTCATCCACATTCAGCTCCTCTCTGTCCGACTGTCTCTCGCTCTCCTCAATCATCTCGGGTGGTAATTCCTCCTCGTTTGTGGAGTCGGTAATGTCGACATCAACGTCCTCACCATCGGAGTCCGGAATACCCCCATTTTGTATATCAATGGCGGAATCGGACTCGGCCCCCTCTGTGTTTGGTGTCTGCTTCCGGTAACATTCGGGACTCGGATCCTCCTCATTGATGAACTTTTCGAACCCGGTCCAGTACAAATTAGTGAATTTATGGCTGGTGAAATGATCCTCAAAATCCATAAGGTACGAAACAACTTGTTGAGCAGATAACTCCTGTTTGGCTATCATAGAATGCGCACACTTCTGAAGCAATCTCTTGGCTCTTACTGTACGTTTCATCTGTGTCTGGATCGTATTCCCCAAGACGACTAACGGCAAGCTCTAGCGCCGCATATGCAACGTGAGCTTGAAGCCTGGGTCTTTGTGATGTAGTCAGTAATGTAATACATAACTGCCTTCGCGGCCGGACCGGACCCGATGAATTTAATATCCATATTATTGCGTATGGCTTCTAACATGGTCTCGTTAAATTATTCACCAAGCCATCGAGACACCGAAGCGTTAACTCACCAGTGTCTGGATCCATCATACTCACGGGTATCACATTGTTTTCATCCAAGTCGAAACGACACTCCTTCGGTTCTGGTGGTCCGCGCCAGTATTTATAACACGTCGGATGATGTGTATGAGATTGACATCGTTTAACAAGTTTGTGCAAGTCTTTATCCCGGGAAAGAGTCGCATTTTGAGCCCGGTCCAACGGTGTGGGACCTCTTGTGGCGCAAGGGTCAAATGATCCCAACTCTGTCTCAAACGATGGAATCTGGGTCGGGAGGGATAGAGTTTGAGATTGTATCATCCAGAAAATCAATTAGACGTTTCTGGAAGGCTTGATCGCCACCTGTCTCCGAGCGCTTTAGCTTTAATCTGATTCGGGTTAAGTCCGCCTTCCAACCAAATCAACATATGACAATGCAGAGTACCGCGGCCCTGCGCTTCCACACACCCATAGTATGCCTTGACTACCCCAAGAATGCCTCCTTCCATATTTTCTTGCTTTGGATCGTATCCAGAATAGTCGAAATGAAAGCCTTCATGTAGATGTTGAAAAATTGGGCCGCAACGGCAGGATTTTTGGCAACCAGGCTGGCTTGATCGAAGTACTTTGGTACAGTATCCTTCGTCATTTCATCCAGATTGACTTCGTCCCCAGCAAGAAATTTTACAAGGGGGTTGAAAACATCAGCCGGGTTGATAGTAATGTAGAAGCTCGGTAGACCTTTTTCAATCATGAGCCCACGAATCTGGTTTCTCATGACCAATTTTGACTGCGAAGAACCTGCAACATGAGAATTAATGACGTTGACTTCCTTCATCAACTTTAAGACACGTCTCTCTTCATCATTATTCGCCGTTCGGTGGTCTCCATTGGCAATTCGTTCGGAGACAACATGAACGGCCTCGGGGGATACAGTCGCAAATTGAGCAGCCACATGGTCAAAATTAGAGCGCTTGACCTTCATGCTAGTACGTAAAAGGACCTGCCGTCGTTGAAGCATGTTAAATGCCGTGAATAGAAAAGAATAGTGCTCCTGAAATCTGCGGTCAGAGAGGTTAAAAAAGTGCTTGATATGGGTGTGCATGCCGAGTGGAGTCTTTCGTCTCTTATCTTCACATCCGCCGAGTCCGTACGGGAAGAGCGTCGGATAGATCATGGGAAAAAGGGAAGGATTATTGAATTCATTCACAGGATCACGATCATGGGGAATGCCGACATAATTCTTACCAGGAAGTTTCATATGCTCAACAGCAGCCTTGCGTAATTCATTAGAAGAAGCATGGCCGTCAATATTGGTCACTACAACAGATTCGAAAGGGATGGGGGCGGACGCTGTGGGTGGATTTACAATGTCAGAAAGATCCGGGCACGGAGTCGTGGTATTTGGTACATACGAAGAGGTTGATGAATCGATACCACCAGAAGGTACAACATGCTGAACATGAAAAGGCAGGATGGTCTCATCCGGCATACCATCAAACACGGTTGAATCGATTTCAACGTCTTTGTAGAATGGGTTGTGACTACGTAACCAGCGAAGGGCGTTCAATACCTTCTCTTTCCGAACTGTAAGGGGCTTTGCCTTTTTCTGAAGCCACTCCGACGTTGGGGGATTTGAACCTACGAATATGACGCAGATAGGAGTAATAACCTCGTCAACCGACGGTGGTAGAACTTTGGCTATGGCGGAGGGTTTCTGGGGATAGACAATTACATGACCACGAACACCACGTTGCGTAATCGGAGTAGAATAGTCTCCTTCTTCCTTGAGTTGAATAATCCAGCATTTTGCCCGGCATCGCGCAATCATGGCCTCCTCTATGACAGTAAGATTACTCAATTCTTCCGGTACAGGGCCGAGAAAATTATAATTTGAGAGGGCAAGTCTGGGGACCTTACCGCGCTTCAGGAAAGAGTAGCAATTTTTACATGTGGCAAGAACAGGCTCTCCTGATTCTCCCGATTCTATTCCCTCCGGATCAACCAAGGCCCCCGATAAATAACCGCCAAATTCATCACCGTCGTTGTCAAAAGGCATTGGTGGAGGGACACAATCTGAATCGAGCCAAGATCCGTCACACACATCAGGTTCATATTCAGGTTCCCCGGTTTGCGTGGTTTGCGTGGCACCATCGTTTGCGCTAAGATCTAGATCCACATCCATTATATCTTCTCCGCGTTCCACATCAGGAGATTCGGGCGGCTCATCCGGGCTAATATAGTCGGGACGTCTCAACAAATTGATGTCGAAGTCATCCAGAGCCAAGGTCCTTTTATTCTTGACAAAATGATTACCAGAGCAACTCGCGCAGACAAACATAGAAAGCTCGTCTTTGGAAATCGCCAAATTAAAGGCCTCCAAAAGCATGCGTTTCCTGCCAAGTGGTACCATTCTAGGCCAGTCAGAGCGAAGGGACTCTAGCTCTCGCTCCTTTTCATCCCGATCGTGCGACGTTTGCTCTGTGAGTTTTTTACCTCGCCTGAGTCGTCGGAGATATTTTTTCAGATGACGACGCAACCTTGCTACGCCATCGGTAGGTTCAAAATCGACATTGTGCATCTGAAGAATACGTCGCAACGGACGTTTAGAGAGTGTGGGCATGACACTGGCTAGAATATTTATCTGGGCTAAGTCGAAATTCACAGCACTCGCCGTCTCAAGATCTATCGCTGAAACATGCAAATCGGCATTAGCGTCTTGTGAGAGACTCAGAAGTGATTCACAGCCAATATGTCTGAAACCCGATTTATGGAGCCCGCACCTCCCGCTGGCAATATGTGCAGCAACTAAAGTCCGGCCGGCATCAAGATTAGAGGTGGCAATGTCGACACCGTGAAGAGCAGCTAAAGATATCAAGGCCGGCTTCCTAAGTTGTTCAACCTTGTCAAAAATGGAGTGCAATGGATTGGATATTCCATGGCTCGCAACCAAATCGGCCCGTCTTTGAGCTAAAACGCGACTCAGATGAGAGGGTATAGTATTAAGAGACGATGCAATGACACATAAGTGCGTCTCAGGCAACATTGCAGACAACAGTATACTATAAGCAGAGTGGCTCATATGCTGAGGCGAACTAAACTGGGAAGCGACTGAACGACAACCAAGATGTGGCATTGCGGGAGATCCATTGGGTGTAATAGTTGCACACATTCCCGTTAATAAATGATAAAGAATCGCGCATCGTGCATCTACCGTGCTGAGTCCATGCACCGGAATCCCGTGGTGTTCTAAATGCATATAAACATGATGCAACTCGCCACCTACAATATCCTGAAGCGGGTCTGTAGAAGTGAGCAATGCGGTAAGGTCGCACGACGACCCAAAAGGTGAGACAGGGCCATTAGTTACTCGAATTTGAGACGGACCAGCAATAGGATACGCAGGTTGGGAGGGATGAGGTACAGGATAAGCAGCAGTTGAACGTGAAGAATCCTGGGTTGCGTACAACCCAGACCCATGCGCGAACGCAACAGGATGAAGCACGAATGCATCATTATTATATTGAGTCTGATTTATAGGGTATATCGATGACATGGATGAAGAACGCGGCGGACACCGTCGGACCCGCCGAAGCCATAGAGGCCAGTGTCACAGAAGCTATGGCAAAGAGAATAGTGAATGAGGATGATAAGGCTGAAGGAAAAAGAACTACTTACTGGGTAAAGAGCCTGCGCCTATAAGCGACCCAGCATTTGGAACATTTTGGGCCGCCTCCGTGGGTGTTGGTGGTGGTGTAATCACCGAAGACGATGTTGGGACTGAAAATACAATCAGTATGATCACTGGGAACATGACAGGCACAAACAGGGCGCATGTAAGAACGAAGACACATCCAGATTATTGGATTGACCGTGTCCAGGACCTCGAGAGAACCATTCTCGCAAGCCCCGCTGCCAATCCAGGCCAAGCACGACATCCGCAGTGAGATATGGGGAAACAGAGCAGGTCAATCCAATAGAGAAAGGACCATAAGCACACCACCAGCCACGACGAATTCGAAGTGAGTAGAACGACGGCTAGCAAAGTGGGCTTGAATAAAGCGAGAAGACACAAGAGAATGAGGAGAGCTGGAAGACAGGGAGACGCTAGAGGTGTGGACAGCATCTACCAGAATAGACA